>JBBBDQ010000980.1:0-572500 GCA_037127315.1 Ascarosepion bandense | reverse complement strand
ACATCATTCATTTTGTTGATTAATTTGCATTAGTTTATTTTCGATAGTACGTTTCTATATATTTACCTGTCAAATTTGACAAGAAAAGATAAATTATAAAAATATGTCATAGAAAAACGATTTCTTGATGTCTTGAACGATTGATTTTTTTAAATAACAATTACCATTCATAAAGTTTCGAAATAAGACTATTTCTTTGTGGATTTTTAAATGATTTATTTACGAAAAAATGAAACTGAACATAAAATAGGTCGTGCCAGATATAATTTCGCCCATGACCACAAATTGCTACAAAACTAAAGAAATCAAGAAAACTACAGCCATGTTTTTTCATAACCTCGTCATGTCAACACTTTTATATGTAAGTCAAACATGTAGCCAAACCTGTTCAAAAATATATAAATTTTTATCCGTATTCAGTTACTTCCGAATATCAATGGTGAAGAATGGCTTTGAGCGCATACAACTGAGAGGCATACCAATGATGATTCTGCTCTGAAAATTGTAAACTGGCGCTATAGGATCGCGAAAAAAAATAACTATACTAGATGACAGAGGCCACATCCCCTCAAAATTACTGCTAACTACTGTATTAGATAAAAAATGTAAGTCGAAGAAAAATAATAATGACATTATCAAGATATTAACACTCTACTCTCTCCCAAATAGTAGGTTTGAATAGAAACCAGCATTAATATTCGGTTAAGTGCCATACGTGATACACGCTTTCGGCGATCATTTCTCGAAAGGGGCATGACTGAGTATTATCCCGCAGTAGGTTGCAATTTCTTTCTAGAGTAGACTGGTTGCCAGCCAAGGCTATAGAACCCAATATATCCTAATATTTAACCCATTACTGTAGGGAGGAGACGGATTAATACCTATCCCAAGGGTATTTGTGCTTAAATGAATGCAAAGAATTCAACCTGAATTCGAACTCGGCACCCAGATTTGTCGTTCCGTACCGATACCCACTGCACTATAACTCACTACCATCGTGAATATTAGCAATAGTAATAAGAGTTTCTGGTCATGAAAAACATGTTTGCCTAAAAGTGATTTAAAAGAAAGATTTTATAAATTACAGACAAAAACAGTAGTGGCTGCTCAGTCAATGAATAGCAAATATTTTCTTAGAGAAATTAATTAATTAGAAATATTAGAAGTAGATAAAAATACAGTTTTTTCTTGATTGTCTGCCCTAGAAATGCCATCAGTGATGATATCGAATGTCTGACATAAAATAGTGTTTCAAAAGGGAAATTTCTGATAGGTCTTCAGAATCTTTTGTACAGCGTGCCCATTAGACCCCCTTGTGTCAAATCCGATTGCGTCTTGGACATTCTTGTAGATAACATGAATATCATGTTGTTACTACATCATTTGATTGAAGACAATATTTGCACTATGTTCTAAATCACATTACTGATTACAATGTCTTCGGTTAGATTTTCAAAATTAGTTTCTAGTATTACAAAAACCTGAACAAAAACCACAATCAATAATTCAAATTCTTGAATAAACAAGAATATACAAAACATACAGGCGTATTAATAATGAAGATTATTTTTCAGACAAAACATGAAAATTGACTGTTCACCGAAATTTATGAACTTTTCGCAGAGAAACTTAATTTACCACCTTTCTACATCTAAATTAAATCACTAAAATTGCCGTATTATTTTTTTCTTTGATAAGGAATTTTTAGTATATTCTTTACTGTGTAATTTCTTACTCATGTTAAAGCAAGATTAGTTGTTAGAAATACGCCGTTTATCTTCTGAAAATGTTATCACTGAAAAATAATTTGCTGGATATATGAACAAATCAGTTACAATTTTTGGTTTGCCGATTCGAACGGATAACAAATTCATTGACAGGACGCAGTTTATTTCAGTCAAAAGCTTGTGGCTGAAAATTTACGCATCGTAAACATCATTAACCAAGAGTGAAAAATAATTTCTAACAGTAAACTAGATTTGCTTCGTTCGTAGGTCCCTACTGCTATAAGTGAGATTAGGTGAGATATGACCAAATCTACTGGGGTAATGAACACTCTCCGTCATCTTTCGATGCCCGCTTCGTCATTGTGTATTTTTTCGCGGATACTGGACAGCTTTATTGATAGCATCTTCTTTTTCTGTCGACTCCGTTTTACAAGACTCTTTCTTCAGCGACTTGACTATCTGGGATGCTCATGAAGATCATCCTACGATACTTATTACCATCAGTCCAAAATAGCAGTTCCGAATTAATTTTTGTGATAGGACCAGCTGTTTATGATGACTGATTGTGTCTACAGTATTCAAATGTTAGTAGAAATTGATTCCGTATGTATTAGCAAATTACAGCATAGAGTAAATACAGATTCATTAAGAATTATACCAAATAACATTAAATTTTTCTCGGGAAGTATAAAGATAAGTAATAGCAAATGTGTAGTATACATGAGCGATGGCGCGTTTTCCTAACCACCAGCGAAGCTTAAGGCTTCATATGTATTTATATACACAGATACAACCTCAAAAACACGCATTGACCAACAGAAAATAGATGAACTCAACCTCATTCTTTCTTTCACACGCACACATCGATACAAACGAAATGAAAAAAATTTGGAACAAACTTCCTAAAAGCTGGCTAAAAACCAAACGTGAATATTTTTTTATTAAAGGGCTTATTGATCGATACAATTGATTGTTAAAAAAACAAGAACAAAATTCTAGTAATATTATTGTGAAAAATATCAAAGGCTTAGCTTCTTCTTTCACTTTTAAAGAAATGATAAAAGTTAAGAATAGTCTATCTCCGTAGAGTTGAAATTCAAACTGACGCGCTGTGTTCAAATCCCAGCTGATGCCGTTGCATTCATTATCACACAGGTATATATGAGAAAAGGCTATACTATAAGCATGATAAAAACCTCGTCTGATCAGGAGGCTATTCATGGTCGAGTGGATAAGACAGTACCAGATCAAATGGTAGCTTCTACTATGTAAATAGGTATCGCAGGTTCGAATCCTGCAGGATAGCACACATTTTCGTAGTAAAATTTATCGTAAAATAATCAGGCCGGTAGATATAATTATAAAATACGGTTTAATTAAAAACAGGATATCTACTTAAATGCAAGTATCGGTAAAAATAATTCATTACAAATTGTCGGTTGCTTATAACCAAGTTTCGTTAAATTTCGTTAATTTCCGTAATATATATATATATATATATATATAATATATGTATGTATACAAACTACTCTAGCATCTACGCATCATTCATTCAGTAACGAATTTGATCACTCTCACTATTGCCATATGAATACAATATAGATCACACGCTAAAGGTCTTCCTCCACTACCGAACGCTCATAATTCATAGGTAGAAACTCCAGCAAACCCCAATTCGGTCCGGTTTCAATCCTGGGTATAAAGACATCGGATGTCTAAACGTACTGATGAGCTGTGATACAGCGTAACAGAGCTGTCTGTGGCTGACTATATATATAAAAACGAAATCATATATATATATATCAAACTTTATATATGTATAATATTTTCTATATATATATGAGTGAAAATAGTTTTAAAACAAAGGAAGAAAAATATTACGGTCGTATAAATTATAGATAGGTGTATTGTTGATATTATTTACTTTTAATCTACAACAACATATCCGTGATTATTTGTTGTATTTGAATCATCTAAAAAATATTATTTACATTTATATATATATATATATATATATATGTCCGAGTGAGTATAGAATGAGGAGAGAAAAAAAATTCTGTCCAAAACATTAATTTAAAACAGTGCTCGATATAATATGATCTATAGGAGCTCTGAATATTTATTATAAACTGTTTTAGAACATGTACATAATTTCTTCTATATATGTCCTTTACTCTACAATCATTTGGCAGTTTCAGTGTTTAGAATCAAACACTTCATCGGGAGAAATAAAGGTTTTGAATCATTCTCTCTTTATATTATGTTCGTTGTTGTCGTGGGGATTGGTTGGGGTTATTGATAATTAAGTTAATGTGTCTCTCGTTTTGACCTCTAGACTTTTGAATAATCTGTTGTGTATGTGTGAAATTGTTGATTAATGGTATTATCTGTTGGAATGTACGTTTTATCGGTAGGGTATATCTTTTGGTTAAAATTTCTAAGAAGGCGCCGTGTTGATTGGTCATTTTTATGGTTGGATATCGTTTAATTGATTGTTGTATGCTGTTAGTGGACCTAATTCATGTATTTACTTTGATCCTGTGTCTAGGTTTTCGATTTGTTCAGTATAGAATAATTTTTATATTTTATAGTTTTTTTTTAAGTATATTTTTTATTTTATATTCAAGTTTGGAGTATTATTTTATTTAAGATCTAACCCTACAATCACACTAAAAAGTACTGGAAATTTGAATAGATATTTTTATTATTATAAAAGATAAAAATGCTATAGAAAAAATCGATGTAATAAATCGTTAAAGTAAGATTTAATTCCCCCAAAAATATCCAAATAAATAAAAAATGTATAAAAATTCAAAAGAAATAAATAGTATTCCAAACGATAATTTATTGAAAAAAGAATATAAAAAATTAAAAGAAAATACTGATCCTCTAAACTTAAGATTAAACATACAACTTTATACCAAAACTGATAAAACGCTCATTTGCATTTACTTCCTAAAAAATACAAATTTAGATTTTTGAAATAACTTCGCCTAAATACAATAAAACTACAAACTTGAATATAAAATTAAAAAAAATATATTAAAAAAACTATAAAATAAAAAAATATTCCAAACCGAAAAAATAAAAAATTGGAAAGAAAAAACACACCATTCCTATCACGTCTATCTAAGAAACCCCTAAGTGGAAACCTAGACACAGACTCAAAGTAAATACATGAGTTATGTCCAATAACAGCAGACATCAATCAATTAAACGATATCCAACCATAAAAATGACCAATCAACACGCCGCCCTCTTAGAAATTCTAACCAAAAGATATCCTCTACCGATAAAACATACATTCCAACAGATAATACCATTAATCAACAATTTCACACTTACACACCAGATTCTTCAAAAGTCTAACGGTCAAAACGAGAGACACATTCACTTAATTACCAATAACCCCAACCAACCCCCACGACAACAACGAACCAAATATAAACAGAGAATGATTCCAAGTCTTTATTTCTCTCGATGAAATGTCTGAGTCTAAACACTGACACATTCATATGATTGTAGAGAAGAGGACATATATAGAAGAAAATATGTACATGTTCTAAAACATAATTTATATATATATATATACGTTTGAATAAGGAACTAAGAAAATATTTGTAAATTTAAAAATATTAATTAAAACATTGCTCAATGTAAAATAGACCAATGAATATTTATTTTATATTATATTTTTGAACAAGTAAACTATTACAAAATTGTACATTTTCATCCGACATTCAAAGAATAATGTCTCTTCTGGTAGTTAATAATTATGTTATTGAACGTTATTTAAAAAAAAAAAATTAAAACATTCACTGTTTTTTATTTTGGTGAGATTTTCGTACTAGATAAGAGGATATTACAAAAGAGGAAAAAAGAATGAGGGTAGAAAAGATGAGAAAGCAACAAGAGAAATGTAAAAAGGAGGAAAGAAATAGGAAGAGAAAGACACAAAGACAATAAAAAGCAAAGAGAAAAACACGCGAGAAAGAAACCCGAGAGGAAATATCCAATAGAAATGGCTGAGTGAAAGAAACACCAAATTTCGACAGTAAGAAAAATATAGACAGAACAGATATCTGTCACGTGACAGTTAGAAATATCTGGGCTTAACAAAGAGGAAAAAGTGAGAAAATGCATGCAGGTAAGAATTTTTTGTGTTGGAGACAACAGAAGCGGCAAACAAATAGACATTTCAAACATAGACAGGAAGTGAATTGTAGATAGAGACAGACATTCGTTACATTATATAAAATTAAACCATTTGGCATTACTTAAAAACATGATTAAATCACATACACAAATATAGGAATGATTCATTAAGCGCAAATCTTAGGATATTTAAAAACACAACAGAAAGATATAAATTTGTTGGCGTTAATATAATAAATTCTAGTTGTAAAATATTTTTTTATAAAATAAAACGTTAAGAATTTAACTTAAAAATTAAGATTTGAAAATTAAACTTAACTTAAAATTTAAAGTTTATAAATTTAGACTTTAAAACGAATTAAAATAAAAAATAAATTAGAAATCACAAATCATATACACATACAAATTAATTTAGAAAATTAAAATTGATATTAGAATTAAAATTAGATTTACAACTGGAAATACATCAAAATTTGTAATATAAAATAAGGGTAAAATAACATAAGGAGAAAGATCGTATATTTAAACCAAATTATCAATATAGAAAGATTAATACAGTGGAAAGTATATAATTTTTGGAATTTCAAACCTTAGATTTGTAATGTTTTACAATTCTTTTACAATTTTCTGTAGTTCCAAGCCTGTGATTCAGTAATATGTCACTCTTCCTGTACTTATCTATTTCTAATGTTTCTTCTAGAGAAAGAAACATGATTCATTTACCAATCTACTTTTGCTTTGGGAATTCCCATTTAAACTTAGATGTATTATTTTCTTTTTTTAACTTCCAAATATATTTAGAAAGTGATGTCATATTTTGTTTATCCTTATTAGTAAAAGATCAGACATGATTGTGAAAACGCTATTTAAATGTTTCATTTTATTACCAATATAAACTTTAGTAAACCTAGGATTTTCTATAAACAAGATAGAACACATGTAGACCAAAGCTTTAGTAAAAGATTTATTAGATAGTGGGCATTGGTTAGGGTTTCTATTTTTACATTTTTTCTACGAGGCAATTTTAAAATGCGTTGTCGAATTACAACTGTTATTGTTGTATAAGTTCAATACTTTATTGTTATGTAATTTAATTTTTTTCTAAATTGTTAGAGCAACATTAACTGAGTTTTAGAATATTCCTATTTAAATTATGCTTAAGGAGTTATTTTTAGGAAAATTTTATCAATTCATTTAAAAAGATATGCCTCTGTTTAAAGTTAACAAAGTGATTAAATGGAGGATAATACAATATTAATTTTCTGTTTCGATTTTTACTTCTGGAGACAATTATTTTTTCCATAATAATCAGAAGATCGATAATCGCTAATCCAAAGTATTTTCTCCTCTCTGCATTTTCTCACTTTTTACTCTTTGTTAAGCACTGACGTCGCGTGACCGATATATGTATCTGCCTATATTTTACTTCCTACTTAATTTTTTGGGATACTCTCTATTAGCCGTTTCAATTGGCTCATTCCGCTCTAGTCTATTCTCACTTGTTTTGATTTTGCATTTTATTACATTTGTGTTTTTCTCATTGCCTTTTTTAAACGTTTTTTGATTTCTCTTTTTGGTTTCTCATCTTTTCGACCTTCTTTCTTTTTGCCTGTTTGTAATATCCACTTACCTCATTCGAAAAGATTTTCAAAAATAAAAGAAAGTGAATTTTGTAAAGTAGCTGAGTTTTAGCATATTGCTATTTCAAGTTTGATTAAAGGATTATTTCTGGGAAAATGTTTATTCATTAATATAAGAAATTTATGTTCCTGTTTAGAGTTAACCAACTGATTAAATGGAGGATCATACCATACTAATTCACTGTTTCGATTTTTCATTCTAGGGCCAATATATTCTTTCCACAAAATTGATCTCAGGAGATCGATAATCGCTACCCCAACACATTTTCCCCCTCTTTTCATTTTCTCACTTTTTACCTTTTTGTTTAGGACAGACGTCGCGTGACCGATACATGAATCTGTCTATATTTTACTTCCTACCTAATGTTTTGGGATACTCTCTCTTAGCCGTTTCCATTGGCCTTTTACGCTCTAGTCTATTCTCTCTTGTTTTCATTTTACATTTTATTTCTTTTGTGTTTTTCTCTTTCCCTTTTTACCATGCTTTTTTATTTCTCTTTTTGGTTTCTCATCTTTTTATCTTCTTTCTTTTTCCCTATTTTGTAATATCCTCTTAACTCATACGAAAACATTTCCAAAAATATAAGAATGTGAATTTTTAAAATTTTCTTTTCAAAAATAACATTTCTTACCATCATTATTAACTAACTGATGAGACATTGCTCTTTCAATGTCGGAACAAAATGTATATTTTTTTAGTAGAATGTAGTTTGTACATGTTCTAATGTATAATTTATGATATATACACAGACACACACAGACACACACACACACACACACACACACATATATATATATATATATATATATATATATGTGTGTGTGTGTGTTTGTGTGTGTGTGTGCGTAGATATATATATATAAATAGATAGATAGATAGATAGATAGATAGATAGATAGATAGATAGATAATGTGTATATTAAAAATACTTTAAAATGATAAATATATTTGCATTCATTTGTTTCTGTTAAATAATAAAGATATATATGTGTATACACAAATGTATAAAAATAGTATTCATGTGTTAATAAAACAGTGTTAATAAAACAGTGCTCACTGATGTACAATCAGAACTATCAATTACATTTTACTAAATATATATATTATTCTTTGTCACATGCATGTTTTGGGCTTTCATGCAATGTTCTGGTGTATATTTCCATTGAACATTTAAGATTTACGTTAACGCGATGTTTGTGTCAGTTCCTTACGTTAACTTGTGATTTATGAAACGCATAATATTTAATTCATCAAATGTATAATATAAATATACTCAAATTATATGTAGATGAAATATTAATATAAAATATTAGTATATAAATATACTCAAATTACATGTACATGAAAAATTAAAACTAATATTGTAATTGTACGGAAAAATAAAATTAAGTAAACGAATTCAAGGAAGTGAAATTCATAACTATTATTAATAATAAATAAGAATTGCGGAAATATAAATATAAATGGAGAAACATTCAATGAGAAAGAGAGAAACAAACGCATCAGAGAATCAGTAATATTCCTGTTAATAATTGATTTTTTATTGTTGTTTAATTTCTAATACTATATAGAAAACACGGTGTCTTTCCTGCATTTACTATTGTTTTAAGACAACACGTGGTTTTTTAAACAATATGTGCGGTGAGTACAATTTCGTCCAGTTAGATGTGATCTCCAGGCATAATTCTTTTGGAATTACACTGGCAATTTGGCAGACAGGTCTCATATGTTCGGCCATTGCTATTAGTTTTATAACGCACACTATGATTAGTAGTAGGCCGAGTATATATTTGATATCATATTATATTGAGAAATATATTTATCTATGTTCATATTATCTATGTTAAATTTAGATTTAAATTAAATTTTGAATTAAGTACAAATTTTAAATTTTTTCTCACTCACTAACTTTCCTCTTTCTTTCTTTCTTTCTTTCTTTCTTTCTTTCTTTCTTTCTTTCTTTCTGTCTTTCTTTCTGACTGTCTTTAGTTTCCCCAAAAATATTATTTATTAATAAAAATAAGTGTAAATTAAGCATATTTAAATTGATATCACTTAATTTTAAGCTTTTTATTTAATTAAAGTTTTAATCATTCATCTAATTTTTGTCAGTTTAAATTTTAACAAAATAATACGCTATCCTTAGATGATTTAAATTCATAGAGCATCACAAGAAATCAACTTCAAATTTCTTAAACGGTCAATTTGTAATAATGCCTAATGCATGAAAACAGAGTCATGCCTCCGACTTAGTATAATATATATATATATATATATATATATATATATATATATATATATATATATAAGTGTGTGTGTGTGTGTGTGTGTGTGTTTGTGTATGGTTATCAATCTAAGCAAGGAGATAAAAGAAGTAGGACTCTGGTGGATAAGAAATTAAGAATTAAATACATTTTGGTAAAAGACACAAAGCTAATTTGCGCCCCAACAAAATTGGATTCCAACGGTTAAAATCATTTTAGAAAACCTAAATCATGACAAATTTTACAAGTTTCTGTGAAAAGCGAAATTATGTATTCTCATTGGATAGCAAATAGAGAATTCTTAAGTGACGTCAATCAAATTATTTTCATACTTAAGTGAAAATGCTAGCTGGAGCCGGTCACATGGTCAGATTAACTACTTAATGATATTCAGAGACTTTTCATGACACAGAGTCATTTAGGAGCCGCGAAACGAAGCTACTAAACTGGAACGGGAGAAACCTCAACTCAGACTCGGGCAAAGGTCTCTTCGGTCATCGTCTTCCTTCTCCTTTCTCGTGTACTGAAGTAATTTACTTCTTCTCCATCCAAAAACATTCATTCAAAACAAACGCTCAAACATACATACGTAGTACGGATATACTTTTCCAGGAATTACAACTTTTGGATAAAACTTGAAAGCTGTAGAAAGTTCGGTTAAGTATGCCGAATCAATAAATTTTAACCATATTCTTACGGCCTTAGTACCATGTTAAGCAATACATTAATTAATATATTACAAAAACACTTGCCAAATAAGAATCAGGTTTTCAAAATTATTAATACAAATACACTGAAACATAGTTATAGCTGCATTGATTAATGGAAATATTTTGAGATTTAGAGACGTTAGAATTAACATGATATCGTTTATCCTTGTTTCCGACGGACGTCATGTAAACCTTTGCTACCATTTTGATCTCGTCGGTCTGATTCACATTATTATAGAGGCAGGTGTAAAGCGTTGTGTCATCTGCGACGATAAGAACTTAAGAGCTAATGTCGTCAGGAATGTCATTAATGAAAGCGAAATCAGTGTAGGAATAAGGATAGAGCCCTAGGGTACATATGAGCTAGTAAGAATGATCTAGATGAATGGCTGTAGAAAATAAATTTAATTTCACGATTTGATAGGAAACACTGCATCAGTTTAAAAAGGTGTCCGGAGACACCGTCAATTTTCAGCTTGTAGAGAAAACCTAAATTCTAGACATTGTCAAAGCCTTTAAGATGTCCAATGCTATAGCACTGTCTTAACCGTTTTTATCTAGAGCATAATAGACTCATTTCGCAATTATCGTCAGTACATCAATAGTTCATGTGGAGAAAACATGACATATTACTTGTAGGTGAAAAACTTCTGCGATGGCATATAATGAACCAATTCTGTATATATATATCTTTCTTCTTCAATGTGCGGTGTCACTTCAGAACGTAGGTGATTATGACACTCTACAATTCTCTTTCCCTTGTAACTCATAAGAAACCTTCTCTTGTTATCCCACTCAACCCACGATCCACCATACATTTACTGAAGTCCATCAAGTATGTAACGTATTTCCTTTGTCTCTCTTTTCTTCTATCCAGCATGTTAGCATCAGATTCTCCAAGTCCGCATTCCTCAAAACATGTCCCAGAAACTTTACATGTTTTTCGTGGGTTAGGTATTCGTCTCCTTTTTGAATCCGGCTTACGGCCTATCACGTTGAATACACCGGTTCTCGCTCGATCACCGAAGTTAAGCAACGTTGGGCCTGGTCAGTACTTAGATGGCTGAGTGCTTGCGAATACCAGGTGCTGAAAGCGTATAGTGAATGATGTGTGTTGTGGTACAGTGGATATACGCTCGGAAAAAGAAATCTGTGAGCCGTCTTCGAATTCCAGTTGAATACTCTGCATTCACTTAAGCACTGGTACCCTTGGGAAAGGTATTATGCCGTCCCTTCCCTCAAGTTATGGGTTAAATAACAAGGGTAGAACTTGGGGACCTTGGGGACAAATTCCAATGAATCTTGATACTCGAAAAAGAAAAATGTATTACCAGACACAAAAACTTATATAAAAAAACAATAAATTGTTGAAAGAAAAAGGTATTCCCAGTAATAAATAAAAAAAAGTTTACTTGGCAATAAATGACCCGCCGATGTTGATTTGCCATAAAAACAAAGCAACCAACCAACATTTTTGAATCCGTCCTCTACAAATTCTTGTTGTTGCTCACATGTCCTGTTCATGGTATCCTCTGTATTCCTCTGTAGAACCACATTTTGTTTACTTCAATGTTTTCTTCATTTGTGATGAGATTTTCTAGCATTCGCTGCTGTAATGAACAAAAGTCATCACATAACAATCGAATATATTTTCTTTATTTCCAGTGGCACCTTCCTGTTTTTCAATTCTGAATTCATTTTCTTGAATGCATTTTCTTAAGTCAATAAAACTTTAGATCACATGATTTATCGAATGTTTCGTCTTCTGTTGAGACGCTTCAAAAATATAAATTTCTGCAGAGATTATCAACAAATTAAAAAAAATATCTCAATAAACTTAAAAATATCACTATTAATATTGATAGTATTAATAATCAAAGAATCAATCAAAATAAACATAACACTATTAGCTTGTACTATTGCAATCAAATGCATAATAATTAACAACATGAAGAATCAACTCTCAAAATCATAATACGAAGAAATGTTGAACGAATTATTAATAATAAAAACATTAAGCTCATCATATATTATAAAGGAATTAGAACTGTTGACCGCATAGTCCCGAGTAACGCTCCAACACAACTAAATCCTATAAAATTTACATAACCTTTCAGAGACTGAATTTTTGATATCAAGTACAAACCCACTATATATATTGATTTTACTACAACGACTCCCTACTTTAGATTTATTTTCCACCATCATGATCATAGTTCAATTAAACAACATTTCTTAGAAAAACATAGCTATGTGTGGAATATTAGACACATGCAAACTGATAACATAATAAAACTCACACATATTCACAGCAAAAAGAACATTCAGTTATAAGGAGGCCATCTTCATTAAATCAAACAGACCAAAATCAATGAAATCACATTTTAATCTACTTCCAAATCATTGCATTGCATTTAGGCATATTATTCTGTTGTTACCACTTCGGACTCTCACGTGGCGTGACGATACATAAACGCATTAAATTTTACAATTCTGCGTCTGCTATTCGGTGACTGTTATCATCGCATTGCATTGATTTATGTCAACACAAGATAATATCATCTTTGATAGTGGATGTCTTTATGTTAAGGCCACTGTAACCAATCCGACGATTGTCATGTAAGCCGGAAGCTTTGAACCAGCGTGATGAAAAATATCTAAATTGTGGACAATTTTGTCTTTTATTTCACCAGAAATTAAAGCAAAAATACGATGCTTAGAAAGGCCCAACATTAAACATGATACACATTCATTGCCTGTTATATTTAACAATATATATATATATATATATATATATATATATATATATAACGACGAAAAGAATGTTTATAATTATATGAGGATGTGGTAGTGCGTCTGTTTGTGTAGAAAATATTATAAGATAATTATATCTGCAAAAATTTAATCTTAAACATAAGGCAAGAATGAAAACAAAAAAAAAGGTAGAGAGAAACGCCGGCATAAAAATGTATTTAGCATTACTTTATTGACACACACACACAAACACACGCACACACACACACACACACACATACATACAGACACACACATATATATATATGTATATATATATATTGGTATGTGAATTAGTATATCTACATATAGGTATACACTCTCTTATACGAACATATATAAAATATTATTCAGGTCTTAATACAATAGTGCTCAATATAATATAACCGATTATATGTTATTAAATATACATATCCTACATCTTTGCTTCTAATCGGAGTTAAATGCACTACGCATTCATCCAGTGCATATTATACTGGCCAGTATTATACACTGTTGTTTGCGTAGTGCATAAAATTCCGAGTATTCTTACAAAAAATTATAATTACCGCACGTATTTTAATAGTTTTTAATAGTCTAAGAGTTAGGTGTATATTATTCTTAGCAGGAAACCTTTCAGTAATAAAATCCAATGATCAAAGCAATCACTTGAATCACTGAGATGAATTAGTGTTTAAACGTTTGCATAAAAACAAATTCAAATTCTCATAATATAGGTATATCTAAGTTAGCTACTAATTTTCCATATCTTCAAACCCCCTTATTATTCTAAAATTAAAATTATAACTAACAGTGATTCTTTCCTTTTTTGAACCCTTTATATTTACCATTTGTAATTTATAGACACTTCCATCTCTAAGATTGATCCTCCTCTATTTCTCCAATGGTTTTTTATATGTTTTAATGTTATTCATAACCCCCTTTCTGAATTTTTTTATATTCCCAAATTATATTCATAAGGTTAATATTAGAGGTTTTTTTTATTTATACATAGATAATTCTCAGTAAAACAAAAACATTTGGCTATGCACAGATTGTTGTCTCGTGCCTTTCGTCTGGTGAATTTGTACTCACTTCTCTAACACATTATAGTTTATGTCGTCTGATAAATTTGTACTTAAAACAGGAACTTAATCCACACCTGCCTTACATTTTACTTATACTAATTCTTTATCTCACAACCTATATATATATATATATATATATATATATATATATTTATTTATATATATATATATATATATATATACCTCAGGGAATTTAAATGCAGTGTCAAAACCCATCTTTTATCCACTTGAAACCATATCCTGGAGAACAATATCCTGGATATCTTATCCTTTCTCTCTACCTTTTCGACTATCGTCACACCTGTATTTTCATCCTTATCTTGTCCTTTGCTCTGACATCCTTGTAACTGGTTTGTCTTTCTTTTGCTCGCCTCCTGCCTAATCATTTACTCTTACGTATTCCCCTGCGCATATATTTTTAGTTCAATAATATTTTCATCATGTTTTGACTATAAAGTTTTCTGTTTTTGTTTTTTGTGTTTTTGTATGTTCGAGTTCTTTAAAGATATCGCCTTTAGCGTTTATCTATTTTTATAAAAGATATCTCGTCAGATGTTTTGAATTAACATTTTTAAAAGAAAAATTGCTGGTCAAATATCTATCTATCTATCTATATATATATATATATATATATATATATATATATATATATATATATACAGAGTGAGATAAATATACGTGAGTTTGAGAGCGTAGAAGTCAGAGTAATTAGCTTGCAAGTGCGTAGTAAGCCGTCTGGATGATTTAGAAATATTATTGTTTTAAGTTATGCATAAAAGGGACGAAAATTTCACGAGGGTACTGTACTAAATGGAATATGTTGCTTATGTTGATCTCGGGAATATTTTATACGTTTGCGTGCAGGGAATACATCTGACTATAATTCATCACAAGCATTCCTGGCTTTGTCCTCAACTGCAGATTTAATAGCATGACTACGTCGGCATGTCACGTATTTGAATAACAAGAACGGTGTCACTATAATACACACATACATACACACACACACACTCGAATGCATACACTAATATATATATATATATATATATATATATATATATATATATATATATATATATATATATATATTAGAATAATAAGGGGGTTTGAAGATATGGAAAATTAGTAGTTATATATATATATATAAATTTGTCTCGGATACGATTCTATCAACACGCAATCACGGCGTTGCTTGTTTGTCCAGAAATGACTAAACATCTCTTTGATGTTTGTTCATTTGACCAGATTTTTTGATATGTTTTAGGCTTCGAACTTTTCAGCATCATCTACGTGTGTGGTTTAAATTATTTGGGTAAAGCATGAAAGAAGATAAGTAGGGGATGCGGAAAGTGGAAACAAAAAGAGAACAGAGTTGATTGTAAAATAAATGTAGAGAAAATTACATATAAAAAGCAAATGATGTTGATATTAGATTGGAGTAGAAATTTCAGCCAAGAATCCTTTTCTTCTCTAAGAAATTCTATTTGCACCCACCTTTCGACACGCGCCCAAATTTCGCTATTTACATTGGCTGAACTTAGATCGTTTGGCCAAGCTGTTATTCTATACTTTAGCCAGCCTCGGTCATAACAACATTTTCCCGCGCATCAGAGGTCATTAGCAGCGTGAGCATGCGCACTTCCACTACTGTAAAATATATTCTGCTAGATTCCTTCCACGGACAAGATTGATTGAATATTTTAACTCACCTATGACTAAATGACATTTTCGCTCACGGCTGGACGAAGCCATTATCACTTTCATAGTATGACTTGCCCATTACCTCCAGAAAACCTATATAAAAAGATATATATTAGAAAAAAAAAGGAAAGAAATGGTGTGGTGCATGTAATAGATATACACCAGAGAATGAAAGTTGGGAGAAAAAATTAGGAAGGAGAAAGGAAAAGCGATTCTGATATAGGAGAATCATATAATGAATGGTTGTTTGAGTAAGAATTAAATCGTTGAAAGTTGACACGAATGAAGAAGTATCAGCAAGAGGTATAAAAATGTGAATGATATGAAGGCTGAAGCGAGACAGAAAAAAAGAAAATATAAAAGTTAGTTTCAAATTATATAAAAAAAATGAGAAAATGAGAGAGGGAGAACTAAAAGAGAAGAAAATTAGAAACATGTATTGATGGA
This sequence comes from Ascarosepion bandense, assembly GCA_037127315.1. Taxonomy (NCBI): domain Eukaryota; kingdom Metazoa; phylum Mollusca; class Cephalopoda; order Sepiida; family Sepiidae; genus Ascarosepion; species Ascarosepion bandense. The sequence continues at coordinate 555,995 of JBBBDQ010000980.1, read as the reverse complement.
TGAATAAGAAAGAAAGAGAAAAAAGAAATTGAGAAGTTCCACAGTAAAATGAAATGGATAGTCATGACATTTGGAAATGAGAATAAATGAAAGACGGCATGAGAAGAAGTTACAAATAAAAAAATAAGTTAGAAAAGAGGGAAAAAAATGAGAAAAATAGAAAACCGGAAGAAAAATAATGAATAAACTGAATGTAAAACGAGGAGTGATTACTCTTTCAGAAAATGCCTATGAATATACATTCACTATGCAACGCCTAATATATATATCATGGAAAGGTATATATATATATATATATATATATATATATATATATATATATATATATATATATATTGATACATAGAGAGACAGATAGAAAATTCAATATATAGAAAGATCATTAAAAGACGGATATATATATATATATAGAGAGAGAGAGAGACAGAGACAGAGACAGAGACAGACAGACAGATGCAGACAAATAATGAAAAAGGCGAAACAAATAGATAGATAGATAGATAGATAGATAGATAGATAGATAGATAGATAGATAGATATAAAACTGAAGTTATCCGGACAGCAGTAAAACAGATTAGAATTCTCCAACTATGCCGATAATTGAATGTAGTTATAAAAGCTTTAAAATAATAGAAACAAAAATAGAGAAACTAAAATGCCGAGGCCTGTTGTAACATTAGAAAAAGGAAGTAATTTAAGAAAGAGTAGAAAAGCAAAAATGCAAAAAGGTCATTAAATACGGAGGATAATAAAATCACAAGAATAAGCTTTTAAGAAAGCGAGGAAACAAGAAGGGAAAATGATCAACATCTAAATCAGTAAAAAAAATGTTAAGGAAAAATGTTTGGGGAAAAAAAGAGAAGTTCCTTATGATTTCTCAACGTTTATAAGATTCATGGTCTAGTTAAATGGCGCCACTATTTTCAAGAGCGTAAAAGCAAGTATCGCTGGTAAACTTTCAGATCAAATAGCATGACGTCGACTTGTGGACGTGCATGGAGCATTACCATCGTTGTACATTGAGTTTAAAACATTGACCTCTGCTTAGTTAACCATGTTGAAAGTAAAGAAAGATCTTTCGTGATTTAGGCGTCTGTTTCACGGGCAATGCACTGCTATAAGACTATACGTCTCTTTTTATTTCCTGAATTATTGGCTGTGATTCTCTTAATGTAAGATGTGGGATGCCACGATTAAAAAAAGAAAAATAATTAAATAATAAGAAAGAAAATTGGACTCAAATAAAACCATGACTCAAGAGAATACGGAGTAGACCGAAAATGTTATATATCAGTTGAAATCTTCATTTTATAAATATACGATTCGATGTTTCATTTCATAAAGTTTGTGACTAATTTAATGGTTAAGTATTGTCTCGCTGTTAGTAAAAGCATTTGGAATAGCTGAAGTGCTACGATGAGAAAATAAAACGTTTTTTGGGCATCTGTAAATATGCAGATGTGCGTTGTGGTGCCGTGGATATCAGGTTCGGATCTACGAATCAGGGAGATGAGATCGAGTTCAAGTTGAATACCTTGCATTTGAGGTGTATGGGGTGGGTTAATGTTTCTTTGATTCGGCCTTGTGTCATACTTAACCGAACTTCCTATAGCTTATAAAATTTATCCAGAATTGTCATCATAAGAATTATCAGAAGATTGGTTGTCGGCAGGATGGAATGTGTGGAATAGTGTAACAATAAAAGATACATTTTTGCATTTTAAAATTGAAATTTATTAAAGGAGGAATAACAGGTATTCGTAGAAATTAATGTTCAATGAGAAAGTTAGTGGTCGTACCAAATATTCGTAGTAGAAATGGTTAAAAGAGTTAAAGAGAAAGAAAAAGAGGCCAATGACAGAGTCGCTTGAAGTTGAAGTTACATTTTAGATGTTTCGTTTCGCAGCTCCTATCTGACTGCCTTGACGCTGACCGGGGGCGTTCAAAGTATCCAGGTTTTCGCAATGGCTCGCGAAGTCCTAAAGTCTTGTAATTTGCTCCCATTGGTCAAAAATCATTTTAACTCCTATTTGCGAAATCTGGCTTGGACTATTTTGTTAAGCAAATAGTCAATCTTTTTTTCACACACCCATTTGAATTTTCGTAAAAATGAAGAAGAAGGTTTCATTTAATTAATTTCTTATCCGCTACACGTTCATTTACGCACAAATAGTCTTGGGAAAGATATTAATCCTTCTTTTTCTCCCCAGTTATGGGTCATATATATACAGCCTTTGCTATATATAGTCTTTGCTGGCAACAAGTCTATCACAGAGAGTAATGGCAACCTAATGCGAGAAAATGTTCTTCCTAGTCATGTCTCTTCCGAAACATGATAGCCCATCAATTTTACGTATAGCACTTAACTTAATATATATATATATATATCAGGAAATATTTAGATATAACTAATATTATATCTACAAAAAAGACAATAGAATAAGTTCAAAAGAAAAATATTTAAGCCAACGTGGTTTGCCATGTGATAGATTTGAATATAACACGTTTAGTTTGTAATTGATATTTATACACAGTGCTGTGGATATCGGCTCTGAACGAGAAATCAGATAGCCGAGTGAGAATTCCAGTTTAATTCATCACATTCACTTACGGTTCTGTGGACTTTGTTGGTAACCAGTCTATCGCTGAATGTATTGGCAACCTACTGCAGTAAATATTCGGCCCAGACTGTTATGTATCTTTCAAGACATGATCAACAACTCATGTATCACGGATGACAGATGACGAACATATACATACAAAACTACATATTCATATATATTTATATGCTTAAATAGAAATAGAAATATATTTACAAAAACAAAAGAAGACATTACGAATGAAAAAAATTAAGCAAACGTCGTTCGCCATCTGATAGACTTAAAGAACACAAATGTAACGCGTTTATTTTGTAAGTGATATTTATAGGAATGTGAGTTGTGATGCAGCGGATATTGGGTCGAAAGAAGAATCGTAGAGCTGAGTTGGCATTCCAGTTGTATCTGTTGCATTCACTTACGCGTAAAAGGTGTGAATTTATCTTGTCTCCTTTCAGCTATTGGTGAAATAGCCGGACTGATTGGGCTCTACAGCCTTGGTTAGTAACCAGTTTACCGCAGAAAATAATGGTAACTTCCTGTGTTAAAATCTAGCTGGTCAATCATGTTCCGAAGAAGACATGAATCGCCCAAACTTATATTACGTATGGCATTTAATTGTTAGACCGATTTATACACAATAGTGAAATATCGTTACATTTTCAGAACTTCTAAGTGTCAGAACGATCATAAAATAGTTCACGTTAAGTGAAAATATTGAATTATGGATGATGCTAAGCGATGTAATGTAATATCGAATAAAGAAAAATAGATTATTTGAAATAACTACTTCAGTAGATATTCTTTCAACATACAATCAGTTTTTGTCAAAATTGGAGTAGAAAGTGTAACCGATTTCGATTTCTTTCTTAGATTAGATTATTTGCAGTAGTAGGCAATAATATGAATCTATTTTCAGGATGCATGATAGAGTTTTTTTTTGGCTTTAGAATACTGCGCCATCCAAGGTGTCATCATATTTTTCTCACACCCAGACAATATTGTCTAAATTGTCGATTAGTTGTTCTACGGCCATTTTCTACAATGGATGTTATTGCAAGGAAGTGTAAGAAAATTTTAACGCTGCCCAAATACACTGGCAAGCCTTATAAAGAGATTGCGGATATTGTTAATGTCAGACACTCAACTGTCAGTCATGTCATACAGACGAAGAAACAAATTGGGTCTATCAGTCAAAACCTAATGTAAAATGCGATTGGATCTGAAAAACAACGTGAAGTGTTGGCGTTTACATGACCAGGGAAAGTGTAAAAGATCCTAGGAAGACAATTTGTTTATCTATTAATTTGCAAAAGGTGGTAGAAATTTTTGTTATTTATTTTTTATGATTTAATTTTACTGCAGTTTGTGAATTTATTTTATGTGTATAAAAATAAATCTCGTGTATGTATACGTTTTTGTGATCGAAATGTAGATTAAATGACAAATAAGAGACCATCCAGTTAAGAAGGAAATTTTAAGTTGCATCCTTGTCGATAGATTGTTGCAATGTAAATAAAAATTAATAAGGCCTTTTTTTCGTTTGTACGTAATATTTAATTAGAATTTCATCATCATGTCACGTATATAAACAAACACTTCCATATTATATTTCACCAATTAAGTTTTTTTATACATAAACATTAACAATGCCTGAATAAATATATATCAATATACACAATCCAATATATTCTTACGCAACACACTAAAAAACAGTCTTTAATAAATAGACTATATTATGTTTGGCAACTACAAGACAGGTGTGTTATTGTAACAGGTAATCTGAATGGCTGGAAAATTTTGTTAGTTTAATTGGTGGTAAGATATTAAATAATTATATTCACGCTGCTTTGCTACTGTTACGTATTTTGAAATAAATTCGAAGGAGAAAAAATTATGTTTATTAAAAAACACTTCTTGAAAGAATTACCTAAAAAAATTGAAGCCAAATGCACAAAATGGTGACATGTGTAATTTACGTTTTTTCAATCAATATGATTATCCCTAAGAAGAAGATTACTATTTATCTTTCTTTTTAAAAGTACCTTGAACTTTGAAAATTATAATATGCTAAATGATAAACAAAAGTATGTATTTTCTCTCTCTCTCTCTCTCTCTTGTCAATTAAACATTACTGCTCAATGGGATATAGAAAGGGTGTTATTTTTCAATATGTCTGGAATTAAATCCTGATTAAATTAAATGCTTCGCCACAGGTTCATAGTTTCTGTCTGTGTTTGCTGCTATATTTTTCTTTAAAAGTGTCAGATTTGTCCAAAATGGTTCACTGTTACTATATGATTTTTGCACTACCCAATACTCACTGACTAGTCTCGACAGAGGTATGTGGCTTAAAATTCTTCTTCTTCTTCTTCTTCTTCTTCTTCTTCTTCTTCTTCTTCTTCTATGTGCCCTGTCCCTTGAGGACGTAGGCGATCATGGATCTCCACCTCTCCCTATCCCTTGTGGCTCTTAGTATGTTTGCTCCTGTTGCTCCTGGCAACCCTCGTTCCGTCATCCAACTGATCAGACCCTGCAAATATGTTATCCGCTGCCTTCCTCTGTCTCTCCTTCCTTCTATCTGTCCAGTCAGTATCAGGTTCTCCAGGCTCGCCTTCCTCATTGCATGACCCAGGAAGTTCAGTTGTCTCTTCCTGATGCTCAGCACCAATTTCCTTTTTCTTACCATTCTTTCTAACACTTCGTCGTTGCTTGTATGCTCAGTCCACGATATCCGTAGCATCCTTCTCTAGAACCACATTTCGGCCGCTTCCAGTTTTGTCCTCATTTTCGATGATATTGACCAGCATTCACAGCCGTATTGAAGAACTGACATCACGTAGCAGTCTAGCACTCTTTTCTTCGTTTCTATTGCGACCTTATGTGGCTTAAAATCCAAAATGATGAAACATTTCTAAGTTTTAGTTTTTACTATATCTCAGTTACTATGGCAGATATTCGAACAAATTACATTTCATACATTTATTAGATGAGACATTCACAATCCAGACACGACATATCGTATTCACGGTGAAAAACCATCCTCGTTCATTTTGTGATTCTTCGATTAAAAGCTAGTTCCACTCTGACACTTCCATTTAGAAAACGCTTACTTTCTAAATACAGTAAACTCCCGAAAAATATTTCCTGATTGTCCAAGGTCAACCGATGGCTTTCCTACTTCTCATCATAATCATTTAGAACAATTTAACTCAGTAATCTTCTTCCTTGAGGTGGCCTTTGACCTTGTATAATGTGAATTAACAGTAACAAGAGTGTATATCTCAAAAGGAAAGTTTCTGAATATAAATCCTTTCAGCCAGAGGAAAAAACAAATCTTACCGACGAAAGAATATTCGCTGGGAAAAACATAAATAGCAAAGGGAGGTTCTAACTTACGCAGAGGAGGCTACAAAGAAACACACACACACACACACACACACACACACACACACACACACACACACATATATATATATATATATATATATATATAACCAACGACACCTATCGGAATGGAAGTTCAAGGAATTTAGAAATAACATGGATATAATCTAGTCTTGCAACAAATAGAATGGAATTATCTTATCAACAATTGAGTAAAGAAAAGAAATAATAGCCTTAACTTAATCTAATTAAACGTAATTTTAGGCTTAACTTATCACAGATCTAGGAAAATAAAAATAAAATTTTGGCTTAGAAATTTGAATTATGATTTGATGTATAAATTTGCTGGTGACATTAGTCACGTGGTATTTTGTTTGTATTAAACTTCTCCTCCCACTATATCCCGACAAATGGAAACGGAAATACTTATTATAGTGGGCTATCCTATGTTGCCTCCCCCTCCGCCTGGCCTTGACTGAACTTTCATTCCGTAGTAATACGACATGAAACAAGTCGAATAGGGCCTTCCGTCTGATAAAGTCGGTGATTGTTGGCAACAACAATTATTGACTGAAATAAATTTATTACGGAAATATGACCGGTGTTTAAAGTTTTTCTTAAAAGAAAACAGAATATATATATATATATATATATATATATATATATATATATATATATATATATACACAAATAAGAATGTAGAAAATATTTATTAAAAATGCAGTTTAAGGGGTAGCATATGACGTAAAAGAAATTAATCATGAAAGAAAGTGTTTGTTTGTTAAATTGAAAAGGAAAAAAAAGTTATCCTAAAAAAAAAAGAAATGAAAAATTAACAACATAAAAAATGATGTTGAAAAACAATCAAAAGAAAAAAAATAAAGAACCTTGGTATATAAAAGAAAAATTCAAATATATATAAAAAAAAATAGAAAGAAAGATTACAGGTAAGATTGAAAGAAATGACAACGAAGAACAACAGAAAAGGAAAAATTAATGGTTGGCAGAAGAATTCTAAAGCTATTAACCGTATGTGATATATTCGAATCGTGATATAGTTGAAACCACGTATCTCTACATCCATAGAGCATCCAGATATGTGCATTGCCACTGATATTTAGCAAATCGAGGCGCACTTATTTGAAGCTGACAAAGAGGAAGTTTTCTCGGGATTGCGGGCATGAGAGAGTTTAATTTGACTCGCATGGAACGTGTAGCCTAAATGGACTCGTTATTGCGCACGTTCAAGCATTTGGTGAATGATGAGTGAAAAATCAATCTTCTCTCACTTCACACACGAATGGACTGGGATAGCAATAAGGCCGCCAGAGAACCAGGAACAACGATCACGCGCTGACCTTGGAATCATCGGCATTCATAATCGACACAAATGCAGCTGAAAACGTATGCCGGTGCATGGCAAGAAGTCAATAGAGAAACAGAAATGCCTTTAGAATGATGTAGACAACCCACACAACCACACACATACACACACATACACACACACAAAGACGCACACACACAAATATATATATGTATATAAATGTATATATTATATTTTTGCATAATTTATTCATATATAAAATACCTAAATGTATATTAAATTCATATATTAAATTGTATATTTCTATGTTCATATATATATATATATATATATATATATATATATATATATATATATATACTGTGTTCAGCTGTATAGTGTTTAGCGTGAAAATTATTTATTCCGCAGTTTTAATCATGAACGTTATTTAGGCAGACAACACGCGATATATATATCTAAGTGTATGATTGCTCTATTTCCTCAGAATAGTATTGAGCACTTTTTGTTGCTTCATGTTAATAGGACATTTTCACCTACCCCTCGTCTATATTTTGTTTAGTTTATATATATATATATATATATATATATATATATATATATATATATATATATATCCCAGATAACAAGCATAAAGTACAATTGAGGCAAATGATTAGGATTGTCACGTAGGACGGTAAATGTTATCACATAATAAGTTTGACATGTTTGTGTGTGCCCGAGTGTGAGAATGTGTGTGTGTTTGTTTTATATTCTTTTGTGAAAGTGGGCACTTCAATTGTGTCTTTTTTCTTTCATAGATTTTTTTAAATATTGTATGCATTTTACCTCGATTTCATAGAGTTTTTTTACTATTTAATTTTGCGAGTAAGTTTGTATAATTTGCTATTTGTTTTATAGTGAGAATATTATCCACATGCAATATTTTAATATGCTCTCTGACTGTGCTGTGGTATGATATGTGAACTATGAGCCTCTATGAAAATATGGTTCCAGTATATCCTATGTATTTGTGCGTAAGTAAATAAAACTATTTCCTATGAAATTCATTTCATATATATATATATATATATATATATATATATATATATATATATATATATATATATATATATAACGAGACTAGACGATTTAATGATCACAATTTTCGAGTACTAACTAACAACATTGTTGCTGGTAAATTATTGAAAGGTCTGACTGTCTGTGTGTATTTGCGATCATGAGACCAGATCTCATCATGTGTCTTTGTTAGGGTAATATATTAATTGAGACAAAGTGATGTGAGACAAAGCGGTCCTAATGTGAGAAAGACAAACAAAAAATAAAAATATAGCAGTTTGACCCAAAGACTTTCAGTTCAGTTGAATAGACAGGGAAATTTCTAGCCGTCATTGAGTGTACTGTCAAGAAATCGCATTTCATTTTGATTAGGGTTTCGGGTGTACTGCTTTCTTCAAAAATTGTCCATCACTATAGTTTTTCTATCTCCCAAAAATGTAACTTAGGTTAATTAACTAAGCTGTCTTTAATATCCCTCATGTTCAAGGAAGAATATTGTCATATATATCTAGATATTAACATCGTAATACCTACATGTGTCACGCTCTAAATAAAGGATATGAACTCACACACAGACACAAAACATTAAACATAAAAACGCTGGCCGACGTACACAAAGACGCATGATAAATTAATGAAAACGTCGAACAGGAAATATGAAACAAAGAAAATTTCTCTAAACTCTATTATAAAAATATGAGAGTAATATTATTGGTATAGCATGTTCTTGATTTAGATAATCGTTTAAAGTCTTTCATTGCTGTCGTCATATTTATTCTTCTTTAACTGTTGAAAAACACTTTTCATCCGTCTTTTTTAAATTTATCTAATTAGGCCGTCAATTCTCGCTGTGAACAGCATAAAATGTCGTAGTCTTCATATTATAATACTGTTAATATCTACCAAGGCATCTACGTGAGTCATGTTATTATTGCAATAAATAAAATTAAATGTATTTTGAAATTGCATCATTTTTCCGGAGAAGATCATTGTTATGGAAAAAATAAAACAACAAAGAGAAGCAGAAATGAACGCAGAGGTGAAAACGAGAACGATTACAAGCAGAAAAGAGACAAGCGAACAAATGCAATCAAGAATGATATAACGAAGAAGACAGAGAACTTTACATTTATGATTGATATTGCAATAATTTCTTATAGCTATTAGCATGGGTTGCGAACCGGCGATATTTACAGTTACACGATACTAATATAAATATTAATACGCTGTCTTAGCACGTGTAGTAAAAAGAGTGACAAGTTACATGGCAATATCAAATAGGTCTTTAATATAACAAAAACAAGTACAAAATATTAAGAATGTTTAAGTACGTCCCAAAACAATAAGAATGTTCATGTTGTGCAAATGGACGAGAATGTATGGCAAAGGAATTATATAGCATTAAGCCAGCAAATGCTCCTCGTGGTTACCCACACTAAAGCCAGGAATGGAACTGACACCTGATAAAAAATAAGTTTCTAAAAAGGAAACGCAACTTTTCTTCCCCTTACGTGAAGACAACTATTGTCTCCCTACAAAGCTGTTAAATTCAAATATTTAATGATACAGGGGAGAATGTATACGGATATATTATTATCATAGCATTTGCTTTGCAATTATTCAATCATTAACTGACGAATTTAGATACATTAGAATATTAAAACTAGAAAACCGTGAAAATTTCACTGGTTAAAGCTAGTAAACATTAATTTACATCAGGGAAATATTAAATATGGAAAATTCGTGGTTACAATCATCCGGCACAGCTACTAAACACTTTTCCTCAAATTCAAAATTATAATCAAATCCTTCAGATTCATGATGGGATTTGGTCCTAGCTAATAAATTTGAAAATTCTTAGTCCTATACAAGTTATTACTTTCCTCTGTTTAAGTTTTAAGATTGTAACCTGTACAATTTGTCTTTTTCCTATGTTATCATTATTTATTTCGAGAACATTTCATTTTGTTACTATCTTTTGTTTCGTTTGCTTTTGTCTTGCATTTTCTATTGATTTTTCTCGCATTTATTTGCCCTGTTCTTTCCTCGTCTTCCTTTCATTCTTATTGTTATGAGAATTTTGTCAGCTCAGTTGAACTCTACCGGCTTATACAAACAAACATTTTCACCAAGATTTCAAAATGAAATTTTATAAAGTAATTAAAACTATTTTAAAATATTTTCCTTGGTTATATCTATTATATATACATTCAGCCAACAATAAAAAAAAAATGATAACTTAGAAATAAATTTGGTAAATCTCTATTTCAATTTAGCAATGTTAAGAAAATTCCATACATTGTCATAGAATTCAATAATAATACATTTAAAAAAGAAACTGATAACATTTCAGTTTTAATGCTGACATTTTTCTTACATGCACATGTATTTTTCGTTTATTTGTTTAAAAATTATTTTTAATGGATACTCGTATTTGAGGAAATACTGTATTTTTATTTATTAATTTATATTTTTCTGATTAAGCAATATATTTTTTTATATCATTAGGCTTGATTATTCAAAAAATCTTACATCATTTACATTGTCTGGACTGATGTTCTCATCTTATTGAAATGTTTACTAAGTTCAGGTTGTTGTATTCTCCAGGCTTCTTCAGCGGATAAAAATTTCAAACCGAACCCTTTATTTCGATCAATGGGGTTTATTATTTTCATTCCATGTGTGATATCACTTCTGGAATCCATCTAGTTATCTCCCTTTGACTTAACTCTCTAAGTTATTTCTTCACCACTGCTGTATCCAAGTACTGAACTTAAATAGTTTGGCTGAAGTTACTGAAACTAACACAATCTTTTATCCACTGGGCCATGTGTCCTCCAATACAAACGTCGCAGACTTGGCAATAAGGATGAGGAAAACAATTCAAACAGTATAAATAATGTAAATATTACAACATCTCAGAAGTACAGACAAGTATCAACAGATCTTGTAAGGATAATAATCGTCTTTCTGCAGGATTTTCCGAACAGAATTCATCGATTATTCAGGTCGGCAGATATAAAGAATTATAACGTTTATTTATAAAAAACAAAACTTCCCAAATAAGATTATTAATTAATAATGATGATTAAATCACTAAAATATATGTCAGGCTTAATTTATTTCATAACGGATTTCGTACAATTTCGTAAATAAATGCACTTACAGTTCGTCATTTACGTGTCATACGTTATACACTGGTGGGAAGAGACGGATTCCAGTTGAATTCATTCCATTTACTTTCGAGCAAATACTTTTGGAAAAGGTACTAATCTATCTCTTCTCAAAATTTATGGATTAAATAACATGACAGATTAGATTCTATAGCTTTGGCTGGCAACAAGTATACTGCAGAAATTAATGGCAAACTACTGCGGGATAATCTACTGCCCAGTTAGTCATGACTCCTTCGAGACATGATCGCCTAAGCGTGTTTCACGAATGGTACTTAACTGACTGAATTACAGTATAAGTACAGCGCATCGACGTGCTGCAATGGTTGACAGGCTTGTACCACTGCAACAATTTCGACTTTGTAGTGATTGTGATTCTCAATTGTATTGTCACATTTGAACTACGTTCAGAGTATCATTATGAGCCGTTTATTTATATTGAAATTTTCGGCATTCATTGATTGAATAGATTGTATAACTGTCGCTTGAAATTTATTTTAAAAAAACTTTCTCTTGAAATAATTTTTAGGGAGAAGATTTTTAGGCCCAATGTGTTTGTCCCTCTTCAGAATTTCTTTTTAAAACATTTCCGAAGTAATGTGAAACGTCAAAGCATAAGTACGTCATTATCTTTACTTCGTGTTGAAGCTTCTATCCATTTTAGTTGTTGCTACTTTTGGTAGTCCTCAAGAGATATGATCTCTGATATTTTCTACAGTTCTTTGTTTTTGATTTTGTATCTCCAGTCTACAATGTTTCAAAAAGCATGATATTGCGAAAACAGACCGATTTCACGTGCTTAAATCCTTGTTTTAACCTTTTATGTGAGAAAGCGGTTGAATGCAGCAGACAGTTTATAAATTTCTGAACGCCTTTGTAGGGGTGCATGATATCTATATAGAATTATTGATCTAACGAGAATATTTGAGATATATAACTCGAGTTCTCAGGTTAAAGTTTTGGCTTTGTAGCAATTTGCGGTATAGTAGGAAACTAGATCTAGCAGTGTCTATTATATGTTTTGTTTCCTTACCACTGGTTTTTATAATTATTTTCTCGACCAGTTATAAGTAATACCGATTTTAATTTTTCTGCTTTTGAAAGTTATCAGATGATTTTAATTGTTATATGGTACAGTTATTCATGACTCTGAAGATCTAGATCACTTGGTTAAATGATCAGTTCACTCAAATCCAGTTAAACAAATCTGTTTGGCTTTGAAACAACTTGTGTTGTTGTGGGAAACTAGATGTTGCATAGCCTATGTTATGTTAGGCTTCTTCATTGCATGTGCTAATTTGTTGTAATTGATAGGTACACAATATCATTCGAATTTTTTAGTATTTACTAAATCTACTATCGTATATATTGTGATAGATTCAGGGTAAATCGATTCTTTACAATTACAGATCCTAATTTAAAAAAAAAAACGTTTATCTAGAGTCTTATTACATTTTAGAGAATTTTGATTTTTATGTTTAAGACAATTGTTATGATAACTATTATTCAGTATAGACTCAACGTCTTATTCATCCCTTATTCAACCAAACTAAACAGATCAAATTAGTTGTCTTATGAAAAGAACAAACACCAATATAGCTATATTTATGCTAACAAAAATAAAAACCTATCAACTTAAACATATAACAGGTGTTGAGGCTCATCAATTGTTCCCTGTTTAGGATGTGGTTTCCGGCTTTCTTTTTTCCAATCTTCTCACTGTTTTCTTTTTATTTCTTTTGTGTTTTCAATTGGAGTAGACTAAACTATCGCCCTGTTTACACTCCACCCATGTCAATTGAACTGGCGTAGAGACTCATACCTTGTTCCCTGTTTAGTATGTGGTTTCCGGATTGCTTTTTTCCAATCTTTTCACTTTTATGTAGCTCCTGCACATCAGTGGCGTTACCGCCTTGCTCGGGGTGATAAGATTTAAAAAAATATTCTTTTACTTGTGTCCCCTATATATGAATTTACAAGAGCCACATAATTAGCAACTAGGTCCCACCCATTAAATATGAAACCAATAAAATATTAATGCAAATTCTACTCCAGCATCTATATATAAACATAACCCACAAATCAGGGCAGTATATTGCCACTGGCGCCAGAGGTTTACAATAGAGGAAAGTTATGAGAAAGATTGACAGGTTAAAGAGGGTCTCAGGAAGTGGGTAAGAGAGGATGAGAATACTAATGAGAGTGGAGTGGACGGAGAATGGAACATGGGAAAGATGCAAGTTAGTGAGATAGGTGATAACTATATACATTACATTTAATTTCTTGGAGATTGTAGCTGTCGGAGATGCAAGTAAACGGAATGGAATTACAAAGGCGTAAAATGCAAGAAAAGAAGCTGTGAAGTGCAATTTGCGTTTACATTTTATTGGTTTCACATTAAAATTGTGGGACCTAGTTTCTAATTATGTGGCAAGAGTAAATTCATATATAGGACGCACAGAAAGCTAAATTCATTGGCGCAGAAGCCATGATATATATATATATATATATATATATATATATTCTAAACATATGCTATTAAATATAAGAGACAATGAATATTTATTATGTTTAATCATGAGCCGTTCTAAACGTCGTATTTTTGCTTTAATTTCAGTTGAAAATAAAACCCTATCCAACATTTGGATAATTATTTATTGGTTTTCTTCTAAGCTTTCGGCTCACATGAGCCATCTTCAGAGAGGTTGTTTAAACTGAAATATTATAAAATCCACCATCACCGACGATTTAATATTGTGTTGACATAAAACTCCGCTTGGCAACGATAGCGCGAAATGACAACAAAACCATGTAGTCAAATACAATGTAATACGTTTAAATGTATAGGCATGTAAATTGGTACACTACATTGGTACTAATTTATATGCCCATTCAGAGATTGCATCTCTGATACAAATCAAAAACCTAGTACATATATTGGTTTACTACAACCACGCTCTCCCGTAGATTTATATGTCATGTTTCTGATCAGAGTACTATTAAACAGCATTTCTCTGAAAAACATAAACATGTAGGTAATATCAGACAGATTTTGGTCAACAATACGGTGATCCTTACTCATACACACAGTAAGAGGAACTTGCAGATATTGGAGGCCATGTACATCGAATAAAAAAAAACAACACTCAATAAAATCAACTTTAAAACAGGAAATAACATATTACATTGCATTTGACTACATGGTTTTGTTGTCATTTCGCGCTATCCCGTGGTGTGACGTCATAAAACCGCATCGCAAAATTAAGAACTGCGTTTATTATTTTTGGTAACTATTGCCGTTGAGTTTTATGCCAACGCAAATTAAACTCGTCGGTGATGGTGGATTTTATAATATTTCAGTTTAAACAACCTCCCTGAAGAAGGCTCATGTGAGCCGAAAGCATAGAAGAAAACCAATAAATAATCATCCAAATGTAGGAGGATTTCTGTCTTTATCTTCAACTGAAATTAAAGCAAAAATACGACGTTTAGAACGGCTCATGATTAAACATAATAGACATTCATTGTCTCTTATATTTAATAGCATATGTTTAGAAAATTACTTGCTGCCTCGATATATTATATATATACTTGTCTGTTTGTCCATAAGTAGTTATCTATATATTTGTATATGTGTGCAATGGATCTCTTTGCCACGTTTCATATTTGAATAACTTTAAAATAATCTAAATTTAATGCTTTGTTAAACTTCGAATTTAAAATTCGTAGTTTCAAACATTAATCCGTAAGAACTATTTTTTTAATTTTAATTCTTTTAAATAAATTTGAATTGTTATTGTAAAGTGAAACTTAATGTGGATTAGTAATATTGATCTCTGTTTGTGAAAAATATTAAAATTAATGTCCTAATAAATTGTTTTCACTGTCTGTTCTTATGTTCTGAAAATTAGAAATTACCTGTGTTTGTTTAGTTAACACTGGCGATATTACAATGTCTCTCTGACTGAGATGGTTTGGCTGGTTTGATCCATTTTAACATCTTAAACACCAAATCAGAAACATCAATTGTTATGACACAATTAGTGTCGAAACAAAATGGCTAAATTTGTAGTGATATTATAACACACACACACACACACACACACACACACACACACACACACACACACACATATATATATATATATATATATATATATATATATATAGCATTAAACCAATTGAAAATATGTATATCTGAAAAGAAATATTTTTTTTCTGTGGTCAATTACATTTCTTCAAGAATCATTTTTTTAAATAATTTCCGTAATTAATCCTTTACATCTGGTAGAGATTCAATAAAAGCTGGCACATCTTGACCTTAAAATAAATCATAATATATAGCTGTTGTTAATGGGAATGAAAATATTTGGCCTTGGATATCGTTTCTGATCGCTTCTAAGAAACCTATTAGATGAATAATCTCTCAAGGTAAATACATTCTTCCGAACGGGAAACAGGTTTGCTGCAATCGTGTTTATCAACATTGTTTCGGATTTGGAGATGAGCGAATCAGGAAAAGAAAATGGTACCTTTCAGTTATATTCAGTGGGAGTCGAGAGAAAGGTTATTTATTTTGCATCTCGTTATATTTTGTGAGGTTATTGAATACAGGAACAGCATATACATGCATTTCCGCAGGCACATCGCATTTTATTTTCCTCTATCGTCACATCAAGATCGTTTTTTTCTTCTAAAGCAGACCCATACCATCACTTGCGTGCACTCACCCTGGAAGATGACGTCTGCATTAACTAATCCTAAAGCTCCTATACCTGCATATATAGATAGATATAAAATTATTATATTACATTGAAAAGAGAAAGTTTATATACATATTACCACTATATATATATATATATATATATATATATATATTATATAAGAAGAATGAAAATACTGTTCGATTGTAAAAGTTTCTAGCTTTCATCTTTTCTAAAAATACACTGCAAATTCTTACGTATTATTTTAAGAGGAACTTATAACCTGTGAATTTAAATATGATTTAATAGCTTTTACTACCAAACTAGATAGATAGATAGATAGATAGATAGATAGATAGATAGATAGATAGATAGATAGATAGATAGATAGATAGATAATGTCTTCCTTCTGTCTCTTCTACAAATATTTTCAAGGATTCAACTCCAAAGAGCTTAGCTTCCTGGTGCCTCTTCTTCTAGAAACTACTCGAGCAAGCAGACTGACAAGATCCTCTATTTTACACTAAAAAAACCAAACAAAGTTTTTATTTTTACTCCTTTACATACATTTCTCGCATTTCCCTCCAGTAGAACTCAATTCTGCATATATGCTTCCCAGATAGCTACAATCTTAAACGCAACATCAGTTGCCATCTCTTGTCCCCTTGATTTCCATACTTATTTTTGTCTTTACATAACACTCCTGAATCATGTTCTTTTCCCTTTTTCACTCTACATTCACGAATCTTTTTTACAACAGTATTCCTATCTTTCCCTTGCTTATTTTCGGACCCC
The DNA here is from genome assembly GCA_037127315.1 of Ascarosepion bandense. Classification (NCBI taxonomy): domain Eukaryota; kingdom Metazoa; phylum Mollusca; class Cephalopoda; order Sepiida; family Sepiidae; genus Ascarosepion; species Ascarosepion bandense. Next base: position 538,960 of record JBBBDQ010000980.1, on the reverse strand, counting down.
TGTAACCAGTTGCTAATCGATTCACCTTAATCTTCTCTGTCCTCTAATGTGACCGTTCAATCTTCTCTAATGTAGCTCCCTGGACATGACTGACAGTACTGCTTTACACTGGGTGAAACGATAAAAAACGGTAAAAAGAGATAGATAGATAGATAGATAGATAGATAGATAGATAGATAGATAGATAGATAGATAGATAGATAGATAAGTATTAATATAAAATAAAGGCGGGATTAATTGACGCGTGCACACTCACGTATAAACTTGAAACACATAACCATATATATTAAGATGTAACAAAAAATATTTGTTTTTTTTCTATTTTATTTTGAACACATGCGTGTTTATCAAGATTTACGAAATACCTTGTTGGAAATTTCTCGATTAATGTCTTTTGTTTTTTACTCTAAAATACATTTTGACACATTACGATTATGCATGTTACAGACTTCGAAGATTTATTTCAGTTGATAAATCACGCCTTATAATTATTTAAATTTGACTTACGGAGTATGGTGTGACGTATCTACTTCCATATCCGGCATATGTTTAGTAAGTTGACCATCTTTGTCTATCTCTGAAATATAACTTCGTACAATTTTCAGAAAACGATCATTTATCTGCTTTTATCAAACTATAAGGCCAATTCCTACTGACGGTTTATACAACTATACTATGCTTTTTCGCGACTTATATATATAATGAAATCTCATAAACTAAAATAAAAGTAGGCATGTACGCCGATGACACCACAGTTTACTGTCGCCTCGATAAAAAATAAGGTGTGGGCGACAAAGCGAACCTCGCTACCGAGCTTGAAAAGGACCTCCAATCCGTAGTGGACTAGGGTGAGAAATAGCTCGTAAATTTTAATGCTTCCAAAACAAAGCTGCTATCAATTAACCATCATAGACAGTCGTACCTACCACCCATAAAATGGAACAGGCCTGCCTCCTAGAGAGTAAAAAACTACGCCTCATTGGCCTCACAATCTCAGCCGACCTGAAGTAGAATGACTATATCGAATCCATTGCTAAATCCGCTGCTATGAAAGTCGGTTCTCTCTGCAGGCCCCGGAAGTTATTTTCCGTCTGAATCTATCCTGCACGTATATAAATTTACCATCTGCCGTGTATTGCATACTGCTGCCCTATCTTGTCGGGCGCCCCTGCTATTCTCCTCGGGGTTCTTGACAAAATACAACGGAGAACTGTATTGTGATCGATACCGACCTGGAAGAACGGCTGCAGTCACTCTCTCCCCGGCGTGACGTGACTTCCCTATGCTTCCTCTATAAATACTTTCACGGCTTCTGCTTCGACGAACATAGTTTACTGGTGCCTCCTACGTACGAATTTGCACGATATAATAGGTCCCAACCTTTTAGAGTAAAACCGATAAAATGTAACCGCAATTATTACTCCAACAGGTTATTCTCTTGCACTTCCAGCCTATGGAATTCCCTTCCACATACGTGCTTCCACGACAGCTACAACTTCCAGGAGTTTAAATATAAGGTCAATAGACACCTTACAACACACTAACTTGCATCCATTCTCTCAAACACTTTTCCCATCTACCCAACACTCATCATCGTTATCCTTACCCGTCTAACACCATTCCTCTGATATTTTTATACCTATCCACACATTGTCATTACTTTCTCCTATGTAACCCCCTGCGCAATAGTGGCATTAGAATGCCTTGTTTGGGGTGAAATGATATATATATATATATATATATATATATATATATATATATATATATATATATAGCTAGCTAGCTTTGAAAATGACGAAAAGCATTTGTTTTAAGAACGTTTTCGTCCAGCACATCTTCAGAAGTATTTGTCACTGAAAAAGAAATACACGGATGGATACATGTAGGGCCAAAACTAAAATATTCCTATTATTAATAACAAATAAAACTGTGTAAATTAGCAAGTAGTGATTATAAAAATAACCAAAAATATTCTCACGAATCATGCATGTGACAGAAACAAAAAAGTACTTTTTTTGACTGAACATATTCTGTCTATGATGCTTGACGTAAGCACTTTCTAAAAACCGTAATAATTTGACCAACCGAGCCACGTGGTTTATTCTAAACGTTCAATAGTTATATTCGAAAGTGCATCCAGGGTTGTTAATCAAATGATGCCCAGTCTCTGACTCACTAAATGAGTGAGACAAGCAATAACTCTTACTAGCCCCATCATGTCTCATGTCGGCAGGTACATGTTTTATTATATATTGTTTGATCATTTCGATATGGTCATAATGCCAACCGATATGTAAAACAGCTTCCAGTTAGGTGTAGGATAATACGTCTTGTTAAATTTAACGCTTCCAAAAACTAAACCTCTCACTATTAATCTTCTTAGAGATCATTCTCTGCCTTTCACTAGCATACCAGATGCTGTGCTCCAGAATAGGGACATGATGCGCCTACTTGATATAACGTTCTGAGCTGACGTAAAAAGAAAAGACTATATTGCATCTATTACTCTGTTAGCTGTTAAAATTTTGGTTCACATTGTTGTGGGAGACAGTTTTCTCTCCATAATCTCTCAAAAATATCTAAACGTCTACCATTTGTTCATGCTTGAAATATTGCGTTCACATATGATCCGTTGTTCCTGCTATTTACCTAGAGTGTGTTACTTGTCCTGACACTTTGCATTTAACCCCGGTACGAGACTGGCATTGAGAACTCTTCAATTTAATGTTGACGTGACTAGATGTAGCCGTACATTCTAGCATAGCTGTTACGTTTTCTCGCTTGTGGAAATCCCTTCTGGTCCCATATTTTCTAGACAACTCTAAACTTAAAGAATGTAAGTGCAATGTTAATCGCTATCTACCGTCTTCTTTATTACACCTTTAGATCATGTTTATTAGTCATGTTTATATGTCTAATTTTTTAGCACACATTATCACTTGTGTCTTAATTGCGTGGGGCGAAATTGCTGTATTCACACGCATGCACTCGCACACACATATGGTAGGTGTAAAATATTAGATTTTTGAAATGTTAGCCGTTAAAACAGGAGTTACTCACGCAATTACGCATCGTATATTCTGTAATAAAAATGAACACTCTCGGCTACTGGCGTGTGTTTATATTGCATATATAAAACGCTAAAATCCACCTCGCTCCACCGAGCGCAAAAAGTTCAGAAGTAGAATCGCCGACTTATATCAATTCGCTCGTGTTGTATTCCTGACTAGAAGCAATATATATATGTATATAATTAACTTACAATTGAATAGAAGTAGAAGATTATTGTTATTACCGAGAACTATTTTAAGAATAAATTTCAAGCATGTTGATTAATTGCTTTGATTAACTGTTATTGTAAGTAAATATATAATGGATTTATTACCGCCATGTATATATACTTTAACCATTTTAGAATATATTTTACACTAAAAACTATGAATTAAATCTGTAAATTTCAGCTCGCAATCAACCACATTTTAAAAGGTCTTTTTTTACTACTCTATGCTTGACTGCTTAATTTCTGTTGGGCATTGCACATTGCTGTCAGATCAAGTATACATGCATCTTTTCAAATATTCCTTACTATTATAACCCAAGAAATATTCTATGGCATATTTTAAGTATAAGTGCATTTAGAAGTAATTTAAATATCTTTCAGTCAATATTTCCACAAAATAAAAAGCAAAAATAAACAAATAAATAAATAAACAAAATGTATGTTTTTCGCGTAAGTGTGAATCTAAATATATCAATTTTGTACGTTCGTATTTTAAATGGGAGTAGCAGAAGTCAGATTTGTAATTCTGAGATGCCGAAGGTAAATGAATCTTGCATTTTCCAAATGTCTTCATCTTGCCTCCTGAAAAGAAATTTAAGAAGATTTGGCATACAGCAAAAGCATTTCAGAATAAATGCAAGAAAATAATTATTGACATAGACAAATAAAATGAAGCAACGAAGCTCCAAAAAGTGATGAATTGTATGAGTTTTCTAAATTAAAAAAACTAAATTCATTGCATTCAAAGTTTTGCAGTAATGCTTCTTGCTTTTAGTGTTGAGACATTTATTTTCTTTGATATTCTTTACCGCCTTATTTTAACTCTTCTTAAATTGTCATTTCAGATCGCAAATTTGTCGAGTAGAACGAATCCTTACAACCACTTATTGTGTGGTTCAGATTGCAATTGCACGCATGCATGTAGGTATTCAGTGATTACGAAAGTGTGATTGGAAAAAGAACTCGAGAAGCAGAGAAGATGTGTTGGCATGACATTTGGAATGAGGAGCACTTCTTTGACATCAGTTGAATGAGATCTTATAGGCAACTCATTCTAATAATTCATTCATAGATCCACCCATATGTTTATAATTAGACTTTTGATTCGCAGGCTAGGTTTCCTCACTCTTTCTCACTCGCTTAAACACAATCTCTCTCTCTCTCTCTCTCTCTCTCTCTCTCTCTCTCTCTCTCTCTCACACACACACACACACACACACACACACACACACACACACAATTATATGCTCGAACAAACACACGCGAGAACACACACGCGCACACACACACCACACACACACACACACAAACACACACACACGCACGCACACACACGCAAACACACACACACACAAACACACACACAAACACACACACACGCACGCACACACACGCAAACACACACACACACAAACACACACACACGCACACACGCACACACACACACGCAAACACACACACTCACACAAACACACACACACACACGCACTCACACGCAAACACACACACACACACCACACACACACACACACACACACACGCACGCACACACACGCAAACACACACACTCACACAAACACACACACACACACTCACACACAAACGCACACACACACACACACACACACACACACACACACACACACACACACACACACACACACACACACACACATATATAGGTAAAGGGAACCAAGACTTTTAGAATTATGAGTTCTCGTGCATTTACCTTTTTAAAAAGTACTCAGTACAACATATATCTTAGAGTAAAATACAATTATGAATTATTTTTTTTATTAAAATTAATTTAATTTACATTGCGATACTTCGAAATTTTATCTCATCATCAGGCAATGTTGATTTATTGTTGTGAAAATGATTTACATTTTAATGCATGAAAAATTACGCCTATTATTTAAAGAGTTGATATGGTGTATGGAAGCTTTCTCTATTAATATAAATTTATAGCCATGGATCTTGCGTAGAAGAACATTATAAACCCTCTGAAAGGCCTTTGAGATATTTGGAGCCGCAGCTCTGTTTTCATTGTTATTATTAAAAGCTTGGTATATATATATATATATATATATATATATATATATATATATATATATATCAGTGGTTGAGCTGACGAAGCAGTTCAAATATTGTTTTTCAAATCATATGTCGTGATAGGTTGTGTGTGTGTATGTGTTTTATAGGCTGACTTATAAAACAAAACTCAGTTTGTGCTTAAAATAAAGGAATGATATTGTGATATTTAATTTCTGATATTTACTGATATATTTCAAATAACAAGGTTTATCAAAACTATTTTTCTATTCTGTCCAACGCTTACTCATTATATATTTTCAAAGACAGTTTTAATTATATCATCATCATCATCATCATCATCATCATCATCATTGTTATTATTATGTCATTTTTCATCATATTTCGATTTCTGCTTTGGTCTCACTACCAACCATGTCTGCGGGGAGACCTAAGGCAGGTCGTGGCGTGTTGTTACGGCTCCATTTCCTGTTTTCCCTATCATCCCGAGCATTACATAGATAAAGTTTTCCTTAGTGTGTGGGCTGTACTTAATAAGACAATTTTTGTATATCTCTTAAGCTGGGGTTTCCAGGGATTCTTTCAATGTGTTGTTTTGTTCCATTTTTTATCATTCCAAGTGCACCTACTATCACTGGCACAACTCAATTGTTTTCAATTTCCACATTTTTTCTATTTCAATTTCCAGCTCTTAATATTTTGACAGTTTTTCAAATTCTTTGATTGCTATGTTACAATCCGCTGGACAAGCCATATCAATTAATAAACAAGTTTTCTCCTTCTGGTTTTTAACAATAATGTCTGGCCTGTTTGCTTCAATTTTTCTGTCTGTGTAGATGGTGTAATCCCATAGAATGGTTACATCTTCTATTTCTGTAACCGGTGTGGGTGATGTTCATACCAGTGTTTGTTTACAGCTTTTCGATAATGTTTGCACATTGTCCAATGTAAATATTGCCCAAATCTATCGTGGCGATTTTTATATTCATTTGGGGCAAGCACAGAACAGCCTGAGATTAGGTGGTCTATTGTTTCTTGGTGTTTATCACAAAACCTGCATTTTGGAACCATATTATTATGCATAATATTTGCCTGAAAGTTTCTAGTGAAAAGACTTTGGTCTTGTGCTGCAAGAATAAAGCCTTCAGTTTCAGACTTTAATCCAGATGCACGTAACCATCGATGAGTATTAACTTTGTCAACATTGGATTTATTGGCACGTTCTGGATATTGGCCATGCAGAGGTTTGTCTTGCCAGCGCTGTTTCATCTGTTCAAGAGCTTTATCTTTGGCTTTTATTTTCATATTTTTTGCCGCAATAGTTGGTTCTTGGCTTCTGTTTTGCTTTTCTACAGAATCTACTAACTGTAAATCTTGTTTGTATTTACTGCCTTCTTTTATTATTGAAGATTTATTCTTTCTTTCTTCATGTTGCCTTACTAATTGTATCACCCAATCCTTTGTTGTTTCTATGTATGTTAGTAAGCCAATTGTTGTTGTCTTGTATGACAATTCCAGCTGAATAAGACCTCTTCCACCTTCTTTACGGGGTATGTATAGACGGTCTACATCAGCCTTTGGATGATGCATCTTATGGTTAGAAAGAAGCTTTCTTGTTTTAGCATCCATTCGCCTGATGTCGTTTAGAGTCCAGTTTAAGATGTTGAAGCTATATTGGACAACTGGGATTGCAAGGCTATTAATGGCCATAACTCTTTTCTGTGAATTTAATTCAGTTTTTAATATCATTCGTAGCCTCCTATAGTGCTCTTTACGCACTATTTCTTTCATTTTTTATGGTGAATGTTTTCGCTCTCATTTACACCTAGGTATTTATAAGCTTCTTCTGGTTTCAATTCTTTTATTGTTACAGCAGGGTCTAAGCTAATTGAGCATGTTTCTTGTATTGATCCACGTAAAACTGTAGCTTTAGCACATTTATTCAAGTTAAATTTCATTCCAATGTCTTCGCTGAAGCATTTTACAGTTTGCATAAGACCTTCCAGCTCATTATCATTCTTAACATATAACTTTAAGTCATCCATGTAAAATAGATGGCTTATTTTATTTTGGCCTATTTTATAACCACATTCTGTCTTATTAAGTTGACTGGTTAGTGCTATTAATGATATGCAGAATAGTAAGGGAGATAAAGAATCACCTTGAAATATACCTCTTTTGATGTTTATTTCATCAGACTTATAGGTTCCATTTATATGATTGAGGTAAAGGCTTGTTTTCCATATAGACATGCACTGTTTGATGAAATTGATGATGATGGGCGATATCTTGTATATATTTAAAGTCTTTAAAATCCAGGAATGTGGCACACTATCGAATGCCTTTTGATAATCTATCCAGGCAGTACAAAGATTTTACTTTGTACTGTAGCAGTTTTCCTGGGTCATTTTGTTAATTAGCAATTGGTCTTTACAACCATAACAGCCACGTTTGCACCCTTTTTGTTCAAGCGGTATCATGTCATTTTTTTCTAAGTATAAATATGTCTGTTTTGTTAAAATAAATGTTAATAGTTTATATGTTGTCGGAAGACATGTAATTGGTCTCTAGTTTTTCGGGTTGTTTGTGTCACCATTCTTGGGTAGAAGAAATGTAATTCCTTTGGTCATCCATGCAGGAATTTTAGTGGGATCGTCAACCATTTCTTGAAGTTCTTTGGCTAGTTTTTTTATGTGCTGCATTTAAATAATATAGCCAAAAGTTAGGAATTTTATCTATACCTGGGAATTTCCAATTGTTGGTTTTTTAATGCAAATTTAACATCATCTTCTGTAATCCCAGACCATGTCTGTTCTGGTTTATTTTTCATTCGTTCTATCTCTTGCGCAATCCAATGTACTTCCTTGCTATGTTCTTTAGGGCAAGCCCATATCTTTTCCCAGAACTGTGTGACGTCTTCCATTCTGGGGGGTACTGTCACTTCAATTCTTTTTTTACCTATTTCCCTGTAAAATCTCTTTGTATCAGTCTTAAAAATCTTGTTTTGTCTGTAAAATCTTGCTCTTTTTTCATAGCGTCTTATTCTTTGAGCCTTCAGTTGGATTTTTTGCTTTATTTTTTCTTTATTTGATAAGACTTCTTTTTCATACCTAATGTTATATTTTCTTTCGGCTCTTCTGCTTTTCCTAATTCTTACATTTATTCCTCTACTAATTATTATTATTATTATTATTATTATTATTATTATTATTATTATTATTAAATATTCCGTTAAATAAATCATGTCTCTTCCGTGATATGATCGCCCAAGCGTGTATCACGTGAAACTTAAGTAACTGACTTTATTCGATCTACATCGCTAATTTCTAGATACATAGAGTCTTATTTTTATTACAGATAACTCATCTTTGTGACGGCATATAGACGTATTGAGTGTGTTTTTATAAGTCTTTCTTATATATATATATATATATATATATATTGTATTCTAAAATATCATTACAAAATAGCTATTATGGTTCGACACTTCACGTGTCTTATCAAGTGAAAGTGCTAGTTGCGAGATAAAGATTTTTAAAAGGTCCAAAACTAGGAAAATTAAGCAAAACCCCAAGTGATCTGTGATGACGAATCGAAACACAATTTTTCTTTTTAATTTATACAAGTCAACGAAATCTAAAAGCAATTTATTGGTGAATTCTCTTTTTAATCGTATCACCCCGAGCAAGGCGGTAATGTCACTGATGTGCAGGAGGCTACATAAGTGTAAAAAAATTAATTAGAGGAGAGTGAAGAGGAAACATACCAGTTAGAGAGGAGCAATAGAAGGATGAGAATGCAGGTGTGATGATAGTTTCAAAGGTGGAGAGAAAGGAAAGTATATACAAGTTGGGGAAAAAACTAGAATCAAGTGGTTAATAGATGAGTATTGACATTGTATTTAAATTCCTGGAGGTTGTAGTCGTCAGGAAAGCAAGAATATGGGAGCGAGTTCCACAGGCGGGAAGTGCGAGAGAAGAAGCTGAAGGAGTAGAATTGTCGTCTGCATTTGGCTAACCTAATTGTGAATGGCTGGGACCCAGTTGCCAATCTGGTTGCACGAGTAAACACCTGTTGAGGAGGCACCAGTGACTTAAGTTCGTTCGAGCAGAAGCCATGAAAATATTTATTGAACAGACAAAGGGAGGCCACATTTCGTCGGTGGGGAAGTGGCTGTAGTCGAGCTGCCAAGTCAATACCTATCACATTACTGATTCTCCTTTGGTGCCTGTCGAGATCACTGAGATGAACGGCAGGGGCGCCTGAACATATATGGCAGCAGCATTCGATGCACGGACGAATGGTTGATTTGTATATATGCAGAATGGATTCAGGCGGAAAAAACATCCTGGCGCGATACAGTGACCTAAACTTCTTAGCAGTGGAATTAGCTATGGACTCGGTGTAGTGGTTCCATTTGAGATCAGAAGATAGTGTAAGGCCGAGGAGGCGCAGTGTATTGCTCTCAGGGAGAATCGCTTGTTCCATACTATGGGAGGCGGGAAAGGTTGCTTGTGATAGACAAGAGCTGGGTCTTAGACGTATTGAAATTGACAAGCCACTTCTTGCCCCAATTCAGCACAGAGTGTAGATCCCGTTCAAGGTCAGCATCGAGATTATGTTAGTCTGCCACGAAGGGTTTCTTACTGATGCGGGATTAAATTGTGGTGTCATCTGCGTAGATGCCTACTTGGCACTTTATCTCTTCTGGGATGTCATTGATGAAAATAAGGAAGAGCGTCGAGCCCAGGATAGACCCTTGTGAGATACCAGTATTTATGCCATAGGATGAAGAGGCATGCCCATTCAAAACGACCTTCATTTTGCGGTTATTTAAAAAAGATTGGATTAGATCAATCAAGCGTCCGGTAATACCCCACAGTTTGCATAGAAGGCCAGAGTGCCAAACCCTGTCAAAAGCTTTGCAGATGTACAGAGCAACAGCACGAGCCTCGCCGGACTAATCAAGGGCCTGGAGCATGTACTCCGTAACGCTTGTTATTATGTCGGCCGTGGACCTGGCAAAGTGGAAGCTATACTGCCAGTCAGAGTAGAGTTTGTGGGCAGTTAGATGTTGAACTATTTCAGCTTTAATTATGGCTTCGAACACTTTACCGAAAATTGGTAGAAGCCTGATAGGGCGATAGTTGGATTGGTCCGAGGGTTCACCACAGTTCTTAAATACAGGAACGACTGAAGAGAACATCCAGCATGCAGGAAAACAGGAAGCAGAAAGGCTGTAGTTATAAAGTTTAGAGAGGACAGGGGAGAGTTCATGAGCACACCTCTCAATGACTATCACCGGGATTCCATCACCACCGCTCGCCTTATGGGGTCAAGTTTTGAAATTATATTAATGTTTGTTTAAAATAAAGATTAGTATTCCTATTTGACTATTAATTTCATTGTAAAATAAAAAAAATAATTTATTTTTGAAAAGATTACAATTTAAAATTAGCAATCTTGAAATTTACATTTTAAATTCAATTAAACATCAGGTTTGGATTATTATAAAGTTATTCAATTTTGAATCTGGGAAGAGACAGACACACATATATACAAATATATAGAAACCTACACTGTACGAAGGTAAATATATGTACACATATATACATATTTGATTTCATATACACATATATTCTCAAATACAAACATGTAGAAGAAAAATTGTATTCCAAAAGGGAATCGAATTATTAAATAATAAGGAAATCTCTTTTAAAATTAAATGACTGCTGAAGTTTTATGCATTATCATTCGTACAATACGTACAGTGAATGATGGGCAATCTATCCGCAGAAAATTGTGAGAACGGCGTAAAATAAATTTGGGTTTCAACGAAGGAAACTGGAAATACCATGGACTGAATACATAAATAAAAAAGGTGTTCACTCATAGAACCAGAAAGATATATAAAAAGTAAAAAGATATTTGTTAAATGCAAAATATGTTTGAAGTTAATCTTGGAAGTTTCGTGAAATATGGATCTTAGATCAGGGAGTTAAAAGTGTAGAGAAAAGAGAAACCGTATTTAGACACACCGATAGATAGGGTTTTGATTAAAATAGTCAAAGACGAGGGCACATACAAGAAGATATATGCCGAAATGAATTCTCTCTCTCTCTCTCTCTCTCTTTCTCTCTCTCTCTCACAAACACATGCACACGCACACACACTGAAATAAATTATGTTTATGTAACAGAAACATGTTTACTGGTCGGAGAGAGGAGATGGTTTAAATATGTACGAAATATAGCGCTTAGCGAAAATATGTTTTCGCATTGTTTGCTTGGAAGGGATTGCATATTATTTGGTAAAATTCAATGTTGATTATTTTGCTTTTGTTTTTCTGTTACTGTTGTTGTTGTTCTTCGTGTATTTATTCTTCTTGTTCTTGTTCCTGTTTTGTTTTTGTTGTTGCCGTTTTGTAGTTAATTTTTAATCCTTGCTTTTGTCTTTGTTTTTTTATTTATGTCTTATTTTTATTGTTGTTGGCGTTCTTGTACTTGTTCTTGTTGCCAAAATACTTGTTCCAGTTGTTGTATTTCCTGATGTTGGTGGTGGTGTTCTTTGTCTTGTACTTGTTTTGGTACTTGATTTTTTGTGGTTGTGTCCATCAACATCCTCTTTATTTATTTATTGATCGTGTACTCTTGTTGATATTGCTGTTGTTCTTATTCATATTGTTCTTGTATTCGTTATTGAACATACTCATTTTTGCGTACTTGTTACTGATTCTTCTTCTTCTTCTTCTTCTTTTTCTTTCTACACTTGTACCTTATTTTTCTTCCTCCTCCTTCTTCTTATTCTTTTTCATCTTCTTCTATTTTTCTTCCTTCTCTTTCTTTTCCCTTCTCTTCCCCTCGTCTTCTTTCATTCTTCATATTGTTCTTGTATTCGTTATTGAACATACTCATGTTCGCGTACTTGTTACTGATTCTTCTTCTTCTTCTTCTTCTTCTTCTTCTTCTTCTTCTTCTTCGTCTTTCTACTCTTGCACCTTCTTTTTCTTCCTCCTCCTTCTTATTCTTTTTCATCTTCTTCTATTACTTCTTCCTTCTCTTTCCTTTCCCTTCTCTTCCCCTCGTCTTCTTTCATTCTTCTTTTTTCCTTTTTTCTTCTTGTTTGGAAGCGACAAAAGCAACGTTACGGAGAGCCATGATTACTCCCGTTCCGTGAGTCAAAACAAAGAAGATTTTATTTCTTCTGTATTCCGCAATCTAACTAGTAATCTATTTATGGGTGTTACGGAGTCACCCCTTTTCACACATTCTATGGACTCTTCCATGCTATACAAATAATCCTTCCTACACAGAAGTTGTTTCTAGAGTTGATGCATTTCAGAGCAGTTGAACTGCTGCTCGTTGGTCAGCAAGAATATAGACTTACTCGTTGTAGGTATTTGACTCCTACTAACAAGTATTCCTGAATCTATTAACCGTGTACAGGTTGTATATCGTTAATCAATATACTAACATTTTTCATCTAATATCTGTTTTGTTCTTATTATGTTGCGTGTTTTTCTAAAATAGAAGTCACAACATTTTGGCGACGATGATTCGAAGAAGTTCACGCGGAGAAAAAAAAATTCAAGTCAAACACCACAACAATTTGGCTACGAAGATTCGGAGAAGTATACGAGGAGGAAAAATACATTCGTGCCAAACAATAATTTAGCGGCGAAGTATTCGTACGAGTTTACGCGGAGAAAAAATACGTCCCCATCAGTCGCCAAACAACAATTTGGCAACTATGGATTCGTCGTATAAGCTCACGCGGATGAAAGAATACGTTCTCACGTCAGTCTCCAAACAAACATTTGGCGACGAAGGATTCGTCGAAGGATTCACGCGGAGGAAAATACGTGTTTCAGATCAGTCGCCAAACAACAATTTCGCGACGAATTATTCGTACAAGTTCAGGCGACAAAAAAATAATACATTCTCGCCAAACAACAGTTTAGAGACGAGGGTTCTAACAAGTGCAAATGGAGGAAAAAAGTACGTTGTCACATCTGTCGTAAAGACCAAATTAGCGACATAAATAAAAGAACTTACGCATAACAACAAGGAACGATAAAATTTAGCGTCGAGGACCTCGTAAATACATAAGAGGTGTAGACAACATCAAATTGGCGAAACATATTCGCGCACAAATCGCACAACAAAATTGTGACGAATTTTTTTTCTACCCCTTAAATCACTTTAACAATGTGTGCTACAAACTAACAGAAACAAGTTGACCACAAACAAGTTGTCGACATTAATACCGAAAAGAAAAAATGTAAGATTTTCAAAATGGAATACTCGAAATCATAAAGAGAACTGAAGAAAGACAATATTAATTAGAAATAAAACAGATGGAAATGCAAAAGTCTAAAGAAATAAGACAAATTAAATGCAAAAGGCTAACGGAGGAAGACAAACAAATATACAAAAGCGACAAATAGAGATGCAAAAGCAAATTGAAGAAAGACAATATGAAATGCAAAAGGCAAATGAGGAAAAATAAACACAACTACAAGAACACTTATTAAAATTAACAAGCACTGGATAGTAGCAATGAGGAGGAGGAGGAGACATTTTCACAACATGCGGTGTGGAACGCGAGTGAAAATTTTAAAAAACCAAGTTGAGGAAGATAAACATTTCTGAGAGTATTACAGGCGATACGAGGATATTTTTAATATCGACTGTCACCGCTGGAGTGAGAAGAAAAAAATTAAGACTTCTACTCAAGAAATTAGGCACAGACGAACACACCAATTCGTCTCCCTAAAAAAACGAATAATCTAACATTCGATGAGGTAGTGACGGGCCTCACAGAGCTATTTAGCCCCCAAATCTCGTTGTTCGATAAAATTTTGAAATGCCATATCTCGAAAAGACGAAAATGAGGACTATTCTACTTTTGCAGCTATCATCAATAAACATTGTGACGATTTTAAAATAGTCAGAACTTACCACAGACAATTTCAAATGTCTAATATGTTCCAAGGTCTAGCTGCCGCTAAAGACAGCGAAATGAGAAAATGGATGCTGACCAAACTGCAAAACAATCCAAGTCTAATACTACAAAAAATGTCAGAAGATTGACAGAAATGCCCCAGTATAAAGAAAGATAGCAAGCGCATTGAAGAGTTAGGAGTAGCTTACATTCGAAAGGTAAAAAAAAAATTTCGTTTTGTAACCTCCCCACAGACAAACAAAATTATAATGCCAAAGAGAAAAAATACAGCACTACGTTTGACAAGAACCAAGTAAAAAATAAGCCTCCACCTTCTGCATGTTACAGATGCGGTGTATGGCATTGGTTTAAGAATTTTTTTTTTAATATAAAAATTGCAGATTATGTGGTCAGATGAACCACAAAACGACCGTAAGAAGAAATAAATATCTTCTTAGTAGGATAAGCTCTACAAGAGTGGAGGATGAGAATAAGGAAGATATGAAAAAATACGTCGAAATAGAAATTCTGAATAAGAATGTAAATTGACACTGGTTTCGGGATCTGATTTGACGATTATAATCTTACAAACATGGTGGAAGTTAAATAGGCCGACTATGCTACACACTCAAAAATTGCTAAATTCGTAACGGGGAAAAAAGCTAAATTTCGAAAGCGAAATTATAGTGAACGTAAGATTCCAGGGGGAATTAATAAAAATTAAACATCTATGTGATGATAAATTTGTACAAACTATTAGGAACGGAGCGGATGCAGAAATTCAATGTATGGGATTTACCTATTAGTTCGTTTTGTAAAAGAATAGACTGTGTGTATTTGGAAGCCATAAAACTGAAGGATAAATTGCACAATGAATTTCCCAGAAGTATTTTCAAGTGGGTTAGGAAGCTGCAAAAAATTTGAAGCAAAAATCGAGCTTACACAGAATACTCAACATGTATTTAGGAGAAAAACAAACGTAACTTTCGCCACAATTGACAAAATATACAAAGAATTGGAGAGGCTAGAGCAACTTGGTATTATTTCGAAAACTGTTTTCATTGAATGGGCGGCACCAGTTGTTTATGTTAAGAAAAGATCTGGAAAAATCCGCGTCTGTGCATATTTTTCCACGGGACTGAATAATGCAACTAAAGACCATCACTATCCGTTGCCTAGCTCAGAAGTAATAATCACTGAACAGTGGAAAAATTCTCTTAAAGCGAAGGATACTTGAAGATTCCAATTACGGAAGAAAGTTCCAAATTACTGTGCATGAATACGAACAAAGGTCTATACAAATACAAGAGGCTACCATTCGGGATTAAAGTGGCGAATGCGATTTTTCAGCAGACGATGGATACTATGTTAACGAGGCAAAATTTCACCACAGCTTATCTGGATGATATTTTAGTTAAAACAATAATTTCAAAGACCGTGCGACACACATCAAAGAAATTTTAAAAGACTACAAGACTTTTGGATAAAATTTAATGAGATGAAATATGATTTCTTCTTGAAGGAAATAAAATATTTAGGCCACATCATAAATGAGAATGTCAGGAAGCCTGATCTAGAGAGATAATCAGCAATCAAAAAAATGCCTGAGCCTGAAAATATCGAAGAATTGCAAAGCTACCCCGGTCTTGCTAATTACTATGGAGAGTTTATCGATAGTATTCATAAATTGAGGGCACACCTCAAGGAATTACTGAAGAAAGGTGTCCAGTGAAACTGGTCGGATGAGTGCAAAAAGGCATTTAACGAAATTATAAATAAATTGACATCAGATCTAACCTTGACACATTTCGACCCTAGGCTGGAAATTATTGTAGCAAGTGATGAAATCTCACATGATGTGGGAGCATGCATTTTACATAAAATGCATGATTGTGCTACAAAACCGGTAGGTCACGCATCGAGAGAATTTCTACCGACCGAAAAAAATTATTCACAAATAGAAAAGAAGTTTTGGGAATTGTTTTCGCCGTAACCCGATTTCATAGATACATATACGGTAGATAATTTACACTACAAACGGACCATAAGCCGCTTTTTACCATATTTAGATCCAAGAAAAGACTACTTGTATATACTGCCAATAGACTCCTGAGGTGGGGCTCAATACTTATAAACTATAAATTTAAACTAAAATATTTACCATAAAAAATAACAGGGCACGCAGATGGACTATCGAGGCTGATTCCCAAGGAAAGTGAACCCATGGAAGACTCAGTGATAGCAGCGCTCTGAGCTGAGGATGAAATATTAAGTAACACGGTTAATGAACTACAGGTTACATTACTAGAGTTAAAATGAAAGACAGAAGCGGATGAATTTATTAACACGACAAAGAAAGAAATTAAAGACAAAGACGCAAAATTGGCAGCTAGTTTCTCAATTTGTCACAATGTACTACTGTATAATATATGGTTCGTGATACCAAATTCACTTCAAAGGACAATCTTAAAAGACCTTCATGTTGGACATCACGGGAAAAATCGCATGAATGCACTAATAAGAAGCCCTGTGTACTGGCCAAAAATGGATGAGAATATCGCACAGTTGGTAGAAAAGTGTGAGAACTGTGCGCCGGCAGAAAAATCGCTTCTGATTATTAAAAAAAAACCTTGGCCAAAGGCGGACAAACCGAGCTCAAGAATACGCGCAGACTACGCAGGACCTATAAATGGCTACTACTATTGTATATTAGTAGATAGCTTTAGTAAATTGTCTGATGTTTTTGATATAAACACCCAACAACCGACAATATAAGATGTTTGCATGAACTATTTGCGAGGTTTGGTGACGTTGACGTTTTAGTTACAGAAATAGGTACACAATTCACGTCAGGTGATTTTAAAGATTTTTGTAAAATGTACCTAATAAGACATATAAAACAGGTCCCTATCACCAACAATCAAAGTGGCTTGCCGAAAGATTTGTAGATATGTATAAGAGGGCGGTAAAAAAAGCGATAGGCACATCTTCAAAAAAGCATTACAGCAATTCTTACAAGTCTACGTCAAACCAGAACACACTATGAGGTCTGTCACAGGCCGATATGATAATCGCGCAGAAATTCCTATCCGTACTCGAGAAATTATTACCAGGTAAAAACAATAATCAAAATACACCTACAATAGAGAAAAGATCGTTCAATCCCGGCGAAAAAGTATATTTCAAAATTTTAAATAACAATATGGCATATTGGCAGCCAGGAATAATTATGAGCAGAATTTGAGGCGTAATGTATACTATCAAAGGGAAAATATTCACACATAGAAGACATGTGAATGAAATCCAAAAAAGAAGAAGGGAAGACCCAAGCTCCTCAGCTTTAGAATGTGAATATTCTATGGAGGAAATCTTTGAAGCTTTTGACATCCAGAAACCAAAAGCTAACACGGAAATCCGAAGAACCAACAGAAAGCGGAACTTCACAGAGCCTTTCATCATAGATCCAAAACGAGAAAATATTAACCCTTACTAAAAAGAGACTAGGGAGGGAGTGTTGGGGTTTCACACGTTTTCACACACTCTATGGCCTCTTCCATGGCGTACAAATAATCCTTCCTACACAGAATTTGTTGTTATTAGAGTTGGTGTTTGTCAGTTGAATTGCCGCTCGTTGATCTGCAAGAATACAGACTATTACCCGGACTTACTTCTTGTATATATTTGACTCCTATTAACAAGTATTCCTGAATCTACTAACCGTATACATGTTGTATATCTTTTGTTCAATATAGATACATTTTTCCTCTCATATATTTTTTGTTATTATTATATTGTGTGGTTTTCTAAACAAGAATCCACAACACTGTGATATGTAAATTCTTACATATCATGACATGTTACAAAAATTTATAGTGACAAACAATCGGTTACTGTTCTATGACCTCGGGAACGGCAATCATGCGAGATTTTCTAATCTAATTTCAAAATTTTGTCCGGATAAAGTTATTTTTGTTTAATATGTCCTTATCGCTTGGTCCGTGCTTATGGGAGCCAGGAGAGGTTGCCTTCATTTTGCGGTTATTTAAAAAAGATTGGATTAGGTCAAGCAGGCGACCGGTAATACCGTAACCCCGTAGCTTGCATAGGAGACCAGAGTGTCAAAACCCTGTCGAAATCCTTGGAGATGTCCAGAGCAACCGCTCAAGCCTCGTCAGACTCATCAAGGGCCTGGAGCATGTACTCCGTTACGGTTGTTAGCAAGCCAGCCGTGGAGCTGGCAAAGCGGAAGCCATATTGCCTGTCAGAGAAGAGTTTGTTGGCAGTGAGATGTTGAACTATTACAGCACTGATTATGGCCTGGAATACTTTCCCGAATATCGGTAGAAGACTGATAGGCGATAGTTGGATGGGTTCGAGTGTTCACCACAATTCTTAAATAAATGAACGACTGAAGAGAACATCCAGCATGCAGGAAAGCAGGAAGCAGAAAGGCAGTAGTTAAACAGTTTAAGAGGACAGGGTAAAGTTCAGGAGCACACCTCTTAAGGACTATCACCGGTATTCCATCGTCTTCACTCGCCTTATGGGGGTCGAGGTTTGAAATTACTCGGGATACTACTGTAGGGGTAATATATACGTCGTGCAGTTTGGCCTCAGTTCTAATAGGGAAGTCGGGTGGGTGTACTCCAGACGTGTCAAATGTGTAGTTATGTGTGAATCTGCGGGCAAAGCACTCAGCTTTGTCCGCAGATGACGTGAGAACCTCAAATTCCTGGATTAAAAGAGCTATTGAGGATTTAAATGGAACCACGATATTGAATCCATAGCTAAATCTACTGCTAATCATGTCGGGTCACTCTGTCGGTTCAGGATGTTTTTTTCCCGCCTGAATCCATTCTGCATATATACAAATCAACCATTCGTCCGTGCATGGAATACTGCTGCCATATATGGTCAGGTGTACCTGCCGTTCATCTCAGTGTTCTCGACAGGCACCAAAGGAGAATCAGTAATGTGATAGGTACAGATTTGGCGGCTCGACTACAGCCACTTCCCCACCGACGAAATGTGGCCTCCCTTTGTCTGTTCAATAAATACATTCATGGCTTCTGCTCGAACGAACTTAAGTCATTGGTGCCTCCTCAACAGGTGTTTACTCGTGCAACCAGATTGGCAACTGGGTCCCACCCATTCACAGGTTAGCCAAATGCAGACAACAATTCTACTCCTTCAGCTTCTCTCGCACTTCCCGCCTGTGAAGCTCACTCCCATATTCTTGATTTCCTGACGGCTACAACCTCCAGAAATTTAAATGAAGTGTCAATACTCATCTATTAACCATTGGATTCTAGCTCTCTCCCCACCCCCGATTAACCTTCCCTTTCTCTCCACTTATGTATCTGTCATCGCACCTGCTTTCTCAGCTTTCTTATTGCCCCTTTCTAACTTGTTTGTACTCCTCACTCTTTTCTAATTAACCTTTTTACAGTTATGTAGCCCCCCGCTCATCAGTGGCATTTCTGCCTTGCTCGGGTGAAACGATTAAAAACAAATTAGGCCAATTTTATTTTCCTTTCATTGATTTAACATCTCTGTGAGAAAGTAACGTAAATTTGACTAGTTACTTCTTACAATAGGGTTATGAATTCTTTCTCATGACCAGATGTAAAATGGTGTAATAGTGACAACGACTTGGCATCGGGAACGGTAATAATAAGGCTGGGTCACCCTCTGCTAATTCCTTCGTACCTTCTATAAAGAAACGCGCACTGAAGCACAGATAGCTCTAAGGTGAGAAAAGTAGTAACTGTTTGGAAAATGGTTGTACTTCAGCATATGATTTCTTTTTACAAATACAATTTTGAGTTAGGTCAACTTCAGCAGCTGCGATTTCACAGATATCAGTTACCTTATGTATTTATTCAGACTGCTATTGGATTATAGTGCATGACTGGATTGACTGACTGATTTTGATTTACGGGTTAAAATATTTGTCTCTAGTTGAAAGACTGAATATATGTTTTGAACTGTAAAAAATGATGTTTAACTTGTGATCAAATCCTGTCGTAACATTTTACTGATAAATACAAATTATAAAACAATGCTATATTTTGTAATATTTAATTAGAATTGATGCATAGAGCTGCAAAGTAATGAATGTAACAAATCGAGTGAAATTCGAAATCGGCTCACTATATTTTCTTTACTCAACACCATTAATTGTACCCCTCGTAGACCCATCCTGTAGTGAATGCCGAAAAATTCTTATTTTAGCTGCCCTGTCTCTTTACGACGCAGGCACTTATGGCACTGCACATACTGATATAACTTGTACCTCTTAACCAATTTTCCTTTATAATTTGTCTCAAGCATTCTTCTGTCATCCACTTGTTTAAGTCGATCAAGCATGTTACGCGTTCTTTCCCCTGTCTCTTTTTCCCACTATCCGCACGGTGAGTTGTAGATTTTCCAAGCTGTCTTTAGTCATTACGTTTGCCAGCTGTCTATTTCTGATTTATTTTTCGTTTCCATCCTTTCTCAAGGCTTGTCGTTGCTCCCAATTTCAGCCCTTAGTTTCCATAGTATCGTTCTTGGAACCACATTTTGTTGCTCCACGCAACAAAAGTAACCGTATATATTATCGTTCGTTGTTTCATTTTTCTCTTTATTTCTGAACATTTTCTTATGCTGAAGAAATGTCATTTATTTTTATATTTGTGTTTGAAAATATCGTCCATTTTTATTGCAATAATTATCGTCGTAATATGCTCTTCTTTTCTAAAGCCAGAAAACTTTACTAAGTTCTGAAACTTTATTTATTTTGAAAATTCATTTTGTAATTTATTGGCAAAACATATTTTACTTGGCCATTTATTGCTGTTCTGTATGCTATAATGTTTAGTGTTTTCACTTATAATTGAGTTTATCATTTCTTCTACATTTTTCTTTTTCTATTCACTTATATCTATTTTTGTTTCTCTGTTGAGATGCTCATTCATACGCTTTTACATAAGTTTGTGTATATAGTTAATTTTTGCGTTTCTACATTACGTTCATTTTTTATCAAGCTTAATCGATTTTTAAAATTTCATTAATTTTATAGTCGAAGTATTTTCATTCCTTCAACTGTTGCAGTCCTTTAAGCTGCTCTTAATGTTTCTTCAATTTATCTTAATCTGCCTTTAATTTATCTTAATGTTTCTTAATCTTTCTATAATTTATCTTACTGCTGAAACGTTTAGAGATGTTTACTGTTCGGTTTAGTCATTTCAGGTTTTCTTTCGTTCTCGACTGCTATATAATTTCGTTGTATATATATTTTTTTTTTCGAAAAAATCTGTTACTAACTATTCGAAATTTTTCTCTTGCTTTTTCCTTTCTCTTTCTTACATATTATCTCTCTTGCTTGCGATCATTTTTATTTATTTATTTATTTATTTATTCCTTTCCATACTATCTTAATTCTTTCTTTCTTTCTTTCTTTTTTGGCTTTTTTTCTTTCCTTTTTCTTTCTTTATTTATATATTTATTTATTCTGCAGATAGTGTATTTTTTGCTTTTTCTTTTTTACATTTTCTTTTTTCTTTCTTTCTTTCCTTCGTTCTTTATTCCTTTCTTTCTTCATTCTTTCTTTCTGTCGATCATTTTTTTCTTTCTTACAATCAATTTTGCATTCATCCTTTCTTAAGTTATTTATTTAATTATTTCATTTATCTTTTCCTTCTTTCTTTCATTCATTCATTCATTCTTTCTTTCTTTCATTTGTTCCTATTTTCAATTCCGCATTCTTTTTTCTTTTTTTTTTGCCCATAATGTGTTTTTTTTATATTTTATCTTTCCTTCATTCATTCTTTCTTTCTTTTTTACTTTATTTCATTCTTTTCCAAATGTTTTCTCGTTTTTTCTATCATTTATTAAGTTTTTATTCGTGTCTTCAATATTATTTCTGATTTCTTTCTGTTTTTTAGGAGTTATAATTGCTTTTCTTTCTTTACGTATATCCAATTTTGATTCGTTTGCCTTTCTACATTTCTGCTAATAGTTGTAACGTCATGTTGGCAGAACTAGATTAAACAGGCTCGAGAAACTCTTGCCTAGCTTCCTTGTCACTTTTCTTCTACAAAACAACTTCTACCCTATCTTCCTAAATCTTTTTTCCTGTACATTTGGCGTCGCTTCAATATTCAAGTTAACGCATTCGTAAAATCATTTTCGATTTATTTGCTTTTTTTTCTTTAATTACATGTTGACGCTTGACTTGTTTTCAATTGGAATCCGGGAAAGGTATCTGTAAATATATGATGAAAAACAAAGTTGTAAGGATATTTTTTGTTAAGATAGCAACGGTTCTTTTGTAAACATTTTTCTTAGTTTTTCTTTTGCTAAGCAGTTACTGTTCCGCACTCAGAGCTAACGACCCCAAAAACACGAAGATGGTCCAATAGATTGAATAAGTAGAGATAACCAATTTGAGAATGGCTTCATTTATTCTGACCTGTGCGTATTCCATGACTGCCAATTTATCTGAAAATATATAGCCGACAACTTTAAATGGAAAATAGACATACGGAAGCGTGTCTACTAAGAAATTATATATATATATATATATATATATATATATATATATAATGTGTGTGTGTGTGTGAGAAAGAGAGAGAGTGAGAGAGAGATGAAAATATGATTACTTGCACAAATTCAGTTTTTGTAACTGACTGTAAAATAATTTCAGTTTTATTTTTTACAAAGTTTCATTTCTTTAAAATTGTCTTAAGCATGTGTAGAAAAAAAACGTTACACAAATAATGATAATTTTTTTCGTGTTTATACTTATTTAACGATTTCTGTTTAACTGTAATAATCAAGATGTATTACTTAAAAAGTAAACATTGTCTTTTTGTTTTGTTATTATTATCATTTCACTTGAAGTAAGGCAGAATTGCTGCTGGATAGCCGGTTGTCAGAGAATGAATAAGAGAAGGATGAGATTAAACGTGTGACAAAGGCTGAATGAGAGTAGAGTGGAAAGGAAGACAAACATGAAACAAGAGTTTTCCGGGAAAGGAGGTGAGTCAAGGAGTTAAGTGATAGTAATTGATTTTTCATTTAAATTTTTGGGGATTGTAGTTGTCATGGAAGCATGTATACGGAAGGTCATTCCACCAGCGGGAAGTGTGAGCAAAGAAGATATTAGAGTAGAAGTTTCAGGTACATTTGATTGGTTTCACTGAAAAACTGTTTGACTTAACCGCAAGTCTAGTACTTCGACTAAATTCATGCAGAGGGGTCTCCAGGGATCTAAGCTCATTGGAGCAGAATCCCTAATATTATTTGTAGAAGAGACAGAGAGAAGCCACATTACGTGATTGAGTTTGATCTACCAGGTAGTTATCAATTACATTGCAAATTCTTCGTTGGATTTTGTCGTGACGCCAGAGATGAATAGCAGCCGACCAGATGTGACAGCAATATTTAATGCACGGGTGGATGGTAGATTGAAAAATGTAGAAAATGGTTTTAAACGAGAAAAAATTCCTGGTTCTACACAGTGAATCAACCTTCCTAGCAGTGAATTTGGCGATGGATTAAATATAGTAATTCCACTTTAGGTCGGCTGATAGATTTAGACCGAGGGTGCGCTGGGTTTAAATTTCTGGAAGACTAGCCTGATCCATTGTGATGTGGGTAAGTGCGATTGTCTATGGTGATTAAATATAGCACCTTCGTTTTGAAAGCGTTAAAATTTACGAGCTATTTCTTACCCCAGTTCAACACAAATTGGGCTAATATTTATTTTGTTTTAATACACAGATGTGTCATAAGGTCAAAAGTGGAATAGGGACAGGCTTGTCTTCTTTCTATCTTATTCTAAACTAAACTAGCGACGATAACAGACACAAAAACATCCTACGCTATTCGTTATATCAAAACAACACATTCTTACTTCCCCTTTTAGAGACACCGTAATACTTCCAGTTTCTATGTTTTTTTTTGGTTTTAGTTTTTAATCATATCCTCCCAAATAAAAATCCACTGATGCAAAGTGGGTTACATAATAGAATTAAAATTATAGACAGAAGGAGAGTGAAAGGAATGTCGAACCCGCTACAAACGGGAGCAGAGAAAGGGCAAAAGGAGTGAAATTATTTGCGGGGACAGAGAGAAAGAAAAAGAATAAGATTAACGGATAATATAGAAAGGACTAGAGTCAAGTAGATAAAAGATGTAAATTGATATTGCACTGAAATTACTGGAGGTTCTAGTCATCAAGAAAGCAAGTATATAGAAGGATTTCTACAGACGGGAAGTGCGAGAAAAGAAACTGATGGAGTATTAACCAATTCTAATATATACAAATTGTTAGGTGACTGCAAGAAGTAACTTTAACAACAACCAAACATCATAGAGAAACTTTCATTAGAGCAAGTACCATGAAGTATTTGTAGAAAACGTAAAGGGGATCAACAGTACGGCGGTGCGAACGTGGTTGAAAACGAGATGCTATGTCAAGAGCACTTTCCCTGATAACATAAAATCCCAAGTAGGCATGTACGCCGATGACACCACAGTTTACTCTCGCCTTGATCAATAACCTGGTGTGGGCGACAAAGCTAACCTTGCAGCCGAGCATGAAAAATAATATCCAATCCGTAGTGGACTGGGGTAAGAAATTACTCGTAAATTTTAATGCTTCTAAGAAGAAACTGCTATCAATTAACCATCATAGACAATCGCACTTACCTCCCATTAGCACGGAACAGACTTGCCTCCCAGAGAGTAAAACACTACGCCACCTTGTCCTCACACTTTCAGCAGACCTCAAGTGGAATGACTATATCGAATTCATTACTAAATCCGCTGCTATGAAAATCGACTCTTTGTGCAGGACCCGGAAGTCTTTTCTGTCTGAAATTATCCTGCACATATATAAATCTACCATCCGCCCGTGCATTGAATACTGCTGCCACATCTGTTCGGGTGCCCCTGCTATTCTACTGGGGCTTCTTGACAGGGTACAACGGAGAGTTTTTAATGTGATCGATACCGACTTGGCAGACAAGTTAGTCTAAGCAGAATACTGAGCTTGCTTTGACTAACTCTCTCATCTGAACTCAAGTGGAATGAATACATTGAATCCATAGCTAAATCTCTTGCTAGAATGATCAATTCCCCGTGTAGGTCCAGGGTCTTTTCTCGTCCGGATCCATCTTGCAGATATATAAATTTACTATCCGTCCGTGCATTGAATACTGCTGTCACATATGTTCGGGTGCTGTTGTTCTTCGCAGATCTGGACAAATTCCAGCGGAGATTCTGCAACATAATTTATCCAGAGCTGATTACACAACCCTAGTCATTTTCTCGCCGACGTGATGTGGTTTCCATCTGCCTCTTCTTTCACTGCTTTTTTTCTTCGATTAGATTAGCTTCCTGATGCCCACTCTGAATCTACTCGAGCTACGAGACTAGCAACATGGTTTCACCTTTTCACTATCAAGTGTATCTACAACTTTTACTCTAACTGCGTTTTATCTCATACTTCACGCCTGTGGAACTCACTTCTGTCTACTTCTACTTCTTTCACTGACGGCTACAATCTCCAAGAGTTTAAATGTTAGTTCTAATCTATTTGAGTCCCATAAGTTCTCCTGCAAACTGCACCTTGTTCTCTTCCCATTACATTTTACTCTCACTCAGCTCTCTTCATACCACTATTCCCGTTTTTCCCTCACCCATTATGTGATGCCTACTTTAATATATGCTCCTTTCTCTTCACTCTCCCATTATGTAATACCTGCACACCAGTGGCAGTTCATTCTTACTAGGGGTGAAATGATAAAAAAATTATATTTAGCCTTTGAACAGAGATACACTCTTTCATTAATAGCTTATGCTCCAATAAAACTGTAAAATTCTTGACCAAAATATATGACACACACAATATTTTATCCGGTTTCTAAATTATAGTACACATCAGTATAACATAATTATTAAAATCCTGATTCTAAACTATACATTTCACCCACATTTATTTTGAGATAACGCTAAATCTATTTAAATAATAAAAAAGCAATTCTTAAATTTAGCCTGCTGTTAAATTTTGTTGTCTTCCAATTCATATATGTTCCAAAATGTATCTTACCCAGAAAAAATAATTCATTTTAAATTAAAAATAAAATGTTTCATTAATAACTTATGCGCTAATATAACATAAAAATTATTTTTGTTTTACTAAATAACCTAAACAATATTTAATTTGTTTTCTTAACTACAATATATTTTATTATACTATAATTGTTTAATTCTAATTCTAACATAAACATTCTAGCACATTCCTCATGAAGTATTTTAAAAAAATCAAACCTGCTATTAAATATTATGTATACCTACTGAAGCATTCTGCTGACACAATATGTGCATTACTCAGAAAAAAATAATTTTCTTAAAAATGCATTTAATTACGCTGTTTCATTTATAACTTATACTCCAACATAATTTTTAAAATATAAAAATTATTTGACTAAAATTAATGACATATAATACTTAATTACTCTTAATTGTTCTTAATACAATACACACAAGTATACCATAATTATTTCATCCGAATTCTAACTTAAATATTACAAATATTACAGCCCTTTTACTCATGAGATAGTAGTGACAAAAAACTAATGCTCAAACATAAAATCCAACATGTTGTTAAAAATTATGGATTACCCATTTGAAAAATATATGGTACCACTATGTATATTATCCAGACAAAATTAAAAAGTGACATATCTGGTCACCAAATCATCATGCTTCTTTTCACACCCTAAATGTTAAAACTCCATGGTTACATAATTATCTTTTTTTATTAAAAAATATTGACACACCTAAAGCATTTTCTAAAACTACCAATCCCTAGTTTTTAAATAAACATGAATTCATTTTATATTTTCAAAGTAAATAGTATGCCTCATTTATTTAAAAATAAGAAGCACAGTATTGTTCCGAAGAAGAACTGTATTGTTCCGAAGCATGGAAATTTTAATAACAATATTAATATATATATATATATATATATATATATATATATATATATAATAAGATATGGTTTCAATGTCTGCTATATTTACAAGTTGTCACTATGTGGAAAGTATGCATTGTAAACAGGGATTTCAACCAGGAATGGCGACAGTCTATTTCATTTTCCGAGCGCACTCTTTATGCGAGAACACAGTGTCGATGAATAAGTTTAGATTGTTAATTGTTTGAAAATAGATATTCCAACAGCATTTGGCCATTTAAAAAAACGCGGTTCGTTTAAAAATTCGTTTAGAGTACACACAATATAACCAAAACATAACCCCGTTAAAGAGAGGTGTGATAGAATCCCGGTCGTTGTCATGAAGAAATGTGCCGCTGAACTCTCCTCTGTGTTTTCTAAATTCTATAATTACTGACATTCTGCTTCCTGTTTTCCTGCCGACTGGAATTCCTCCTCTATGTTTCCTGTATCTAAGAACTCTGGGAAACCCTCGGGCCCATCCAATTATTGCCATATCAACCTGCTTTTTTCGGAAAAGTGATCGTGACTATTATCAATAGTGACATAGTCCAAAAACTTACTACCCAAAAACTGTTCTCAGAGAGACAGTATAGATTCCGCTTTGCCAGGTCTACTGTCGATAATATAACGATTACTATGGAATATATATACCAGGCCGTCGATAAGTCTGGCGAGGCTCGTACTGTTGCCCTGGATATCTCCAAGACATTTGATAGGGTTTGGTACGCTGTCCTTCTGCGCAAACTACATGGTGATGGTATCACTGGACGCTTGCTTGATCTGATTTAATCTTTCCTATTAAACCGCATAATGAAGGACGCCTTGAATGGGCATACCTCCACATCCTACCGAACGAACGCTGGTTTTCCCCAGGTCTCTATTTTAAGCCAGAAGCTCTTTCTAATCTTCATAAATGATCTCATCGACGTGATCAAATCCCAAGTAAGCAGCTACGCAGATGATCTCACCATTTACTCCCGCATCAGTAAGAAATCTGTCAAGGCGGACAAACAAAACCTCGTTGCTGATCTTGCTTCTTTTCTTGCACTTCCCATCTGTGGATCTCCCTTCGGTACACTTGCTTTCCTGACGTATACAACCTCCAAGCAATACTAATTTTCATCACTTACCCACTTGGCTGCAGTCCTTTCTGTATCATCCTGTGTATCTTGTACCTTTCCTTTCTCTCTGCCTTCGCAACAGACTCCACTCCTGTGTTAACATCCTTTTCTTGCGATTTCTCTCACACCCGCTGTAACTGCTTCGTCATTCTCTTCCTGCCTAAACTTTTACTCTCTTATGTAGCTCCCTTGCACATCAGTGGCGGTACCGACTTGGTGTGGAACGGTTAAAAATATATATTTTGGCTGTATTACATTCGAAGTTAATATGACATATCTTATTTCAATTAAACGAACAATTGTTTGTGAAAAATGTATTTTCGATTGCAGTTTGTTGATCTCATTCATTAACACATTTTTCGTATTGCTGTAAATAAAACGTATGCTGATTTTGCCAAATTTATTAATCATTGTTAATTAAACAAATTTTACTGTATAGTTTGCAGAAGTTAATTCCAAATATATTTGTTCCAATTATTCTATTTAGATATCTATGTGATCTCCGGGAATCAATGTCGAGAAAAATGTCCTCAACACGACGCATATTACTGTGTCTATATTTTTAAATTATTAGCGTTTAATTCACATCTAAATTTAATCATAATTACATTATTCATATTATTATCATATTACGATCTTCATTATTAGCACAAATATTTTCATCCAACTACCAATCTCTAATTTTCATCTCGTCTAATAATAAAAATATCAAAGGCTAGATGGTATGTATAGATAAATATTTGTATTATTTATCAAATAAACTAATAATAAAGAGGTAAGAAGAATATGCCACCTAAACAGAAAACTAACAAGCCGTTTTAAATATTCGATATTATAGATTTACAAGGCTGATATATTTGGTCATTCATCAGATTAAGGCGTGATACATTCACATGAATAGATTACAGAACAGAGAAAACTATAGAATGAAAAAAATATGCTAATATTATTAGTCAGTATTGAAAGCGTAGATTATCAGTTTTAATTGACAGAAAACTAAATTTGGATGGAATAAATTTAATCTAATTCCTTTAAACACCAAATCTGCAAAAAATCCATTTAGTTCAGTGCTTTAAAGTACTAAAATTGCATGATTAAATCAATTCTAATGTTTTTATAAAATGTAGCTTGAAAAGTAGAGTATTACAATATATTAAAATAATAATGATTACCATATAGTTTATTCCAATGTTTTAATC
This sequence comes from Ascarosepion bandense, assembly GCA_037127315.1. NCBI lineage: Eukaryota > Metazoa > Mollusca > Cephalopoda > Sepiida > Sepiidae > Ascarosepion > Ascarosepion bandense. The sequence goes on along the minus strand of JBBBDQ010000980.1, from coordinate 509,356 downwards.
ACTATAATTAAAATAAATGTTCTCCCTTATTCTTAATCGTTAAAATTGCAATAATAAAATTATATGGAATGTTTTTGAAAATTACAAAACCCTTAACACAGTAAAATCATTTTTCATGTAATTACTTCATATTATTGCATTAAATACTAACAAATTGTATATTTATCCAATAAATATAAGTTTATGGAAATACAAATAACGGGATGATTTTAGAAAACTGCATGATTTATTTTTACAGTTTATCGACCATTTTTACGTTATTATAAAACAGTAAATATATTGAGATTGTTACAAATATTTGGAGAGAATAAGAATTTAATAAGTAAGTTCTACTAAATAACATATAGCAGGATAAAAAGAGATGGAATTATAAATTTGCCAAGTTTATTTGCGCATAAGCAAAAAAGCTAAACCGAATTTAACTGGAATTCAGTTCACTTATTTTAAATAGGATTTATCAAATATAACAAATATATATACAAGTTTACAGAATCATACAGCTACCCATCATAGTACGGACAGTAATCAAAATATCCTAACATCACTAATGGTACAGAAACTGCTGTTTAACGGGATATAGACATAAGCCTTGGTTTTATAGACATAATACATACTTTCACACAAAAGCACAATAGGATACAAATACACATTCGGTATATGTAAAGGTTGTTAAAGCAAAACAGGCACTTTACAAAATGAAAAATAATAGACAATGATAACTAAAGTTCTATATGAATTTGTGATCATGTCCGTGTCCACTGCGGCGAACACTTCCACGATAGTAGCTGTCAAAGTGTCGAGCGTGTTCTGGGCGTGCTTATTGGTCTTGATCTCGATCACGCCCCAGAAGAATTAATCAAGTGGGAAGCATTCGCGTGATGAGGGTGGTCACAATTACTGCTACCAGTGTTGGCCTTATGTGCAGGAGCGGAGTCCTGCTGGAAGTAGTAGGGGCATCTATCGACTGTCTCCTCAATTCAGGGCTTCATCACACTCCTCAGCACCTCCTGTTATATATCATCAGTGATTCTCAGGCCTTTTTGAAAGAAGAACGGGGCATGATGTCCCATTCGCTGGAAATAATGCCAAGGACCATGACGGAGAAGGGAAACTTCGTATGCTTCACAACAGGGACCTCCTCGATGTTTTTGGAGATACACCTGCCGTTCTGGCTGTTGCTTATTTGGTCAGGGGTACAATTCTTTTTATGAGAAAAAACTCAGCACTCTTCAAAATGGCCTGACAGTCACTCTTACATTAAAAACTAATGTAGTATTCAATTCTAACTGTTGCTAAATAATATGTGGGGTCACTGGAAATAAAACTTTTGTTTTTATTGCCTATATTTTTATTTGTTAAGTGTCGGATTTTGCATCAACACCATGTATATCTATATCTCCATCTGTAACTTGTTTGCATCTCCTTTCCTCTGTCTGACTGGCTGTCTGTCTGTCTGCCTCTCTCTCTCTCTCTCTCTCTCTATATATATATATATATATATATATATATATATATGTATGTATGTATGTATAACCCTGTGTGTATGCGCACGTGTGAGCATTCAAACAAAATTTGTTTGAATATACAGACAAGGCATAATAATTTAGATTTTTATTTGTTCATTTATGTTTGCGTCTCACACATTTGGTTGCAATTTATAGAAAGGTTGCTTAAAGTTAATCATATTTTTGTTTGAGCATTATCTGCTAAGCCTTTTCATTACCAGAAACATTAAATTTATGAGTCATTTATTTGTTCAGTACCTTCAGGACTTGTGTGATTAAAGTTCCACAGTTCCGCCTTTGTATGTCTTTGCAATGTCTAGCTATTTGCCACCTCCCTTGTTACTATTCTTTCACTCTTTCACACAAACTCATTAGGTAATTTACTCAGATAACCCCTCTCTTTCCTTAACACAATAAGAAATGATAAGAAGTAGTCTTCTCAATCACACCTCCTTATAATGCCTGCCAGATATTTCAACACGTTCCTTTTAATATTAATGTGGGTGAATTTCTGTTCTTTAAAACCTCCGCATTTCTGGTGTGATCTGCCCACTGCTTTCTCAGTATATAGAATAGAATCACATTTATGTCGTTTCAAATATATATATAGATATTAGACATAATTTAACGAAAATTCTAAAATTATTTTCTTACCAAAGAAGTTGAATAGATTTAATAGTTTAAAGTTATTTATTTTACAAAGAAGTAATTCTGATTACACACACACATATATATATATTTATATATATATACATATATATATATATATATATATATATTCATATATATATATATTCATATATATATATATATGTATGTATATATACATATATATATACATATATATATACATATATATATATATATATATATATATATATATATATATAGTGTATCGAGGCAGCAAATAATTTTCTAAACATATACTGTTAAATATAAGAGACAATGAATCTCTATTATGTTTAATCAAGAGCCGTTCTAAACATCGGATTCTGGCTTTAATTTCAGTTGAAAATAAAGAAAAAAATCTCCAGCATTTGGATAATTTTTCATTAATTCGGTTCTAAGTTTTCGGCTCACATGAGTCATCTTCAGAGAGGTTATTAAGACGGTAATACAGTAATATCCATTATCACCGACCATAAAATTTTGTGTTGTCATACAACTCCGCTAGGCAATGGCAATAGTTACCAAAAACAACAAACACAGTTTGCAAATTTGCAATGCGGTTCTATGACGTCACACTGCATGATAGCGCGAAATGACAACAGAACCATGTTTTCAATGCAATGTATCGTGTTATGTTTGCATATATATATATATATATATATATATGTGTGTGTGTGTGTGTGTGTGTGTGTGTGTGTGTGTGTATACAAACATTAAAAATCGAAAGTAAACAGTAAAATTCATGGTCTCAAAATCTTAAACGATAGCAACTGGAATAATTTACTTCATATGAAAAATATCTTCGAGTATGAAACATATACATACGTATCTTATTCTTTTCAATTGACTTGTTCTTGAGCGTTTTTCAACTTTCTATTAGCCAATAAGATTTGGTTTTCAAATATGTTTAAATTCATTTTGTTCTTTTACTTGATAAACTCCGTCATCGGACGAAAAGTGTCGGCAAATACTAAATACTGTTTTTCCTCTTGTCTCTTTTATTTAATCCACTTTTCCTCTCTACAGATTATATATAAGATCATACAAACACACACACACACACACACACACACACACACACATATGTATATATATATATATATATACATATACCGATTCGGAAAAGTAAACACCAGCTGTTTTCTTTCTCGGATGATATATTTATATAAACTTCGTTTCAATTATTTTTATAGCAACATCCCGAATAATATATTGGTATTATTTAGAAAAAAATGTTTTATGCTAAAAGTCATATCTTGTTCGGTTTTGATTTGTTTATCTATGTGTGCACTAATTGCTTTATGTTTAGATAAGTGACAGTGAATTCGATGATATCGTGTGTGTTTAGTACGAACACAGAGAATTTGTTATGACTTATTGAAAAATCAGTATAGTATTGTTTTTATCCAAGATTGAAGTTTTACTATTGTTTTATTGATGTTGATTAGTTTTTTTTTAAATTATTTTTTGAGAAAAAAAATAAAGAAACGCAGTATTTATAAGAATGTTTCTATAAGAAATATATTTTTAAATATTTATTAAGTATGATTATTTTTTGGTGCATCTGTTTGCAAAAAGTAAATTTGACGAAACGTATTTTTCAGAATAAATATTTTCTGCATCATTTGAATTTTTTTTAAATTACTTTCATTTGATCATCTAAGATACACATTGAAAACTGGTGTTGACTAATTTTTTATTCACTTAACGAATAATGTTAAAATTAATTATAAATTTATTTTATATAAAGGCATTATGATATTTAATAATGTTAGTACATTATTACTGCTATTAATTTATAGTGTATTATTTATAAATCACAATTAAAATATGTTTTAATTACATAGTAAAAGAAACAACTACGTTGACATGAAACACATAAGAAAAGTAAATGACAATGTTTGTTCAAATAAATTTGACTAAAGTTTAATCAATGTTTATGGTTGAGAGAAAGAAAGAGATAAAGGTAGAACGAGAATGTAAAATATAGACAGAGAAGGACATAACAATAAATAGAAATATATGTTCAGAGATAGAGAGAGAGAAAGTAACATATACATATATAGAGAAGAAGGGAAAGACATAGATACACAAATAAGAAGTGAGAGAGTGAGATAGGGTGTAATTGAGATAGATAGATAGATAGATAGATAGATAGATAGATAGATAGATAGATAACTTTATGATTGCTTTTGTCTCAAAAAATGAACTTTCTGCCCAAATAATAACGATATATTTTGATGTATAACTGGGGAAATTTTGGTAACAATGCAAAGGACAGTTGGTTGGTTGAACCTGTTTAGAGGTTATGGTTACTTAATGTCGAAATCTAAAAAAAATATTCAACTTCATATTTTTTTATAAGCATTTCACCCCGAGCAAGGCATTTCACTGCCACTGTTGTGCAGGGGGCTAAATAGAGTGGAGAAAGAATGGTTAAATATAGGAAATGTCAGAGGGTGGGTGATAGGAGGGTAAGGATACCGAGAATGAGGGTTGGGTAGATGAGAGTGTTGGGGGAATAATTGGAAGTTAGTGCGATAGGAGGTGTCTGTTGACCCTACATTTAAACACCTGGAGATTGTAGCTGTCGGGAAAGCAGACATGTGGAAGGGAATTCCACAAGCAGGAAGCGCGAAAAAAGAAGCTGTTGGAGTAGAAATTACGGTTACATCTTATCTGTTTAACTGAAAAATATGGGACCTAGTTGCTAATCAATATCTCGTGTAAATTCGTGCTTAGGCGGCACCAATGATCTAAGTTCATCGGAGCAGAATCCATGAAAGTACTTGTAGGTGAACCAAAGGTAAGCCACTTCACGCCGGTGAGAGAGTGGTTGCAGCCGGTCTGCCAAGTATCAACCACGTTACATATTCTCCTTTGTATTTTGTCAAGAAACCCAAGGAGAGTAGCAGGGGCACCCGACCAGATGTGGCAGCAGTATTCAATACATGGGCGCATGGTAGATTTATATATTTATATATCTATATAGGATAGATTCAGGCGGGAAAAAACTTCCGGGCCCTGCACGGAGAGCCAACTTTCAAAGCGGCAGTTTTGGCAATGGATTCGGTATAGTCATTCCATTTGAGGTCCGCCTAAAATATAAGGCCAAGGAGGCATAGTGTTTTACTCTTTGGGAGGCAAGCCTCATTGATTTTGTATATATATATATATATATATATATATATATATATATATATAATTTTAATTTTCCTGTTTTAATATTTCTGATAATTCTAATATTACTCATTTCTTCTGAAATGAAATTATTATGACATATTCTGAATGTAATAAGTAGCAGAACGGTTTCGGATATACTTTTGCACATTATCAAGGATGATTTTTTTTTTAACTGAATACATCATTGTTTCATGTAGGGATCAAAATTTATATGAATGTTTATTTTTTAAATATATTCAACGTATTCATGCTGTGTACATAGTTTATATTACTAAGTTTTAGCATCTCCTTTTTTTTTAATCATAATGCTTCATCATTTGTATATATAATTATTATTATTATTGTTATATCGTCATTTTCCATCATATTTCTATTTCTGCTATGGTCGCACTACATACCAAGTCTGCGGGAAAACTTACGGCAGGTCGTGGTGCGTTGTTATGGATTCATATCATGTTTTTTCTATCTCCCATATCATCCATAGCGTTACATAGACAGATTTCTCCTTATTGTGCGGGGTGTACTTAAGAAGACAATGTTTTGTATATCTCTTAAGCCGGGTTTTCCAGGGATTATTTCAGTGTGGTGTTCTTATCATTCCCAGTGAATCTAATATCATTGGCAGTATTCTTGTTTTCAATTTTCACATTTTTCTCTATTTCAATTTTTAAGTCTTCATATGTTGACAGTTTTTCATATTCCTTCGTTGCTAAGTTACAATCCGCTTAACAAGTCATACAAATTAATGGAAAAGTTTTTTCTTTCTGGTTTTTAACAATAATGTCCGGCCCATTTGCTTCAATTTTTCCGTCTGTGTAGATGGTGTAATGCCATAGAATGGTGACATCTTCTATTTCTGTAACCGGTGATGGGTGATGATCATACAGTGTTTGTTTACAGATTTTCCATGGTGTTTGCACATTGTTCAATGTGAATATTGCCCCACTCTATCGTGACGATCTTATATTCATTTGGGTCATGTACAGACATCCTGAGATTAAATGGTCTATTGTTTCTTAGTGTTTATCACAGAAACTGCATTTTGGATCCACATAATTATGTATAATATTTTTCAGAAAGTTCCTCGTGAAAAGACTTTGGTCCCGCGCTGCAAGAATAAAGCCTTCAGGCTCAGACGTGAATCCAGATGCACGTAACCATCGATGAGTATTTACTTTATCAACACTGAATTTATTGGCACATTCTGGATATTGGCCATGCAGAGGTGTGTCTTCCCAGCGTTGTTTCATCTGTTCAAGAGCTTTATATCTGGCTTTCATGTTTATATTTTTGCCTCAATTGTTGTGTTTTTTGAGCGTCTGTTTTGCGTTTCTACAGAATCTACTACATGTAAATCTTTTTTGTGTTTACTGCTTTTTTATTGAATGTTTTTTCTTTCTTTCTTCATGTTACTAATTGTATCATCCAGTTTATTGGTGTTTCTATGTATGTTAGTAAGCCAACAGTTGTTGTCTTGTATGACAGTTCTTGTCCCACTCCCTTTACAAAAAACAACAAAAAAAAAAACAAAAAAACAAACACTTGCTTCCCCGTAATACCTTTTCAGTATATTAAAGATCTCCTGGAGGTAGACAAAGCCAGTCATAAGATGACTCTGTAAAACATCAAAAACGCAATTTCATACTTCTCAGTACTGGTAACGAATTCGGATCTTAACTACTGCTAACATATTCTTATAATTTAAACTAGTTAAAGAAAAATGTTCGATGAATTCATGCTATGCATATGTTATTACATATATTTTCTTTCAGAGAGACTTTATTTTGTATTCAGGACTAGTCAATCGTACTTACACGAAGTACTTACTTAATAATTTTTTTATAACTGGGACGTTAGCATTCCCGTAGGTAAAAACATAATTAAACATACAAAGGGCGGAAGAACTCTCAAGGTATCAACGGCTAGCTAACTAGAGGTGGTGTCTCAATAAACCACTGTGGAGAAGGCAACGGGATACCCCCCGCTCAATCATGATTATTTACGAAAAATGTATTAAAGCCAACAGCGTGAAGGTGTTGGTTCCCAAGGAAACAACTCCTAAGGACCGGCATGAGCAACAGGTTCCTCCTGACCGTCATCCGGCGACTGTTAGCTCCAACGGCGTAAAGGGGACATTCTACTCCAAAGTTTGACCCTCGCCCGGGAAAGAGCGACATGTGCAACAGGTGTCTCTGGACCGTTACCCTGCGACTGTGCGCATCAAAGAAAAAATACTTTGGGAACATGGAACGTCAGAACACTCAACTGTGGACAACTAGAGAATGTCAAGCAGGAGATGGACATACTGAAGATAGCGACACCTACAGGATAATTTATGCAGGAGGCAAAAACAACGAAAAAGAGGTCGGTTTAATACTAAACAAAGAAGTAATGAAATGCGTTCTTGGATACTGTCAGCTTTCAGAGAGTGTCCTCTTGGTTGAACTACGGGGAAGGCCCTTCAACAGAGCTATTATAGTAGTTTATGCGCCGACAACTCAAAGTTCGGAGGACGAAATAGAAACTTTCTATTCAATACTGGAAATTGCCAAGGCTTAGTGCAAAAGCCAAGAAATTAGTATTATTATAATGGGGGACTCGAATGCCAAGACAGGTAAAGAGAGGGAGAGAGACGACCAGCAACTTTGGACTAGTGGATCGCAACGAATGAGGAGAAAAATTGGTCCAATGGTACTCAGGCAATGACCAGGTAATAACTAACACCTGGTTTCAAGAACACCCCGTCGTCTATGAACATGGAGAAGACCAGGAGGCGACAGGAAAAACAAAATAGACTACATAACTATAAACAATAGATTCAGGAACGCAGTTGTCTAATGCAAAACATATCCAGGTGCCGACTGCGGAAGTGACCACGTCCCAGTCATCTGCAAACTAATGGTGAAACTCCGGAGACTGAAGAAGCCCATAGACATCACCAAGGCTGCAATACAACACGCTTGGGAATGACCTAACCCTGCAGAAAGAATACAATAACAGCGTGAGAAAAAATATGAAGAACAAATTGGAAAAGTGCAAACCAAATGGAACTCACTAAAGGAGGCGATGGTTGACCTCACCGAACAACATTGCCAGAAAGGAAATCAGACGCAGAAGAAAAAAAACGAGTGGATGACTGAAGAGATTCTGACATGATGCAAAGGAGACAAAAAAATAACGCCAAGACATGGAGCAGAGTACAAGAACCTTCACAGGGAGATAAGGAACAAATGCAGACAAGCTAAAGAGGGATGGCTCAACAACGAATGCGTAGAAGAAGAGAGACTGAGCAGGACCAATAAAGCAGAGATTCATAAAGAGATAAGAGAACTGACAGGACAAAAAACCTGCTCCTTAACAGGATGCATAATTCCAAGGAGCAATCATATTGTAGGAAAAGAAAATACTACAGCAATGGGAAGAATATATAAAGGATCTTTTTTGCGACAGGAGAGAACAACCGACAATACACAAGGAGGTGGATGGACCGGAAATACTAAAATCCGAAGCGGAAGCCGCAATAGAACAGAAACAAAGCAGCTGGTACAGACGTCATAATGATAGAGCTGCTGATAGATTTAGAAGAATATGGCATAGAAAAAATTAATGACTTATTTAACAAAATTTATAGCAGTGGAATATTACAAGACGGCCTATGCAAATCGATATTTATAGCACTGCCGAAGAAACCAGGTGCAAACGAGTGTGAACTGCAAAGAACTAGCAGCTTAATGAGTCACAGTACAAAACTGATTGTCAGAATCCTGACGAATAGAGTGAGAAGCAGAATCAGGCCAGAGATAGGGCAGGAACAGTGCGGATTCGTCAAAGACATTGAAAAAGGAACGCCATATTCAAGATTAGGATGCTCACCGAAAGGGCAATACAAATGAAGAAAGACTTGTACCTGTGTTTTATTGACTATGTCAAGGCATTCGACAATATACAACAAATACAATTGATTGTGATGCTCGGCAGCCTCGACATTTTGGGGAAAGACATAAGAGTAAGAGAGAATCTCTACTGGCGGCAAACGGCCTGCATACGGACAGGTAACGATTTCAGTAGATTTAAGTAAGATAGAAAAAGGCGTAAGACAAGCATGTGTCTTTTCACAGAATTTCTTCAACTTGTACAGCGAGAAAATTTCGAGGACCCTAGATGACACGCCAGGATTTGTTATTGGAGGCCACAACTAAAACAACATAAAGTATGCAGATGATACAGTGCTGCTTGCAGACACGGAAAGAAAACTACAAGACCTCCTACAGAAAGTAGCGGTGTATAGTGACAAAAATTGTCTCCAAATGAACTTCAAGAAAACTGAATGCATCGTCATCAGCACAAGGTGCAACTCAAAATGCCAAATTCAGGTCGGGGTACCAGAATCAAGCAAGTACAAAAATTTAAATACCTAGGAAGTGTTCTAACAGGAGATGAAAAGTGTGATACAGAGATCCGAAGGCGAATTAGCATGGCAAAGGAGGGTTCCAGAAGCTGAGTAAAGTACTAACACACAGGAATATTTTACTAGAAACAAAGAAAAGAGTGCTGGATTGTTATGTGCTGTCAGTTCTTCAATACGGGAGTGAATGCTGGACAATATCATCGAAAATGAGGACAAAACTGGAAGTAGCGGAAATGTGGTTCTAGAGAAGGATGCTGTAGATATCCTGTACAGAGCATGCAAGCAACGATGAGGTGTTGGAAAGAATGGCAACAAAAATGAAATTAATACTGAGGATCAGGAAGAGACAACTGAAGTTCCTGGGACACGCAATGAGGAAGGAGAGCTTGGAGAACCTGATAGGGACTGGCCAGATAGAAGGAACGAGAGACAGAGAAAGGCAGCAGATACCGTATATGCAGTGGCTGATCGAGTGAATGCTGGATAATATCGAAAATGAGGAAAAAACTGGAAGCAGCGGAAATGTGGTTCTAGAGAAGGATGCTGCGGATATCGTGTACTGAGCATGCAAGCAATGATGAGGTGTTGGAAAGAATGGCATCAAAAAGGAAATTTATACTGAGCATCAGGAAGAGACAACTGAAGTTCCTGGGACACACAATGAGGAAGGAGAGCTTGGAGAACCTGATAGTGACTGGCCAGATAGAAGGAACGAGAGACAGAGAAAAGCAGCAGATAACATATATGCAGAGCCTGATCGGGTGGATGACGGAATGGGGGTTTGCCAGGAGTAACAGGAGCAAACATACTAAGAGCCACAAGGGATAGGGAGACGTGGAGAACCATGATCGCCTACGTCCTGAAGGGACAGGGCACATAGAAGAAGCTGAATAGGACCACTTCCTATTTCTTTACGGGGTATGTATAGACGGTTTTCATCAGACTTTGGATGATGCATCTTATGCTTAGAAAGATGCTTTCTTGTTTTAGAATCCATTCGCTTGATGTCGTTTAGTATTCAGTTTAGGATGTGGAAAATATATTGGACAACTGGCACTGCCAGGCTATTAAGGGCCATAATTCTGTTCTGATAATTCGATTCAGTTTTTAATATCAAGCGTAACATTCTATAGAACTCTTTACGCACTATTTCAGTTTTTTTAAAACAGGTTCTAAGCTAATTCAGTATGTTTGTTGTAGCGACCCACGTAAAACTGTGGGTTTAGCACATTTATTCAAATTTCATTTCATTTCAATGTCTTTGCTAAAGCATTTTACAGTTTGTAGAAGACATCCCAGCTCGTTATTATTCTTACCATACAAATTTAAGTCAGTCATGTAAAATGCATTGCTTATTTTCCTTTGGGCTATTTTATAACCACATTCTCTCTTATTAAGTTGATTGGTTACTGCTATTAGTGATATGCAGAATAGTAAGGCAGACAAGGTATCACCTTGAAATATAACTCTTTTGATGTATATTTCAACAGATTTATAGGTTCCATTTATATGATTGAGGTAAAGTGTTGTTCTCCATATCGACATGCATTGTTTGATGAAATTGATGATGACGGGTAATATCTTGTATATATTTAAAATCTTCAATATCCAGGAATGTGTCACACTGTAGAATGATTTACGATAATCTATTCAGACAGAACCAAGGTTTTCTTTGTATTGTAGCAATTTTCCAGGTTCATTCTCTTAATAAGCAATTGGTCTTTACATCCGTAACAGCCACGTTCGCACCCTTTTTGTTCAAGCGGTATTTCCTAGAAGAAATATGTCTGTTTTGTTAAAAAAGATGTTAATATTTATGTTGTCGGAAGGCATGTAATTGGTCTTTAGTTTTTCAGGTTCTTTGTGTTACTATTCTTGGGTAGAAGAAAAGTAATTAATTTCGTCATCCATGCAGGAATTTTAATAGGATAATCAAGCTTTCTTTGGCTAGTTTTTATGAGGGGTATTTAAATAATATAGCCAAAAGTTAGAAATTTTATCTATACCTGGAAATTTCCAATTGTGTGCTGTTTTCAGTGCACATTTAAAATCATCTACTGTGATTCCAGCCCATGTCTGTTCTGGTTTATTTTTCATTCGTTATATCTCTGGTGCAATCCAATCTACTTCTTTGTTGTGTTCTTTAGGGCATGCCCATATTTTTTCCCAGAACGGTATAACTTTTTCCATATTTTAGCGGGGGGGGGGGGGCTGTTACTTCAATTCTTTTTTTTACCAATTTTCCTGTAACATTTCTTTGCTTAGTTTTGAAAAATCTTGTTTTGTCTGTAGAATCTTGAACTTTTCTCATCGCGACTTATTCTTTGAGCCTTCAGTTATATAGTTTACTTTATTTTTTCCTTAGTTGATAGGACTTAATTTTCATTACTAATGTTGTATTTTCTTTAGACTCTTCTGCCTTTTATAGTTCTTACATTTATTCCTCTTGTCAGTTCATTGCGAACTGTTAGTTCACTTCTAAGTTGTTCAACTTTTTCTATTTTTTTCTTTTCTCAGGTGGAACTTCATGTTTGCTAGACTCCCTTGTATTTAATTTGATGTTCAATTTTTTTGGTGCTGCTATTGCTGATGCATATATAGCTTAATTGAGATTTATGTAAGTGTTTTCTTCATCCAAAATTAATTTGAGTGCTGCATTGTAGAGCTTAATTGTTTCGAAGATTTGCTTTGTTTTTTGTAATTTTGGGAGCTGTTCTGAACCTGTTTTATTGTCGTTTTGTAACTGACTCAGATCACACATTTGCAGCACTTATAAAATTAAAGCATTAACTTCACAGTGATTTGAATGTGTCACGGTTTCTACATATATGACCTGCCGCTTGTTTCATTTTACTCCTTTTTATTTCTTATTCCGGTTCCTTTTCATATGTTGCTGATTCATTTATTCTGGTTGCAATTCTTTTTATCTCATTAATTTCAGCCTCTGTCAATCGGTTATTTCGCATGATGTATCTACGTACACTTGCTAATTTATTTTCGGCAATATACATTCTATTTGTTTGTCACTCTTTTTCTTGCCAAATGGCATATGTTTGGAGAGTAATGTTTTTTTGAGATTTGAGTAACGCTTCATAACATGCAATCATAACGACTTTGTACTGCTCACGAGACCATTTTGTTTTTCTTTTCTCTAAATATTTGGTTATAGATATAGCTGGAGAATTTTCAGGGCCATCACTAGGATAATCCTGGTTTTAGGGACCTGAAGATTCATTTTTTGTGTAGGAGTTTGTTATTATGGCAGATTTTTCGACGTCAAGTAGGTTCCCTCCTGAAGGACGCGTTCCTTGTTTATCCACTGGAAGAACCATACTGGACATTCTATTTCTATTTGTATTTCTCATATTTTTCCCACGAGTGATGCACGGGTCCAAAAGTTCACCTAAAATAGCCCGGCACGTTGGGCAAAGGATTTTTACAAACATGGACTCGAAGTCTGTTGTGGGTCGTTTGTGACCTCATAACGCAGTAGCCATTCATACCTCGGCAAGATTAACACCTTGCTGGTTGTTGTTCGGAGTTTTCCTTCTTTTACATGGGTTGCCAAGCGACAACTAACAGAGACGCGATTAGATTTCAAAGAGAAAGATGTTCGTTAAAAAAAATTGTTGCTACCATCACTAGTCCTTGCAACAAAAATTATTGTTAAGATATAAAAAAATTGAAAAGTGAAAGACGCTGGTTAAAAAAATAACTTGCACATAAACAGCCGCTTAACGGAACAAAACATCACTACACTTAGAGAGAAGTTTGTTAAAAGAAAAAATGTTGCCACGATTACTAGTACTTGTAACAAAAATTATTTTTAAGATAAAATGTAAAAAATCAAAATTTAATAGAAAAGAAAATGTTGACATACGTTTGAGTTTATTGCTGCTGTGAAATTTAAAAATAATATTTGTTCGCCCATTGTATATTCTGATATTCTTTCAATAAAATCGTATATTCTGTTATTCTTTCATTGAAATCGTCGAAAATAAGGTTATCAATAAATAAATAAATAAATAAAATGAATGAATAAATAAAAATAAATAAATACGTATACTTTCTAAAAAAGAATATCGTAGAAAGTTTATCAAACAGTTTCTAGTGTTTTTCATCGTATTTTTTCTGTTGTCTTGTTTCAGTTTTAGTTTTCAAGAAAGATTAACATAGTTTTATTTTTCGTTTTTAAGTTTATCATGTTTTATTTTTTTGATTTTAAGAAATATTTTTTATTCATTATTTATTGTTTGTTTTTAAGAAAGATTATCATAGTTTAAACAAAAAAGAAATTTCTAAATATCGTTTACTAATGGGAATGTGAATAAGAAAACAAGTTGATAAATCTGTACCACAACGCATATTAGAACAAATTATATCAACATAGAAGGAAGCATGATTAAACATTGAACATAATATTAACATAAAAATGATGGAGATCGATTTACATTTGAAGCGCCTTTTAAAAATACTTGATTTTTTTTATTCTACTGTTGGTACAGTGGATATCGGCTCGGAAGGAGAAACCGGCGGGCCGAGTTCGAATTCCACTTGAATCCATTGTATTCACTTACGCACAAATACCCTTGCGAAATGTATTAATCCGTCTCTTCCTTCCAGTTTTGGGTTAAATAATAGGACAGATTGGCTTCTTTAGCCTAGGTCGGCAACCACTCCACTGAAGAAAGCAATGGCAAACTATTGCGGGATAATCTTCTGCCTAGTCAGTCATGTCTATTTCGAGACATAATCGCCCTAGCGAGTATCACGTATGACATTTAACTTACTGATAATGCAGGATTTATGTCACTTTTATCGTGAACTCTTTCGAACGGAACGTGATACGGGGTAGAATTTCAGGTGGTAATCATCCAATATATGGACTAGGTAAAAAGATTGCTCTAGTTCTCTGAGCACTTTCCATTTTGAGGACCCTAGGAATGACCGTAGCTCCATTTCCAAGGGAAATGTATTGCTTGGGGTTGACTAACCTGTATTCTTCTTCTACTTTGATCACTTGTCTCTTCTGGACGTTGGCGATGTCCTGTTCTTTGTAACGCAATATTTTTTTTTTTTGGTATCTCTCCTAATCCCTGTTTTGACAACGAAGATAAATTAAATAATATACGAAGAGAAATTCATGTTTACGTTTGAAAGAGCGAAACAAATTTTCATTACAAAACGTTACGTTTTCCAGAAGCCTCATAAAACACATCATTCTCGTTGTAATTCCAGTAGCGTATATTATTATTATGTCATTTTTTCATCATATTTCGATTTCTGCTTTGGTCTCACTAACAACCAAGTCTGCGGGGAGACATAAGGCAGGTCGTGGCGTGTTGTTATGACTCCATTTCATGATTTTCTATCTTCCCTATCATCCCTAGCATTACATAGATAAAGTTTTCCTTAGTGTGTGGGCTGTACTTAATAAGACACTTTTTTGTATATCTCTTAAGCTGGGGTTTCCAGGGATTCTTTCAATGTGTTGTTTTGTTCCATTTTTTATCATTCCAAGTGCACCTACTATCACTGGCACAACTCTTGTTTTCAATTTCCACATTTTTTCTATTTCAATTTCCAGGTCTTTATATTTTGACAGTTTTTCAAATTCCTTGATTGCTATGTTACAATCCGCTGGACAAGCCATATCAATTAATAGACAAGTTTTCTCCTTCTGGTTTTTAACAATAATGTCTGGCGTGTTTGCTTCAATTTTTCTGTCCGTGTAGACGGTGTAATCCCATAGAAAGGTTATATCTTCTATTTCTGTAACCGGTGCTGGGTGATGTTCATACTGTTGTATATTGACAAACAACAAACACGCATATATATAAAAATATAAGTTATATTTTTATTAATGACGATGAACCGTGTAGCCTAGGGAACAGAGAGTGAGAGAGCGCGCTTCTAAGGGTTGACGGGAGTGTCGTCGTATCTGTTGTGACTCTCTCTCTCTACTGCTACTCTGGTCTGTCTGTCTGGTGAATCCGTGCGCCGAGGTCTTTTTATAATCTCCAAACCGGGACTTTTACTTCCGGTTTTTGCCTCACCCACGCACGCCCAGGTAATTCTCAGAGACACCTGTTCTGTTTGCCTCTGTAGCCATTTCCGCTACTGCCGGAAATAAGGTCAAACAAACATCCGTTCCTTTAACGACCGGAAACACCCCCGCTTGCATCAGCCTTCCTCGGGTGGGGCCAGATTTTTATATTACATTCCTCGCCCTCCCATTTTCCAAAATGTTCACCTAAGAAGATTTTAAGCGCAACACCCTCACACTCCTCCACATGCCACATAAGCCCGACAATTGTATAAAACATGTGCACGCCAAAACAACAAAACATTTGCATGCCGAAACAAAAAAAAAACAACAAAAAAAATATATAGGGGAGCCTACATCGGCAACCCAACAAGGTTCCTGTCCATCTTGAAAATTGTTCTACCAGCTCGATGTTTCATTGTTCCTTTTTTTTTTTTTTTTTTTTTAATATCCATTTTCACAGAATTGGGCAAAGTTCTTAAAAATGTTCATTTTCTTTCTCGACTCTGTCCATAAGCGTAGACTCCTCGATGCATAACCCATGATTATAGGCGGTAACCGCGCCCCAGTTTCTAAACTGACATCGAGTAAATGACCTTTGACCAACACCATGCGTGTTTCTGCTCGAGTTTATTGTTACACATGTAACTTCATTTAATTTAATTTAATTTCAAACATACTATGTTTGAACACAGAATAATGGCCATTATCTGCCGTACATATAATTCATAGTCTGACCGAGAAATGTTCAATAGAAAATAAAGAAAATTATCCTGATTCCAACGTTAATCCGCATGCAATTTATTTGTGGAGGATTAGAGGTTTCATCTATATTAATTTAGTCTAAAACAATGGACCCGTGACTCGTGGTTCCTCAGTTTGTACATTGTTTTCCATTCCCTGAACTACTTCCTCTGGATTCGAATACAAGCATATCTGATTTGTTGACATCTCTCTGCCTAACGCAGAGACATTTGAGTGTTGAACACCCGTTGACCCCGGAGTACTATTCACAACGGATAACTCAATTTCCTTTCCCGAAGCACTGTTGCTTCTTTTACACTTAAAAATCCGCTTCCTAGCTATTATTCCAAGGATTATTATTACGCCGACTATGCCAGCACTGACTCCTATCGTCAACTTCTTCAGGAGTTCTTCATATCCTTCACTAAATCTTTCCAAATCTATCTGTTCCAAGGTATTTACTAGTTTGCGGATAGGAATCTCCTCCATATCGCGCAATTCTACCGGCATGGTGTCCACTGAAAAATTGGGAAATTTCTGCGTAATTGGGGACCAAACCACTGAACCAGAGACGTTTAATTTACTTTATGCTTTAGATACTATTAATAATTTTCCTCGTTTGTATCTTTCTATTTGTTCCGATCAACTGTGGAATATGCAGGTCTATCCGTGTCAATATAAAGTTTTCCGAAATTAATATATCTTCAAAAGATATTTCCCAAGTCACATAAATGAAAATTCACAGAAGATGTTGAATTGATGGGAACCTGCACAAAAGCATAACTCACAAACATAGAAATGTAAATCATTTTGTAGTGTACAGTCATCGAGAAGAAATCCAAAAAAAAAGAAAACCTAACTGCACAAAACAAAGAAAACATTGTTATCAACAAGTTAATCCAATTATACACTTTAAAAAGTAGAAGAAACTGCCTTTACATGATTTTACATTTCACTTACTCAATAAAAGTAAGATTAATTAAGCAACATACCAGTAAATTCACTTCACATATATGGTAAAATATTAACAACAAAAATAAATCATTAACTCAGATGTTTTGTACTTACAGATAGGTAATATCTCAACTTTCTTCCTCCCGTCAACCCCAAACCTATGCGCTCCCGCTAGGCGTACTACTCTCTGCCTGTAGTCCTGCACCCCCTCCGTTCTACCCTTAATGTGTTCGACACATTTCTCAATTCTAGGGTCAGATCGGCAAAAGTATGCATTTTTTTTTTCTAACAAGAGTTATAAACACGAGCAGAAAACACACACACTATCAAATCAAAGAGTCACCTACATTGGCTGATGTCTATAGTCGCGCGGCTGCTATATATTTTCGTCATCTTTTTTCTTTCTATCTGGTAGTTTTAAGTCCGTTGAATTTTCAATCGTCGCCGTGGTAACCAGCTCGTATCTATCTGTTTTGTTGTCTCAAAACAGCAAGTCACTTAGGCACCAAATAAACGTCTGTTACGCCTTGCGATTGCTGGTTCGAGTTATATCGACGAACAGACAAACACGCATATATATAAAAATATAAGTTATATTTTTATTAATGACGATGAACCGTGTAGCCTAGGGAACAGAGAGTGAGAGAGCGCGCTTCTAAGGGTTGACGGGAGTGTCGTCGTATCTGTTGTGTCTCTCTCTCTCTACTGCTACTCTGGTCTGTCTGTCTGGTGAATCCGTGCGCCGAGGTCTTTTTATAATCTCCAAACCGGGACTTTTCTTCCGGTTTTTGCCTCACCCACGCACGCCCACGTAATTCTCAGAGACACCTGTTCTGTTTGCCACTGTAGCCATTTCCGCTACTGCCGGAAATAAGGTCAAACAAACATCCTTTCCTTTCAAAGAGCGGAAACACCCCCGCTTGCATCAGCCTTCCTCGGGTGGGGCCAGATTGTTATATTACAATACCAGTGTTTGTTTACAGCTTTTCCATAATGTTTGCACATTGCCCAATGTAAATATTGCCCAACTCTATCGTGGCGATTTTTATATTCATTTGGAGCAAGCACAGCACAGCCTATGATTGCCAGCGCTGTTTCATCTGTTCAAGAGCTTTATCTTTGGCTTCCATTTTCATATTTTTTGCCGCAATAGTTGGTTCTTGGCTTCTCTTTTGCTTTTCTACAGAATCTACTAACTGTAAATCTTGTTTGTATTTACTGCCTTCTTTTATTATTGAATATTTTTTCTTTCTTTATTCATGTTGCCTTACTAATTGTATCATCCAATCCTTTGTTGTTTCTATGTATGTTAGTAAGCCAATAGTTGTTGTCTTGTATGACAATTCCAGCTGCATAAGAACTCTTCCACCTTCTTTACGGGGTATGTATAGACGGTCTACATCAGCCTTTGGATGATGCATCTTATGCTTAGAAAGAAGCTTTCTTGTTTTAGAATCCATTCGCCTGATGTCCTTTAGAGTCCAGTTTAAGATGTTAAAACTGTATTGGACAACATGGATTGCAAGGATATTAATGGCCATAACTCTGTTCTGAGAATTCAATTCAGTTTTTAATATCATTCGTAGCCTTCTATAGTACTCTTTACGCACTATTTCTTTCATTTTTTTAAGGTGAATGTTTTCACACTCATTTACACCTAGGTATATATAAGTTTCTTCTGGTTTCAATTCTTTTATTGTTACAGCAGGGTCTAAGCTAATTGAGGATGTTTCTTGTATTGATCCACGTAAAACTGTAGCTTTAGCACATTTATTCAAATTGAATTTCATTCCAATGTCTTCGCTGAAGCATTTTACAGTTTGCAGAAGACCTTCCAGCTCATTATCATTCTTAGCATATAACTTTAAGTCATCCATGTAAAATAGATGGCTTATTTTCTTTTGGCCTATTTTATAACCACATTCTGTCTTATTAAGTTGACTGGTTAGTGCTATTAATGATAAGTAGAATAGTAATGGAGATAAAAAAATCACCTTGAAATATACCTCTTAAGATGTTTATTTCATCAGACTTATAGGTTCCATTTATATGATTGAGGTAAAGGGTTGTTTTCCATATAGACATGCACTGTTTGATGAAATTGATGATGACGGGCGATATCTTGTATATATTTAAAGTCTTTAAAATCAAGGGATGTGGTACACTATCGAATGCCTTTCGATAATCTATCCAGGCAGTACTAAGATTTTTCTTTGTACTGTAGCAGTTTTCCAGGATCATTTTGATAATTAGCAATTGGTCTTTACATCCATAACAGCCACGTTTGCACCCTTGCTGTTCAAGCGGTATCATGTCATTTCTTTCTAAGAATAAATATGTCTGTTTTGTTAAAATAGATGTTAATAGTTTATATGTTGTCGCAAGACATGTAATTGGTCTCTAGTTTTTCGGGTTGTTTGTGTCACCATTCTTGGGTAGAAGAAATGTAATTCTTTGGTCATCCATGCAGGAATTTTAGTGGGATCGTCAACCATTTCTTGAAGTTCTGTGGCTAGTTTTTTATGTGCTGTATTTAAATAATATAGCCAAATGTTAGGAATTTGATCTATACCTGGGAATTTCCAATTGTGTGCTTTTTTAGTCCAAATTTAACATCCTCTTCTGTAATTCCAGCCCATGTCTGTTCTGGTTTATTTTTCATTCGTTCTATCTCTTGTGCAATCCAATCTACTTCCTTGCTATGTCCTTTAGTGCAAGCCCATATCTTTTCCCAGAACTGTGTGACTTCTTCCATTCTGGGGGGGGGGCTGTCATTTCAATTCTTTTTTGACCTATTTCCCTGTAAAATCTCTTTGTATCGGTTTGAAAAAAATTATTATTATTATTATTATTATTATTATTATTATTATTATTATTATTATTATTTCCAGTGATTTTCAATGAAAACTTCTTTATTTCCTTGTCTCGATCAGAGGCTTAATGTCACAAATGGTAACATGTTTTCCACTTAGCATTCTGAGAGATGAAGAAAAAAAGTAAACTCACATATACTTTACGTTGATAAAGACATTCGTTAGGTTTTTTTATAAGCGTTTCACCCCGAGCAAGGCATGTCACTGCCCCTACTGCGCAGGGGGCTACATAGAGAGGGGAAAGGATGATTGAATATAGGAAATGTCAGAGGGTGGGTGATAGGCGGGTAGGGATACCGAGAATGTTAAATATAGGAAATGTCATAGGGTGGGTGATAGGCGGGTAAGGATACCGAGAATGAGGGTTGGGTAGATGAGAGTGTTCTGAGAATAATTGGGAGTTAGAGTGAGAGGAGGTGTCTACTGACCCTACATTTAAACAACTGGAGATTGTAGCTGTCGAGAAAGCAGACTTGTGCAAGGGAGTTCCACAGGCGGGAAGCGCTTGAAAAGAAGCTGTTGGAGTAGAATTTACGGTGACCCTGGCTAGAGGGAGTTGTTCGCTGACATATACAACAAGCCCATGCATATGGACTTTGGAATCCTTCCTAAAGAGGGGAAGGTAACCAGGTAAGAACAGCTCCGAAGAGGGGATAGAAGGGTCAAGTTTAGTCTCACATATATCTAAGATATCGGGTGAGTTAGTTAGACGGAATGATTCTACACTATTAAAGTTACTGCGAATACCTCGTATGTTCGTGAAGGAAACGGAGATAGGTTTGGGCGATTTATGATTAGATGGTTTAGTCTTGCTGTTTTGTTTGTTTAATTTCATGCTGATTTTCGTTGTGGATAGAGAGAGGTCAAGAGTTGGGTTAGATGCTCATTAATTGCAGCAGGTGAAGGATGGTGAATGGCGCCGCCTGCAGCATAATGTGGCCTCGGGGTTGCCCATCGGAAATTCATGCAGGTACGCCGGTCCATGCGCGAAATGACACTACAGGAACCCGAATATCATTCAATTGTTGATCAGAGTAGCCTCTCAAGACTCTACGCAAGATTTCGGGCTCCTAACTACCAGTCGGAAGCAGCAACCAGGAAACTGCCAATCCGGTACCCTCAGAATGAAGAAACCTTGCTGACATACTCTCAAACTGCAAAAAGCTTCCAGCCAAACCGACATCAAGACCGAAAAAAGAGAGATGAACCGGGAACCCCTTCCTAAACAAGAAAAAAGGTGATCACCTCTACTCCTGTCCAATAGAAGGGGGTGGAGTGCGAGACCAGGCGATAGTAGGTACTATCGACTCTAATTAAAAAAAACAAATAAATAAAATAGTGACTGAAATTAACTTAGTATAAGTTGAAACTAAATTTGATAAATAAAAACAATTTACACAATCATAGTCGCAGTGCATTACAAGAACGACTAGTAGAGAACTTAGGTTAGTAACAACACAAGAACAAAAATTATAGAAAAAAAAGATAAGAACCAAAAAAGAATTGAAAAAAATTTCAAAAAACGGCAAAATAAGATCAGACTAGCTAAAACTTACCAGTTTCAGGCTGACTGACAGAAAAAAGTTAGGAAAATTTCGAAAATTATCTTCATTTTGTTTTTCCCATTCAATTCTGGATAGTTTAAGCTGTCTTTTGTCTGTGCTTGTGATTTTTTTCTAAAAGGTTTGGAATTCCAGAAATACGTTCAATGAGACTTTGGGCGTCTTTTCCAATAAAATGTATGCTCTAATTACAACTTAATTTGTTCATGTCCTCGTATGCCACATCTTTGAGATTTAGATTTCAGGATCCTTGTATTAACTATACAAATAAGATGGGCATCTTTTGCGTTCTCTAATCATGACATCTAAGCAATTAACCATGTCTCTCTATACTATAAAATCCCATGAAATATTTCTAGTTCCTGCCTCCATAATCTGGTCTGAGTGGTGTTCATACATTTCTCGCACATTCATTTCTCGCACATTCAAAGTTGCAGATTTTCCAACTCTGTCATCCTAAACTTATTTTAAGTGGACGCCAGTACAGTGCAACCGGAAATAAGATGTTCTATTTCTTCTGGAAAATCATCAATCTGCATTTTGGATGAATATTATTTTTCAGTACGTGTGTTTGGCAATTTCTTTTTCGCAAGCGTTAGTTCCGTGTAGCAAAAAAAAGTTCTCGGTTTCAACTTTTCAAATGAAATCAGGACAGAATTCGTTGATTCTTTTCTTTTTATTTATTATTTATATGAGTATATTTGTTTATTATTATTATTATTATTATTATTATTATTATTATTATTATTATTTTTAATATTATGTCATATTTCATTATAAAACGATGCCTACTATGGTTACACTACCTACCAAGTCAGCAAGAAAAGCTACGGATGGTCGTGGTGTGTTGTTATAGCCACATTTCATGTTTTTCCTATCTCCCTAGATTGTCTAATTAAAAAATACATTCCACCCATATTATGGAAATTCTAAAATTCCCTAGAGGGTTTGTGGTACTATGGCATTCTAGTGCCTGCAACAGTCTGGAGACTTCTAGATCTTTATAGAATCTTCCAGGACATGTTCATTTGTAATTTCGTATGCTATGGTATAGCAATAAACTGTTAAATATGTTAAAATACATAAGTACTATCTAGTTGGATATGCGTTTTATGTAACTTTAAGACAGTTTTCAAAATGAAATTTGTCAGTTTTTAACAATTAATTTTCTGAAAGCTATCAAATTCAGTCGGTTGTCGCTAATGAAAACCAAATCCAGGAGCATGATATATTGCACCTGCTATTTGAATTAATAATTAGGTTAAGAAAACCAGAGGCAAAGGCCAATATAAAGTCTAATCAGAGTAAACAGGTAATGAAAATAATTAATATTACGTTCTCTTAAAGTCACGTTACATAAAACAGACAAAATTTCAGCGTAACTAGAGCAGCAATAAAATATCGTTCCCAAACTTTTGCGGACGGAAAAAGATATGACCGTTTAAGAGGCAATTAAATAATCACCAACTCCTTTTTTCTTAACAATAATTTGTTCGAACAATGAACAATTTATTTACACTTTTTGCAGCAATTACACATTTTGAAATCTATATTAAAGTGTATAATATACACAACCTGACAGTTACTATTTAAAATCATTGTCCGCATTATTTTCTTAATAAGGTATGTATATATATATATATATATATATATATATATATATATATATATGTGTGTGTGTGTAATTGTGATTATACCAGAAAGGATAATCAAAATATATATTCTTAATATAGAACGTTAAAGTGGCAGATCCATAAAGAGTAGTAGCCAGAGCATTATTAAATATAATTTTATTTATTTTATAATTATTTTTATAATTATGAAATATAATTTATTTCAACCTGTAATTTTTTCTTTGGCACACATGCCATCATTCATTTTGTTATATATATATATATATATATATATATATATATATATATATATCTGTGTCTCCCGAAGAAAATATTTATAGGAGGGACACAGGGAAGCCACATTGCGCTGGTGAGAAAGCGACTGTATCTTAGATGCCAAGTCTGGGTCGATCACATGACACATTCTATGTTGGATTCGGTCGAGGACACCTAAGTGGATAGCAGAAGCACCGGACCAGATATGGCAGCAAAACTCAATGCACGGGCAGATGGTAGACTTGTATATATGCAGAAATGTTTGGGACGGCAAAAACTTCCTGGCTCTACTCAGAGAACCGACCTTCGTAGCAGCGGATTATGAATGGAGCGTTTAAGATAATTTAATTTAATTTAATTTTACTTGATAGTTCATGAAAATTAAATTTTATTATGTTAGCGTTTATTTTTTATTTTTTGTCAAGAGTAAAATTTAAGTAGACAATAATTACATGGAGATACCAAATTGAAATAATTAAAATTAAAATTTCATTTTATATTGAAGAAAATTATTACAATGCAGGTAGATGAAATCAAATAGGCGTAATTCATTGTTATTCATAGTAATATTTGCGGAAAAGCAAGATTAGGGAATGTAAGTGAGTGTGAAAGATAGAGACAAAGGTATAGACGAATCGTTATGAAACTGGATCTAAGAATTTAAGTACTTTTTCTATGTCAGCATGTGGTCATTAATTTCCTTATTATAGAAAATATAGTTACTTAAATTCTTAATTCCTGACTGCTGCATATACATCTATACATTTGTCTCTTTCTTTCTCAAGTTGACATTGAGGTGACTGTTTTTTTTTTTTTTTTTACATGCCGTCAACTCATCTTCAGGACATCTAGGCATAGCGTAAACGCAAACATTTTTAAGTTTTCATATCTAATATTCGCAAGACTTCCAATTTTTAACTTCGGATCAGGCCACTGCCAATGTACAGAATGTGCTGGATTAAAGAACTCTGGAATATACGCTTTGCAATATATAGATTTGTCAACTCATTCCACATATAGAGAAGAATGAACTGAAACATTCATAGGCTGATTATGAACTAGTGAAGATAGATGTGTATTAATTTCAATAGTAGTAGGCCTCCATCGGTCAGAGATGACCATGGGTAACATCCTAGTTGTCTGCTTTGCTTAAACCTAGGGGTATCTGATAAAGAAGATGATACTAGATTAACAGTCTTTGTTGCAAAGGCTGCATTTATGTTTTGTTTTCTGCGAACCTGCTTCTCTATGGCGACATGTGACAGTTGTTCCTCCCTTGATTTGAGTTGTTAGGCTATGATTCCTTTTTAATTTGGTCCGGTTGACTACTACACACCCCATGACTCCCTGTTGATGACCACGGCCTTCGATAGTGCAGCTGTGGACACCCAGTGGGTCTTATTTCATAGGCCAGCTCTCGATAAAGGAGATCATTTGAAATACGACCGTCTGTTATGCTGGATTACAGAACACCGTAACATACGCTTTTCAATACATACACTTTTCAACCCATTCCACATATAGAAGATGGTGGATTAGATAGCTCATGTGCTGATTATGAACAAATGAAGCTGTATTTATTTTAATGCAGTTATTAATAACTTCATGTATTAACTCCTGGTAAACTAAAATGTGACAGATCGAGAGTTCAAATGCAACAATTCTTGAGAAGAAATTGGCATAGTTGTGATTGATCTGCGCTATAAAATTGACATGACAAAACGGTCGGTGGATGACACTTGATTAAAGTGCGCTCAACATATGATATCACGAAAAAATGTGACATTGTTTTCGGTTGATCCAGTTGCTTTCCTTCAACATTAGCTAACCCAGGATAAGTGCTTGGTACATCACTGAGCCAAAGAAAATATACAATACATGAACCAAAATCATTCCTTCTCTGATTATATACAGTAGGACAATAATTCTTTTTTATATGCAGTAATACAGATTGCTGCAGTTTTACGGGAATGGAAAGAAATTATATTTATTGATTATTTAAAAATAAGGTCACTCTATCAATGGAGACCATCTTATTAACATACTGAGGCAAAGTATGAATAGTTATCAATGCCAAAACACTAGGGAAACTGACGCGTCTGATCAAAATTAATCAAGACAATGCACCATCACATAAGCCTTTAGTTCAATAATTATGTTGAGTTGCTGTTGCTTTGAAATTGTTGATCACCATACCTATTCTCCAGTTTGGCTTAATCTTATCATTCCTCATTCGTTCCCCAAAACTACATAAAGAAATTATTTTGTTAGGAAAAAGTATTGCACCTGTGAAGACGTCATATACGTTGTTGGTGATTTTGACTAACAGTATTATAAATTAGAAACGAAATAGTGTATGCATTAATTTCAGATAGCATTTCTGCCATAGTAATGTGACATCTCAGTGTAAGATATGTGTTGACCACAGTGGGGACTATGCTGAAAATAAATTTCATTTAGTCATATTCTATGAGAGTACCATTATTAGCTGATGGACATTTTGTTTGACCCTTGTATCGTTGCGTTATCAAAGGTAGAACAAAGCTGAAAGTGTTGTATAATCTATACCAAGACGACGGAAATTATTTTTTTTTAATCCCATCACCCCGAGCAAGGCGGTAATGTCATTGATGTGAATGGAGCTACATAAGAGTAAAAAGATTAAGTAGAAGACAGTAAAGAGGAAGACGAACCAGTTAGAAAGGAGCAAGAGAAGGATGGGGATACAGGTGTGATGACAGTTGCAAAGGTGGATAGAAAGGAAAGGATATACGGGGTGGTGAAAGAACTAGAGTCAAGTGGTTATTAGATGAGTATTGACATTGCATTTAAATTTCTGGAGGTTGTAGCCGTCAGGAAAGAAAGAATATCGAAGCGAGTTCTACAGGTGGGAAGTGCGAGAGAAGAAGCTGAAGGAGTAGAATTATTATCTACATGTGGTTAATCTCATTGTGAATGGGCGGGACCCAGTTGCACGAGTAAACACCTATTGCAGAGGCACCAGTGACTTAATTTCGTTGGAGCAGAAGCCATGAAAGTAGTTATAGAACAGACAAAGGGAGGCCTCATCTCGTCGGTGGGGAAGTGACTGTAGTCGAGCCGCGAAATCGGTAACTATCACATTACTGATTCTCCTTTGGAGCCTCTTGAGAACTCTGAGATGAACAGCAACCTAAAAAGCATATATAACACAAGCAGAAAATGAAACAATCAGTAATGATACCTGACAATGTTTTTATTGTTTCATGCAGCACAAAGTCTAAAAGGAAGTCTAAAAATCAAGACATAAGATATAGTTATCCTGAATAGATAGAAAACTGAATTGAGCAAGACCGTATCATGCAAAAGCTCTGTTGTTACTGGCTGTTAGTGAAAGTAATGTCGGTTGTTTTAACAAAGTATAGAACGATAAAGTTGCAGAATCCTTGGTAAAATCGGACTACTGAGTGTCAGGTTAACAATAAAACTGAAATATACATGAAAACATATTATTATGTTGGTATTACATGTATTTTTTATTATACATAAATTTTCACAGTAAGCGATTTTTCATTACGAAGACAGGTAAAAGTTTTACATTATTCTGGATACTGAGCATAAAACTGAAAAATTTTAATGAAAATTATGTTGCTTGCAAGTGATTTTCTGTTTAGGTTTCTACAGATATTTCGATGTAATCACTGATTATTATTTTCAGCCATTTATATATATACACACAAAATTTTCCCTACCTCTACACATATATAACTATAACAACATTTGTGATAATATATATATATATATATATATATATATATATATATATATATGTTAGGTACATGTTTTCTTGTCTGCTTCACTCGGACAATATTGTTTAAAAACACGAATATTTTGAGGAGCATAAAGAGCTCATTGAAGGAGAACAATTAGCAAGGCACTTTTCTTATATCTGCCTTACTATTTCTGTGTGAGAATATAGTCTCTCCTTATGATCAATTTATGTGTGACAGTTTCTTTTGGCCTTAATACTGTTTATATATTTGCATACATTTCTCGTACAAAGTTTAACTCATCGATTTTCCCGTACCAGCCTATATGTATTTCTGTACTTTACGTTATCTAGAAATATTACAGCCACTCCCCTGGACTAACATGACAAAATTAAACTTCAAATGCATTCATCTCGTAACCATCTGTCCTATAATGTATGGTTCAATGTTACTTCGTAATGATCCACACTTTTCATTTGAATTTGCATTGATATGTAATTAGTCGAAGTAAAACAAAAGCAAATTTAATATCATTTTTCGCAAACTTCACTAAGGATATGTCTGATGATATTATTAGGTTATTACAAAAATAATGTCCGATTTCAGAAATATTATTTCATTCTTAACAAAATTTCTGAAAAAATTTTAAATTTGTCAATATATGAGCTTTGAGCGTCTATGTATCTCTCGCATCGATCGACAAGATTATTTATTTTTCGTTGATAAAAAGTGATTAGCTGTAGTGCAAATAAATCAATGAACGCTGATTTCACCTCTGGTTTGAACCTGTAATTGTTATCATTTAAAATGTGCTTAAGAGCTTAAAATATGATAATCCGAGGGTGAACGATGAGGAGAATGTGGAAGATGTGGTGGACACTCGTATCCTATGTATAAAAGTTGATTTTTGCAACATGTAGACCACATCGAGTCATTGATGCAGATTTCATTTTTTTTTTGGAGACCTCTATGAGTTTTAACTAATTTTTATCTGTAAAGCTCTGCATTAATAGCTTTGATGAGCGTACAAAAAATTATGTGGATGAAACCAATAGCCAATATTCAGACGCCAATTATAATATTTTGCTGATACAACATTAGCTTTTGGTATAATTTTGGGAATCACATCACATTGGCCTGATCGTTTCCGTTTAACTAGATGGATACAATATTCATCAAATTTCACTATGCAGGCAAGTACGTGATCATTGATGTTAAGAAGAAGAACCATCGACCATAATTATAAATGCATAA
Organism: Ascarosepion bandense; assembly: GCA_037127315.1. Lineage (NCBI taxonomy): Eukaryota > Metazoa > Mollusca > Cephalopoda > Sepiida > Sepiidae > Ascarosepion > Ascarosepion bandense. Next base: position 480,520 of record JBBBDQ010000980.1, on the reverse strand, counting down.
GTTTTTGATTTTTAATGAGATCATAAGATCATTTATCGAAAATTTTTATCCTATCCATACTCTGTAAATGGCGGGAGACTTTTGCATTGTTTACAACAAGTGTGTGAGACATTTCCCTGACACATTTACGTGAGTTTGGCTCAACAGCTGCATGCAATTTGTCCTTGTCTAGACTGCATGACCTTATTTTAACTTCTTCCTTTTCAAAATTCTCATCACCAGTAAAGAATTTTCTGGAACCAACATCGTACTGTCAGATCACTTGTGAATTCTTCTCTTCGTGATCTTTTGATGTTGGCAAAGTTAGGGTGGCAGTTTGCCAAAGTCTGAACTTCTGCAGGGAAAACAAAAAACGAAGATCATGTTTTATCATGTTCAGAATTAAGGTTCCTATGCTTCAAGAATATTTTCAACTAAAAAGATGTTATAAATTATTAAAGATTAAATTAATTATTATGTATATATTAAATTAATTATTATGTATATAAAAAGTCACCACATATATAAGGCCTAATCTCTGATAAAATGACTTTTCATATACAACGATTTGAGTGGATATTAGTTTTGTAACAACCTATTATCTGGTGATGGAGATGACCAATTTGCTTTGAGTTTTTCTCTCTACCTATGCTTAAATATCTATTTACAATTTTCAGGCCAAATTGAATAAATAATATTGTCAATTGTGGACGTTAAGTTCAAACTAGTACAAAACAATCGAGATAAAAAAAACGTTAAATTACCTTACATGCGAGAAAGTAAGAAAATACAAATTGAATGCAGAACTAAAGAGACTACTAACAATTTTCAATCACAATTTGATAAAAGATAAACAGCAATCAAAATCAGGAAAGCGCTGTATTTATTAGAATTACTAACAATATGTGTTGGACACAGCATAATGCTTTGAGAACGCGCTTATTCTTCTCCTGTCGGTCTCTCTCCATAAAGTTCACTCTCCGTCTCTCTCTTTGTCTTTCTCTCTTTATATATATATATATATATATATATATATATATATATATATATATAAGAAATATTAAGACAGACATGTTATCTCATGGTGAATCGGAATTTTAGGCCTTTTTTAAGCGAACCATCATCAGCTTTGGTCTTTATTTAACAAAGAATTTTACACAAATGAGATTCCCAAATACCTAAAAAACGAATGGAAATAACGGTCGCTCCCTTAAATGAACAAGTTTAAGAAAACATACATCCGCTCGGCGAACACATACAGAAAAATTTATTCATACATAATCATATATACATGCAACATAAAATCAGATGACACGCGTAGCGGTCAATGTCAACAAAATTTCGAAGATACATTCGTTTAACTGTTAGGTTGCCGAAGCCTAAAGAAAGTGGGTTAGGTGAGAGAGAGAAAAGAGAGAGAGAGAGAGAGAGAGAGAGAGAGAGAGAGGGGGAGAGAGAGTTAAAAAGAAAGGGTAACTATCTTGAAGCGTAAACTAAAAAGGAAAGAAAAAAGGAACACAGAAGTAAATTTAAATTAGAAAGAAAAGATGATAGAATAAATTTAAAATAGGAATAAATATAAAATAGAAAGAGAAGATGTTAGAAGAAAATGAGAAGATAATATATTTATAGATATATATGCTTTTGTAATCTATCTATCTAACTTTTTTTTTTTTATAAGCGTTTCACCCCGAGCAAGGCATGTCACTGCCACTACTGTGCAGGGGGCTACGTAGAGTGGAAAAAGGCTGATTAAATATGGGAAATAACAGAGGGTGGGTGATAGGCGGGTGAGGATACCGAGAATGAGGGTTGGGTAGATGAGAGTGTTGTGAGAATAGTTGGGAGTTAGTGTGATAGGAGGTGTCTATTGACCCTACATTTAAACACCTGGAGATTGTAACTGTCGGGAAAGCAGACTTGTGGAAGGGAGTTCCACAGGCGGGAAGCGCGAGAAAAGAAGCTGTTGGAGTAGAATTTACGGTTACATCTTATTTGTTTAACTGTAAAAGGGTGGGACCTAGTTGCTAATCTAGTATCTCGTGCAAATTCGTGCTTGGGCGGCACCAGTGATCTAAGCTCATCGGAGCAGAAGACATGAAAGTACTTGTAGAAGAGGCACAGGGAAGCTACATCACGCCGGTGTGAGAGCGGCTGCAGCCGGTCTGCCAAGTCAGTATCAACCACGTTACAGATCCTCCTTTGTATTTTGTCAAGAAGCCCAATGAGAGCAGCAGGGGCACCCGACCAGATATGGCAGCAATATTCAATACACGGGCGGATGGTAGATTTGTATATGTGCAGAATAGTTTCAGGTGGGAAAAATTTCCGGGCCCTGCACAGGGAGCCGACTTTCATAGCAGCAGATTTGGCAATGGATTCAATATAGTCATTCCATTTGAGGTCCGCCGAGAGTGTGAGGCCAAGGAGGCGTAGTATTTTACTCTATGGGACGATCTATTTGTTGATATTTAATTATAACAGTCTGTTCATATGTATCTATCATAATGTCTCTCTTTCTATCTATCTCTCTTTCTCTCTCCCTCTCTCTCTCTCTCTCTCTCTATATATATATATATGTATATCACAGTCTCTTCATATCTATCGATCATTGAATGTTTATATGTACTTATTTATCTATTACAGTTTGTGCACACACAAACACACACACAGATATATCTATATTTATAAAAGACAATCTGTGAGTCTGTGTGTGAGTGTTCCCTATGCACGCCTACATTTTAATGCTCCGCCATTCAAACTTTCTAGGCACACATATCTACAGGGAAACCAGGTCGACACATACTTTTTGAGTGTTAAGTTCAGCAGTTTTCCCTTTCACACTTTTTATGAAATATTAACTCTGAAAAAAAAAAACAGACTTAAAAAATTAAATGAACTATTGGCATATTTTTTATGTTGGGGCCGATTGTTTACATTGTCTCCTAAAACATCTAAGATCTAAGATGGTTGCTTAATTAGGTCAAAGAAATTAAATCACACGTGTCAAACGAGTCTAAAATGTATTTTTATTTTTTAAAAATGAGCCTTTATATTTAATTTTTATTCCGACGTTTTATTGCCGTAAACCATCTATGAGCTAAGATGGTCGCTGAATTACTTCACAAAAATCAAATCCCACATGTCAAACGCGACTAAAATAATTTTTATTAACAAAAAAAAAAAAAAAAAAAACAATGAGTGTTTATATTTAATTTTTATTTCAACGTTTTGAAAAATTACTTTGGTAAACAAATTCTGGTAATTCGAAAGAAAAGAAATATATTAAAAAACGCATTTTTTAAAAAAAGTTTAAAAAAAACAAAATATGTTAAAAAATATGCCAATAGTTCATTTAATTTTTTAAGTCTGTTTTTTTTTTCAGAGTTAATATTTCATACTTCAGAAAATAAAATTACAAACATATTTTTTCGCTAAATATTTCATGCAGGAAAACAGCTGTCTGTTATTCGTGTAGCATTAATGTAACTTTTTTCTTCTAATATTAAATTTCTTTATTGTTACATATCCAAAATCTCTGAACTGATAGCGTAATAGTTTTGATATTTCTAATTTCACTAAAACAAAATAAATAATGTTTTATTTATGTGTTGAATTCATTTAATCAACAAAAAATGTAAATATTTCCCCCTGTAATTTTGAAACAAATACAAACGCAAGGTTTTTTCCAATGTCACACAAAACATCAAATGATGTTTACGCAAAACAAAAGAAAACGGATTTTTAATGGATTTTTTTAACAATTTTGAAACAACAATTTATTATATGATTATTTACTGCATTATTGCATCACGAGATTTGACGTTTGTGTGAATATTGAATATTGTAGACATTGCGTTCCAATTCTGAATTGAGAGCGTAATAGATTTTATATTTATAATTTCAGTGAAATAAAATAAATATTGTATATTTTTATGTTGAATTCATTTAGTCAACAAAAATGTAAATATTTCCCCCCGTAATTTTGAAACAAAACAAACGGAATGTTGTTAACAATGTCAAAGATAACATCAAATCACGTTTACGCAAAAAGAAAAAAATTAGACTTTTATTCATATCGATCTATCACTATGTTAATATATGTCTATCAATTAAAATTTCCATTCTTTTCTAATCTATTCGAAAGTTCGCTTTCTGAGCACGAATCCTGGGTTCGAATCTCATCATGGTCGATTCAGTAAAGTGATTTCTTAATATTATCGGTCTGGCGGAGGCGATTCCAGCATGCGGCACTTTTGTAAAATTCCTGAAAAACCATAGTGCGGGATGACCCAACCCTTGTGAGTGAAATTATGTAGACGGTTCTCTTTAAGCCTTCGACAGTTGGACTAGTTCAAAGTTACAAGTCATCGTGTTCGAATTTTTAATGGTACTGGGTTTGTTCTGACTGTTGTTCGTGCTAGATAACGCATGCTCTCCAAAAAGCTGTATTTACTGTCTGCTCAGCATAGTTGCAGAATAAATCTCATCTGGGTTCTGCAGATGTTGAACCAACATGACTGTGCTTGATAAGGCGTCTGCAATTTAGATAAGCCAGCCGCCCCGGTAGACGGGTATACTCGAAAACAACTGGCCAATGATTATATCTATTACAGTCTGTTCACATCTATCTATCTATCTATCTATCTATCTAAATTTGTATGTAAAAAATATTTTAATCAAACTTTCAGCCGGAATTACGATTTCGTTTGTGTCATGATATACAATTAAGAATTTTATTATTAACAAGTACATTGCCATATATAGAATGATGTTTATACATATAATAGAAAAATGTGTGAAGACATATAGGAGACAACTGCGTTCTATTTACATATAAGTCACCATTGTCCAAAAGCTGTTAAGATTTATGGCAGTAATATCTTTCCTGTCTGACCAGTCGTTGTCAAATATTTGAATTGATAATGATAGCAATAACACGCGTGTAAACAATTATATTTTCTCATCTCCTTAGGAACTTAAATCGATTGCAATAGAAGATACTCCATTTTTCAACCGTAAAGTACAAGTAGAATTTGATGCATAGCTGTAAATACTGCTCTAACGTTCGTATAGCGATTGTAGCTTTTGCTAATAATGCAGTAAGCAATGACTGAAACAGAACATTGAGAAGAGTTATTAATAACTGCATTATTTATCTCTTCTTAAGTGGACCATCTGACTGTAAAGAATAGATGTAATCACATGAGAGATGTGAATTAATAATAAAATAATAGAAAACTAGCGCAAACCCTGGAATTTAGATTGGAATTTTACAGTGTCATACTACAAATGATAGTAACGTCCTCAAACATAAAGGTATTAGATAACAAAATAACGATAACACAGAGTGTAATTTTATTAAAATATCGATGAACGTAATATCGATACAAGCTACTTTACTGTAATTTTATATTATATTAAGCAGCGTATGCACAGACCAGAACCAAAATACAGTACGCTATTTGTGAGAGATATTGAAAGAGAAAATGCTTTTTTATTATTGAAAAATCATGGCTCCTGTGTCCATTGTAAACAGAAAAGACCAACTGAGTAATGGCGAACGGTGTAGAGGCCAGAAATTTCGTTATTAGGTTGCGTGATACGACAACAATCATAACTATTTTTACTATATTGTACAGTACACACACATATACACACACAATTACTGCTACCAGGTTAAGCTGCTACTGCTACGGTAATATTATAGTCTCTCCTCCTACTTTCTCACTATTTTATACTCTTCAATTTGGCGAAGTGAGAGAAAGGCTGAGGAGAGATAGAGGGGAAGCAAAGCTTTTGTACAGAGTAAGTGGAGTAACGGACGGACTAACTCAGTAACTAAGGATAAAACATGCAAAATTATAATATTGATACTCTAGATTATTTACGCAATACTTACAACATAAATGTTACGCCTTGATATCCACTTGCGATAAACTTTTACTGACCAAAATTACTACTCAAAGCGTATAGATGAACCCATATTCAACAATTAGTGTTGAGCTGTTTGGTCGTCTTTCTAAAAAACAAATAACAATGAAGATCTAAAACTAGTGATTGATTTCAACCTACGAGGATCGTGCAGTTCTCTTTCGTGGATCACCACATGTCTATGAAGTGTTTTTTCTTTTAATATCAGATGGTGTTGAAATAAATTATAATTATATACTTCTTACAGGGAATCTTATAAAACATATCTTGTTTCCCATCTACTGGGCACCACGTTCTTTTGAATAGACCCACAATGGCATAACTTTTCATGTCCAGTTTTATGATGAACATTTTCACTGGTGAGCCGACTACATGTATTTAATCATACTACTTGAATGGCAGTTACCTCTCACCGTTTAAACGTTGAACTTGCAAATGCAACCATCATTTATGCAATTATATTTTCGTAAATCACAGGTGTGAAATTAAATCCCGTTTTTTCACTGACCTTTAACTACAATCGTCAAAACTAAATTTAATATAATTCCTCTCAGTTTCCTGTTCTCCGTTTCATTGACTTTCACTTTCACTTTCGATTTCACTTTAGTTTTAATTTTTGGTAAAATCTGCGATCTCGTGGCATTATTAGAAACAGAAAAGAGAAATGTTCGAATAATCAAGTTTCTCAAAGTCTATCATAACATATTTGCACATACGTAGAATGAGAAATGTAAATCTTTTTATACTCATATGATTTATCCATTTTCACTTCTTCTTTTTGCGTATTTTCAGGAAATAAATTATTTTGTGGTTAATTTTACGTATTTTTATATGCATTCGTCTCTTTTATATTGTTTCTATTCCGGCTTTTCCAGCCATTATACTATTTTTGTTAACTGCAAGTAATTTATTGTATGTCCTTAACTGCACACGTTTCAATAAAAGGAAACGAATTCAGAATTCGAAATGTCTACTCAACGCTATGAAAACAGAATCATTAAAAGCTGTTTACGTTGGTTTGGTTAATAAAACATGATACAGACAGGATGCTGGATATGGTATTCTATATGAAATAATTTACAATTGTTAATATATAATATCAACACAATTTTTCTAGAGCGGCCACAATTATATCATGAAGAATTCAGCATTTTATTGAAAAAAGTTGTAAAGAGGAGACATTAAACATATTCCCTTCAATTACAAACTGGAGATATGAAAATCAAGAAATTACAACGATAAATATCAATAAATTGTTTAATTAGAGGACGGAAAATACAACAGCAAAATTCGAAGGCGCACTGGGGTGCCAAAAGTTACCTTTCAGAAACTAAGGAAAGTATTAAAGAACAGGAAAATTTCTGTATCTACAAAGAAAAGTGTACCGAACTGTTCTTTTATATTAGTCCTCTTACAAAGGACAGAATACTGGATTGCTATGAGCGGCGTTCTCTTTAATATGACAGTGAAAACCGGACAATCTTTACAAAGATTAAAGAGAGACATGAACGGACCGAAAATGGTTCTACAGAAGGATGCTGTGGAAACGATAGACCGAATATATGAGCAACGATTAGGTTTTAAAGAGGACTGGAATGACAAAGAACTAATACTTAACATCAGGCAAAGTCAGACGGCGTACCTGTAACCTATAATGAGAAGAGACGGCTTGGGGAACCTGATACTAAGAAGTCAGACAAAAGATAAATGAGACAGAGTTAAGCAATTCGCAATAAACGTGATAGGCCTTAGCAAGAGGATGGCAGAGAACAATTCTGCTCGAAAGAGGAACCCATACACTAATTCAGAAGCGCCTTCTTCGCGGGATAAAGAGGGATTGAAACAGCGAGACATAGAAAACATGGACCGTCAGATTCTCAGTCTGTCAAGGACTGCCTACGTTACGCTTAAATTAAAAATCTTTACAATGGAGATATTGTGAAGTGCATATCTGGTTGCAAAACAAGTTGTCCCCTGAAGCAACTGGACTATCATAAATATTTAGACGTTGGGCGTTGCAGATGTCATTTACAGTATGTTAAGCCGAGTCGATCACTCTGTATTGATAACAAAATGAGATGACAGAGCAGTAAAAAATCGTTAATGTTTTATAATTGTTCTCGTTATGTACTGCGACTTTTATATATTGGCGTTAGTCTTTAACGTAAACAATACGTAAATAGAACTCAAAATTTGTATCAAGAGTTCTATTTTTTGTTGTAGTGATTGTTGATAGTTTAATGGTATAGAATATATTGTATTGATGTACATTTGGAAATGTTGTACAAATAAAATCCCACAGCCTCCCTTGGTATTGTGATTAAACAGATGCCTCAATTTTCGACTACCTTACACTTACAATCAGGCGTCTACTTCTGTGTTAAAGTGATTTATACAGGTATGAGTTGTAAGTCAGATGGAACTAATTCGAGATATGCCGATTATGTTAACTTTGGATATACTGAAAAGGAAACTAGAAGAATTGCAGAATCAGGGAGACACCCAGTACAACATCGTCAAATACATGCTAAACTAGAATCATTTCTAAAAGCAAAGGGTGTTAAAACAGGTTTTACTTGGTTTTACTAGGGTGGTAGCTATGAACCAATATGGTTAGGTCCGTGGAATCTTATATGCAATCATTTCAGATGTTCTTATTAATAACTACATCGTTTTCGCAATGTAATCTGATATGTAACTATTCAAAGAAATATTCAGATATAATTGGTAGCGATGTCTCAGGAAAAGATCTAGCACGGTAAAGTTATCAGATAAATGCAGAAAAAGGGTTTAACGCTCGAACACTTTCATTGTAACATGTTTGCATTAGGAGATGCGAGTCCAATTTTATCAATATTGCTAATGTGAACGAATGAAGAGTTTTGAAGATGACACAAGTACTAGACGTTGTATAAATGCCGCGACCAAGGTTGTGTCATACATAATATTGAATGACAGGCAATTGACTAAACTGAAATAACAAATGCTATTACCATATAGCATGAGAAATTTGACAATATCATGCACAAGAAACTTGACATGACAAAGGTTTATTTTCGGCGGTTGACACAGCTTTTACACCTGATTTAAAGCGTAATAGGCTGATCATATCTCGACGAAATCTGACACCGATTGAAACAAATTAGTCTGTTTTGCATTGAACACTTTCTAATGCGCAATGACAGCTGAGTTCATCACCGATCTACGAAAAATCCATGCAGATAATTACTCTCCACATCTTTCCTTCTCAATTTTTTTAAGTGTTCAAAAGGTATTAATTTTATTGATTAAGAAATAACATTTAACTGGAGAAAGAAATCGCAACGAAGATGACGTTATATCTGCTCATAATTACATTTATGGAAACTTATTCACTAGTGAGATCCAAACACTGCAACCGTAATAAAAGATCCGTATTAACCGAAGATCGAACTATGCTGAAAGATAAAACACATTTGCTAATATTTCATAAGAATATTTTTGTCAGCGTGTGAAATGTAAAACAAACATTAAAACTACACAAGAATTAATGCTGCCTGACGAGGTTTTATGTTTTCAATCCGTGCAAAAGATAAAGTATGCCTTTCCTGAACGGATAAATATTCAGCTAAGTACAAGTCACTCAGTTAAGTGCCATATGTGATACACGCTTGGACAAACATATCTCGAAAAAGACGAGATTGACTGAGTAGAAAATTTTTCTGCAATGGTCTACCCTTACTTTCTGAGGTAGACTGGTTTCCAACGAAAGGTGAAGGGCCCACTCTGTTTTGTTATTTAATCCATATTAGTAGAGAAGTGACGGATTAATACAATTCCAAGTGTATTTGCGCATAAATGAATGCAACAAATTAAAGTTGTATTAGAACTCGGCTCCATATCCTCTGCAGAGCAATGCAATTATTTAAGAAATATTCTAAATAAAATAAACCAATTCTGTTATCTGCTCTGTACAGTTGTAAATTTTAGGTTGGTTTGGAGTTTGAATGTGCTTAACGACATATCAAACTCTGTAGTTTATTTAATGCCAAAAATGTAGGGTTTTAAAGTATTCTTGTTTGGTTATATTGAGAAGGATCATTTAGACAGATTTTGATGAAAAGGTTTTTTATTAAAAAACCTGAAGATGTCTTCAAGTTTTGTATTCAACAATGTATTTCTGGTAATAATTTATTCTTTCCTTCAAAATGTGGTATGGAAAAGATTTTTCTCATTTAAAAATATATTTTTGGTAGTATCTTTTCTTACACAATGTATATTCTCTATAGAAGTCTATTTTATACGTTCATAGAGTTTTGACCCTAGTTTAAGTGATATCTATTTTTAGTCGGCACAGTTGAGTTATAAAATAACTGAAAAATGCATATATATATATATATATATATATATATATATATATATATATATATATATATCATCTGTTAATATCTTTATCAAAATTGTAATAAACGTCTGATACTATATTTGAATAAGAAATTGCCAACTACCAATTCATTTAACATATTTACAATCTAAGGCGAAAAGATTCAGAGGTGGTTTTGGATACTGAATTGATTTAATTTCAAGGGTGAATGTTATGTATGGCTGTGTCAACATCTCAATGCGTTAGATTTTTGAGAAATTATGTTTTTCACTAATTTTGATTAGACTTTCAGAGAGTAAACGTAGTGGAGTATAAAATTGCATTGCTGGCTTCAATGAAGATATCAAAATATTGCAGTTTGAAATCTGTCTAGACATTGAGGCAAATGACACTTAGTGAATTTTACTCAAATTGAATCACACACACGTATGACTATTTATGCACCAGCGGAGATACGCATAACACTCTACTGAATTGAAATATTCTTATTATAATGACATTTATGCATACATGGAAACACTTAAAATTTTAGCAGCATGTTAGATTTTATCTATCTATCTATCTATCTATCTATCTATCTATCTATCTATAGTTGCAAAGTTCATATAGGGTCATATAGGGTCTTTCAGTATGAGTGCAAAAAAGTCTAAATAAAACATATCTTAGCAGATAAGTCTCGTCTGCTGATGGACTTTATCCAGGCATATCTAAATAATTTGTTTCTAATAAGTATTTATATCAGTTAATCCTTTAAGTGTCATACGTGATACACGCTTGGTCGATCACATCTCGAAAGAGACATGATTAACTTGGCAAAAGATTATCCCGCAGTAAGTTGCCATTTCTTTCTGCAGTAGCCTGGTTGCCAGCCAAGGCCCTAGAAGTCAATCAGTCCTGTTTTGTAATTTATAACTGGAAGGAAGAGACGGATTAATACCTTTCTCAAGCTTAATTGCGCGTAAGTGAATTCAAGGAATTTAATCGAAATTTGAACTCGGCTCCCCGCTTTCTTGTTCGGAGCTGATTTCTACTGAACTCACATTCAAGTATTTTTGTACAAGAGCAAACATTTATTTCAACACTTCTTAACATATTTCAAAAGGTAGATATTATTTCTATAGATAGATAGCAGCTGAGCTCTCTTCACTTATCTGTTATCTATCTATTGAAATAACATCAAATATATCTAGAAATAGACATGGTTTTCTTTCAATCTTATATAGAGTGTGTAGGATGGGTAAATTGTCGATTTTTTATAATTCAAATGTCACGCATGCACCTTGTTTTATTTTTATTGGTCAACTACACAGTGGAGTAAAGTCAGTTGAACACCATCTGGGATGAAAAGAGCACCTTATTGCAATTTGGAAACGTCTTATTGTACTGTTCAGTATTTACACCAGAAGCTACAATACCACTTTATGTTGTTTAGTTGGCAATTAGAGTACAGTGCAAACGGTTACGAAAGTTTTAGATGAATCTAATGATTATTACGAATGTTTTGTAATGGTCACTCCTAATATCAACGTTGTGCATAGATTCATCTCACCACAGATTATAAGACTCAATATATGGCTTAGATCAATTGTCTAGAAACGTTAGTATTGCACTATTGACAAGTGGGTGACTTTTGGAAGACCCTATTTTAGGCAGAAGTACTCTGCTTCATGCGATATAAGCAGTAGAAACGAATCGTAGCTGTTAGTCAATTTCTGCAACTATATACATCTAGGTATCTAATTCCCCAGTGTGTAACTCACTTGATTATTAGGTGTGGAGCACACTTAGGCTAGAGAGAAATATAACTCCTTGTAACAAAGGTAAATTGATTGCAAGAATTTTGTCCGCATTAACTAACTAAATAAAAAGACTGTTCAGAAGCGATGCAGAGGATTTCGAAATTGTCTGGAGAATATAGTTAAGCCAATGGTGATTTTATTGAATAAATTATGCAAATTTGGTAAATATATATGTTAAAATGAGATGTTTTATTATGATAATAATAATAATATTTGTATTTTCATATGCCTTATAGAGTGAGAGAGAGAGAGAAAGAGTAAAATCTCTCTCTATGCATATATATATATATATATATATATATATATATATATATAGTATGGGGGCAGCAGATAATTTTCTAAACATATATTGTTTAATTTAACAAACAATGAATGTTTATCATTTTTAACCATGAGCCATTCTAAAAATTGTATTTGGACTTTAATTTCAGTTGAAAATAAAGACAATAAATGTCAAAATTAGAACCAGTATATTAGAAAAAAGTATCCAAATGTTGGACAATTTTTGTCTGTTTATATATATATATATATATATATATATAGAGAGAGAGAGAGAGAGAGAGAGAGAGACATACATTTTTCTTTGAATCACAGATCGTCAGGCAGTAGTTGCTTCTGAGACAGGATTGAAAACTGGCCGTGTACTTTTACGGTGTTATATACAATGTAAACACGCGCTAGTAGCCGAGACTTTTCAGTTAATTCCTGAATGAACGAGGAGTATCATTCAGCCAAAATGCTAAATCGAGATGCCATATATATATATATATATATATATATATATATATATATATATATATATATATATGGTTAGAGCTGCTGTTGGTGAAATTCTATAAAATTGTAATCTACAAATCAATTCCAGAAGATGTTTCCCATAACAAGAACATGTTAAGACACGTTTCAAGATTGAGGAAAGCGTTCGGATAATGATGTCTGCAATAATTTGAAACGTCGGTTTTGTCATTATTCCATTATTGTCTCGTGGATTTACATGCGTAAACCCTTTCGATTTTGATGCTGATGAGAGTCCTTAAGTGATGATATGTTTGTTATTTAGTAAAGTTCTTGGTTTGAAAAAAGTATGGCACATGTTTCTGTCGAAAGATGACACACAGTTTTAAGTAGACGCTTTTCTAGTTGACAATTTAACTATCGATCTCGAGAAAAAAACGTTATATTCACATGGCTGTTTTGAAATTTCCGGACGAATCTGGAAAGACCTCTGAAAAATATGTAGCAAAATAAATCGAAATTTGAAGTTAATAGTTTTTTGGGTTTTTTTTAAACAATTTTCTATTAAACAAACAAAATAAGCAGTTATTAAGAAGAAGTTTTGGATTCCCGATTTTACGTGGAAAGCAAGAAGCTGGAAGATCGTTAGGCAGTATTTTATATCAATTTGAGAGTTGAACCAAATATATTCCTAATTACAGGCTAATCAATGATAAGTTTATTTATCTTTTTACTAACTATTTTTACTTTTCTTTCACTGAGTCATTTCTTGTAGACACTTTTTATAATTTCTCACCCTGAATGGGCTTACGACCATATCACGTTGAATACACCTGTTCTCGCTCGATCACCGAAGTTAAGCAACTGGTCAGTACTTAGATGGGTGTTGTAAGCGTTTAGTGACGGATGTGCGTAGTGGTGCAGCGGCTCGAAAAGAGATATCGTTGAGCCGAGTTCGAATTCCAGTTGAATTCACTGCATTCACTTAAGCTCTGGTACCCTTGGGAAAGGTATTAATCCGTCCCTTCCCTCCACTTATGGCTTAAATAACAAGGGTAGAACTTGGCGACCCTGTCCTTAAAAACAAATCCCAATGAATCTTGATACACAAAAAGAAAAAACGTATCACTAGACACAAAATTTACATAAAAGCAACAATAAATTGTTGAAAGAAAATGGTATTACCAGCAATAAATAAATAAAATATAGTTGACAACAAATGACCCTCCGAGGCTGATATGCCATAAAAAATCAAAACAACCAAATCCCCCAGAATGTTTTTCAAAATCCAAACTATGTGCCATTACATCTTTCATTCTTTTTCCATTTCTCTGTTTCTGTTTTTGTAAAGTTTATTCTGATTTCTACTCTTTAGAATATATTGTAGAGGGTCATTTTTAAAGTGCATTATATCTAATGGATTAAACTACTGATATATTGTAATCTATTTCAGTCTAAACATATATGGCCATAACTTTATCACAGTTGATCTGCAGGTAATGCAATTGTCAGCAAATCCTCGTAACTTGACTTTTCTTAAAATATCATTTAGTCAAGTTAAGACGACATGTCGTTTATAGGTTCAGTATTAGAGGAGTTTATTCATTTACGATGACTTGAAACCAATCTCGGAGTTAAATACTTGATTCTTTTGAGGTAGCTTTGGCGATGACATGCGTAAATAGGTGACTCATACGTATGTTTTACACATGTGTGTCAGCCTCTGTCATTCACCATTATATTCAAGTTATATATACATATTGTGATTAATTGTAATACTACTTAGATTACTATAATCTAAAGATTGCTGTTTTTATTTACGGGGTATACGTGTAGAAATTAATTTTAGACAAGATGATATTTTTCTTATGAGATGCTTGGAACCTGGATAGGGATAGAGGGTTTATAGAATTAATGTAGCGAAGCTAAGTAGAGTTATTTTAGCCACGAAGTTTTCTTTAAGGAACTGTTGTAATATCTTCGACTGTCGTGGTTATGTACATTTTTTAGACCGTCTCTCAGACTTGACATCACAGTGGTGATGTGTCAGCCTGCTTGAGGAACTCAGTATATACAACCATCAATTTATGTTGATGGGAGCTAATTTGGGATAGATAAATGTGTAAAATTTGGTAGTAAACACAGCCGCCACTAATCTCTGGATGATTAAATAGAATTAATAACTGACGCATTTGCAGAACTTAAGATCTGTGTTTATATACAGAACGGCATAAAAAAAATAAAGAAAAATTTCAAATACTGGCTGATTTATGTCATGTCTGCTACATTCAAGTGAAACATGGGTGATCTATTCCAGATATCTGAAGATACTAGAACGTTTTCATCAACGCTGCCTTCGGTCTCTGCTTGAAATATACTGGATGTCTGATATACATGGAACTGTTGTTCTACAAAAAACCCATTCACACTCTGTGGAAGCACTTATACAGATTGCGATGTATGGGATATGTTCCCGTGTGGACGATGACAGAAAATCCAAAACAAATAATGCCTGGAGAATTTGAAATAAGAGAAAGACCAGAGTATAAGCCCAAAATTTCATTAAAAATATTGCCTTAATGAGTCACTATGTCAGTCCAATATTGACATTGATAACTGTGAAACTACAACTTAAGGCCGGGTTTCATGAGAACTAAATACGCAGCCAGTGAAAAGACCTTCCACGAGCCATCAGAAAAATATGCAGAACTGAAATGAATTGTTCGGAAGGGATCCCTGATAAGCCGTGTGTTTCAAACCTGGCTATGTGCTTAATGCAATCAGATATGACTGTCTAGGTTGAGTCTGATCAACCAACTAAAATCCGCCCACACCAGCAGTGTATATAAAGATTTCGTAATGGTATGTTTCGAATGCCCAATCTCAAATAGGTCGTGCAGTTAAAGGTTCGACCTGACGAAAGCATATAAAGCATCATGAACAAAATCATCTTCCAACGCCCGGAGATGATTTGATATAACTAATATGTGAATAGAAATGAAGATCGATGACGGGCTTTATGAGACACTGTCGTCCACCCAATCGATAAATTTAGTGTTGTTGGTGATAACTAGGGCAATTGAAAGGCTAGACATGTCGCTTGTGGTCACGCTCACTTTGTGAGTCGATAGAGAGCATATATATATATATATATATATATATATATATATATATATATATATATATATATATATATATATATGTGGGTGTGTGTGTGGGTGTAAGAGCGAGATGCCGTGAATATTTTGTTTAAAGCGTAAATTTATTGTTGTTGTTACTATTATTAAGATTGCATGCTTTTTATGATATATTAAGTGTCCATAATGAAATTTGTGTCGCTACACGTGTTTCACGTTTAAGATCGACCTTCTTCATGCGAATAAACTTGTGATTTTACATATCAAGATCTTGATATGTAAAGTCACTGAAGAACGTACAATGAATTGAGTTCTCCTGGTAACGAGCGTGTGTATACTTTGGATATATATAACGCGCTATAAGTTTCTCCTCTCTCAGCCATGCGCTGATAGTTTAATGTGTAGGTAATACAATTGACACCAACGATCAAGTTTCGATCAAGGCTGGAAGCAGGTGGATATTTTTTTTAATCATTTCACCCCGAGAAACGCCACTGATGTGCAGGGGGTTACATAAATGTAGAAAGATTAATTATAAAAGAGTGAGGAGTACAAGCTCGTTAGAAAGGAACAACAGAAAGCTGAGAAAGCAGGTGCAATGACAGATACATGGGCGGAGAGAAAGTGAAGATTATACAGGGGAGGAGAGAGAGCTAGTGTCCAGTGGATAGTAGGTGAGTATTAACTTTGCTTTTAAATTTCTGGAGGTCGTAGCCGTCAGGAAAGCAAGAATACGGGAGTGAGTTCCACAGGCGGGAAGTGCGAGAGAGGAAGCTGCAGGAGTAGAATTGTCGTCTGCGTTTGACTAACCTGACTGTGAATGGGTGGGACCCAGTTGCCAGTCTGGTTGCACGAGTAAACACCTGTTGAGGACGCACCATTGACTTAAGTTCGTCTGAGCAGAAGCCATGAATGTATTTATAGAACAGACAAAGGGAGGCCACATTTCGACATGATTATGGAAGTCTATAATAGTATTTAGTCTATGAAGTAGTAATCATGGGTTGTACCGTGATGATGGCTTAATTATAGTAGATTATTGTACACCGAAAATAGGTGATAAAATTAGAAAAGATTTACAACGATTTTTTAAAACTTACGGTTTCGCTATTGAAATCGAGCATAATATCAAGATTGTTAACTATTTGGATATTACGCTTAATTTAAATACAGGATATATTACACCATATATTAAAAATAATGATATCCCTAAATATGTAAACAAGCGTTCTAACAATCCCGCCCATATACTTAATAGTATTCCTAATGGTATAGCGTATGGATTATCCACTAATTCATCTAATGTTGAAATTTTTGATAAGTATAAGAAAATTTACCAATCGGCGCTTATAAAAAGTGGTTATTCTCAAAACCTCAAATTTTTAAACCAGAATACAGATAAAAACAATAATAATACTAGATGCAGAAACATAATATGGCTTAACCCCCCCTTTAACAAAGAGGTTAAATCTAAAATTGGTAAGATGTTCTTCAATCTTATAGATAGACATTTTAGTCACGATAGTCCCCTTAAAAAATATTTAACAGAAATACTATTAAACTTCCAAATATTGGCAAAATTATTAATAACAGTAACAAAAGAAAACTGAAAACTAGTACTACCAATAAAAACACTAATAATAAATGTAATTGTAAAGTATAAGCTGAATGTCCTATTAGAGGCAATTGCAACCAATCTAACGTAGTCTATAGTGTTAAAGTCTATAAAAATGAGCAAGATAAGTATCCTAAAACGTATATAGGTGCTACGCACGATTCGTTTAAAGTTAGATTTTATAATCACAAAACCTCATTTAAAAATGAAAAATATAGACATAGCACGACCTTATCTAATTATATTTGGGACATAAGATCTAAAATTAAAAAAGACCCCATTTTGAAATGGGAAATAATAAAAAAATGTACTGATTACAATAAAGGCAGTAAATTCTGTAATTTATGTGGAGAGGAAAAACTAGCGATAGCCTTATTCGAAACCGTCCATAATCTGCTTAATGCTAAGATTGAAATTTTAAACAAATGTAAGTTTCATAAATATAAATTCATTGCTTAGTGTGAGATCGTAGTGTTAAAAGTTTTTTATTTTTTTATTTTGTTATTTTTTTTATTTTTTTATTTTTTGACTATGTGTTTAATAAATTTTTTTCCTAATTTAGTGTGTTTTGCTTTTTTTGTTCTAACCCCCCTTTTTGTGTTGGTATGGTTCCTCCCTATCTTAGTGTATATCTATTTATTTGGTATTAAACTCTTCCCAAGAAAACCAGACCAGCAGAATATCATACTGCTACCAAAGAGCCGACTGGGACACGTTCAGGGACTTCCTCTGCGACGTCCCCTGGAACAACGTCTTTGATCTTCCTGTCGAAGACCGTGCCTCCGAAGTCTCCTCTTGGGTTAAGGCTGGCATCGATGCTTTTATCCCTGCCAGAAAATTCCAACTAAAACCTAATTCGTCCCCCTGGTTCTCACCCGCTTGCTCGGCCGCTATTGCCCACCGGAACCATTTCTTCCGGCTCTATCGAAGCTGCTCGTCGAACCAAAACAGGCGCCTTTTCACCTCAGCACGGAACAAGTGTAAAAAAGTACTGAACGAAGCCAAGAGGGCGTTTGCTACCAGAATTAGGTAACGCATAGCATCCTCTAAGTTTGGCTCCAAAGATTACTGGCGTCTCTGCAAAAGCGTGCTCAGCAGGAACAAGACTTCAATACCCCCACTAATCAATGAATTTGAAGTTCTCACCTCCCCAGCCGACAAGGCTGAATGCTTTGCCCATAAATTCTCAACCAATTCGACACTGGACTCGTTAGGAATACCTACACCAGACTTCCCACCCAGAACTAAGGCTCAACTAAATAACGTCCTCATCTCGCCCTCGCTGGTCGCCAAGATAATTGCGCAACTTGACCCACACAAAGCGAGCGGCGGTAACGGAATCCCAGTCATAGTACTGAAGAAATGTGCCCCAGAACTCTCCTCCGTCCTCTCTAAACTCTATAACCTCTGCCTATCTGCTTCCTGCTTTCCTGCCTGTTGGAAGTCCTCCTGCGTAGTACCTATATTTAAGAATTCTGGCGAACCCTCAGACCTCGCCAATTACCGTCCTATTAGTCTCCTTCCAATCTTTGGCAAAGTTTTCGAAGCCATTATCAACGCCGAGGTGATTCAGCACCTTATGACCAACGGGCTTCTCTCTGACAAACAGTATGGGTTTCGCTTCACCAGGTCTACTGCTGATATGCTAACGACCATTACCGAGTACATATACCAGGCACTCGACAAGAATGGTGAAGCCCGAACCGTTGCCTTGGATATCTCCAAAGCATTCGACAGGGTCTGGCATGCTGGCCTCTTGTGCAAACTGCGGAGCTATGGGATAACTGCACATCTGTCTGACCTCATCCAGTCCTTCCTCTCTAACCGCACATTAAAGGTGGTATTAAATGGGCATGCCTCCCAAAACTACCAGACGAACGCGGGCGTCCCTCAAGGTTCTATCCTAGGTCCCACGCTATTTCTGATCTACATTAATGATCTCCCCGACACCATTAGATCCCAAGTTGGCATGTATGCCGACGACACAACAATCTACTCCCGCATCGATCAGAAACCAGGTCTGGACGACAAAGTGAACCTCGCTGCCGCACTGGAAAGGGACCTCCAATCCGTAGTGACCTGGGGTAGGAAATGGTTGGTAAATTTCAATGCATCCAAAACAAAGCTGTTATCAACTAACCACCATAGACTATCGCATCTACCTCCCATTAGCATGGGACAGGCTAGCCTCCTAGAGAGTAAAATACTACGCCTCCTTGGCCTTACACTCTCGGCGGACCTCAAATGGAATGACTATATTGAATCCATTGCCAAATCTGCTGCTATGAAAGTCAGCTCTCTGTGCAGGGCCCGGAAATTTTTCCCACCTGAAACTATTCTGCACATATACAAATCTACCATCCGCCCGTGTATTGAATATTGCTGCCATATCTGGTCGGGTGCCCGTGCTGCTCTCCTTGGGCTTCTTGACAAAATACAAAGGAGGATCTGTAACGTGGTTGATACTAACTTGGCGGACCGGCTGCAGCCGCTCTCACACCGGCGTGATGTAGCTTCCCTGTGCCTCTTCTACAAGTACTTTCATGGCTTCTGCTCCGATGAGCTTAGATCACTGGTGCCGCCCAAGCACGAATTTACACGAGATACTAGATTAGCAACTAGGTCCCACCCTTTTACAGTTAAACAAATAAGATGTAACCGTAAATTCTACTCCAACAGCTTCTTTTCTCGCGCTTCCCGCCTGTGGAACTCCCTTCCACAAGTCTGCTTTCCCGAAGTTACAATCTCCAGGTGTTTAAATGTAGGGTCAATAGACACCTCCTATCACACTAACTCCCAACTATTCTCAGGACACTCTCATCTACCCAACCCTCATTCTCGGTATCCTCACCCGCCTATCACCCACCCTCTGTTATTTCCTATATTTAACCAGCCTTTCTCCTCTCTACGTAGCCCCCTGCACAGTAGTGGCAGTGACATGCCTTGCTCGGGGTGAAACGCTTATAAAAAAAAAAAAAATAGATGGAGAGAAAGGGAAGGTTATACGGAGGTGGGGAGAGAGTCCAGTGGTTAGTGGATGAGTATTAACTTTGCATTTAAATTTCTGGAGGTTGTAGCCGACAGGAAAACAAGAATACGGGAGCGAGTTCCACAGGCGAGAAGTGCGAGAGAAGAAGCTGTAGGAGTAGAATTGTCGTCTGCATTTGGCTAACCTGACTGTGAATGGGTGGGACCCAGTTGCCAGTCTGGTTGCACGAGTAAACACCTGTTGAGGACGCACCATTGACTTAAGTTCGTCTGAGCAGAAGCCATGAATGTATTTATAGAACAGACAAAGGGAGGCCACATTTCGACTGTGGGGAAGTGGCTGCAGTCGATCCGCCAGATCAGTACCTATCACATTACAGACTCTCCTTTGGAGCCTGTCAAGAACACTGAAGAGAACTACAGGGGCGCCTGACCATAAATGGCAGCAGTACTCCATGCACGGACGGATGGTTGACTTGTATATATGCAGGATGGATTCAGGCGGAAAAAACATCCTGGATCGACATAGTGACCCAACCTTCTTAGCAGTAGATTTTGCTATGGATTCAATATAGTGGTTCCATTTGTGGTCTGAGGTCAGGGTAAGCCCAAGGAGGCGTAGTGTATTGCTCTCCCGGAGAATCGCTTGGTCCATGCTTATGGGAGGCAGGAGAGGTTGTCTGTAATGTTTGACAAACAACAGCATGGTCTTAGACGAATTGACACAGTTCACCACAGAGTGTAGATCCCGTTCAAGGTCAGCAGCGAGATTATGTCTGTTCACCAGGACAGGTTTCTTACTGGTGCGGGAGTATATTGTAGTGTCATCTGCGTAGATGACTACTTGGGTCTTGATCTCATTAGGGAGGTCGTTGATGAAAATAAGGAAGAGCGACGGGCCCAGGATAGAGCCCTGTGAGACACCAGCATTCGTGTTGTAGGACGAAGAGGCACGCCCATTCAAAACGACCTTCATTTTGCGGTTATTTAAGAAAGATTGGATTATGTCAAGAAGACGACCGGTAATACCATAACCGCGTAGTTTGCATAGGAGGCCAGAGTGCCAAACCCTGTGGAAAGCCTTGGAGATGTCCAGATCAACCGCGCGAGCCTCGTCAGACTCATCAAGGGCCTGGAGCATGTACTCCGTTACGGTTGTTAGCAGGTCGGTCGTTGACCTGGCCAAGCGGAATCCATATTGCCTGTCAGAGAACAGTTTGTGGGCAGTGAGATGATGAACTATTTCAGCAGTGATTATGGCCTCGAATACTTTCCCGAATATCGGTAGAATACTGATAGGGCGATAGTTGGATGGGTCCGAGGGTTCACCACAATTCTTAAATACAGGAAAGACTGAAGACAACTTCCAGCATGCAGAAAAGCAGGAAGCAGAAACGTAGTAGTTAAATAGTTTAGAGAGAACAGGGGAAAGTTCAGGAGCACACCTCTTATATATATATATATATATATATATATATATATATATATATATATATATATATATATGTTGAAATTAACATAATGGTCTTTAAACAACAGACAATTTGAAATGAATTGTTTGAACATTATTTTTGATCGATACTCGTATTTAATAGATATTCTGTTTATAATCAATCAGTATCATGTATTTGTTTCTACCGGCCTGATTATTAACGATAATTTTTTTTGACGAAAATATGTGTCTTTTGGCAGGATTCGAAACTGCGACACCAATTCATATAAGGAAAGCCACAAATTAATCTGGCGCGTCTTAGATCTCTCGACCAAGAATGACCAACAGTCTACTTTAGTACGTAACAAAAATTATCGGAAATAATAAAGGCGGTAGAAAAAAATAAGTCTTGATTTGACTTCGTTTAAACTGTTGGTCATTTGTGTCTGAGAAGTCTAAAACGAGCCAGATAAACTGGTGTTTTCCCCGATATGGATAATGGTTGCAGTTTCAAATACTATAGTATAGCACAATATTTTCTAACAAAATATCCTAATAATCAGGCTAGTAGAAACAAATATGATCTATTGTTTAATTAGAAACAGAATATCAACAAATGCTGTACAAACAAATCATTATATATATATATATATATATATATATATATATATATATATATATTATTTTTGCTATACATATATACAGAGTGAAAATGAGAGAAAGAAGATGAGACAGAAAGGCAAAAGAGACAGAATTTCAAACCGATATTCAGACAGAAATATATAAACATAAAACGTGAGAAGGCGAGAAAGCGAGATCGAGATTGAAAGATCAGAACCCAATGTACTCAAAATGTAAAGTAGATATAATGGTAGCCATAATCTTCTAGGTGCTGTACAATTTGGTCTTTTGTTGCTGGACATAAGAATATAAGTGTCAGTATTCATAATATTCAGTTTTACAGCTGACCAACGTAATATTTTTCCTTATATGCGTATAAATAGCTTTCTCCCTATTGAAATTCTGTCTGAAAACATCTCCGTATCAATCGATTTCAATTCTTCTTTTCTGTATTTTATTTTACCGACTGTGAGTTCCATAATAATCAGCATCAATAAATTGTAATTCAGGACAAGAGAGTTGGTTAATTGAATGTCAACCAAGGGTGAATTATTTGATTGCCGCTAAAATTAGCTTGGATTTGGTTGAGGGAAATGTGCCAGGATTATTCCACGTCTTTTCGCTGCCTGAGCGTGTGTTTGAACCAATTTGTTAACAATTTTTATCGCCTTCCTAAAGCGTATAGTCGTATACGCGCAGAAGCGTTTTAAGCAAATTTCCACTTCTGAAAAACGACTAATAATGCATGCATGCAATTCTTTTACTCTTTTATAATCTGTTTATAATATTCACTACCAAACTTTCCATTATAGAAAGCTATATTCTTTACAATAGTTGAGTATATCCATGGTGCATGCCTACTAACAAACTCCGATAAATTAAAATAACTATTTAATTTTTAATATATATTTTATTACTGTTCTTTCATAATATAAAACTAATTAATAGATACATGTAAACTAGAAATATTATTTAATCAATTTAATACAAATATAAAAAATCGATTTCATTGATGTGACTATAGATTTAGAAAAGTATATACTTTTTCTGTCTTCCTCCATCCTTAAATAACAAACATATTGTTTCTTATAAAAAATTGAAAATTATTTTCACAAACATAGGTCTAACACTGCCTGAAAACGAGGTAAAAATA
This sequence comes from Ascarosepion bandense, assembly GCA_037127315.1. Lineage (NCBI taxonomy): Eukaryota > Metazoa > Mollusca > Cephalopoda > Sepiida > Sepiidae > Ascarosepion > Ascarosepion bandense. Next base: position 456,764 of record JBBBDQ010000980.1, on the reverse strand, counting down.
TCTATATATATATATAGCCTGGTAACGAGAAACCAACAGTTTTGCAATTCACAATTCTCCGGTTTTAATATTTTATAAAAGTGCTACATCAATTGTTGTAGAGCATAATGAAATTAAACTTATTTTTTTACACTAATATAGTTTACATTGCGACAGTGATATTTCCATTTTTCGGATTTTACCGCGTTTTCAGGCAGTGTTAGACCTATGTTTGTGAAAATAATTTTCAATTTATTATGAGAAACAATACGTTTGTTATTTAAGAATGTAGGAAGACAGAAAAATTATATACTTTTCTAAATCTAAAGTTGCATCAATGAAATCTATTTTTTATATTTGTATTAAATTGATTAAATAATATTTCTAGTTTACATGTATCTATTAATTAGTTTTATATTATGAAAGAACAGTAAAAAATATATATTAAAAATTAAATAGTTATTTTAATTTATAATTATAAAATCGATATTGCCTGATGACGAGGAAAATATCTCGAAACAAAAATTTCCGTGTCGCAATATAATCTATATTAATTTTAAGTGGAAAAAAATTTAATAGTATTATGTTCTTCAATTATTGTTGTATTAAGCATTTTTTTGAAAAATGTACAGACCGGATAACACGGTAAAACTGTTGCTTATGGCCACCTGGCTATAAATCCCTCCCCCATAGATAGAGTACTGTACACATTAATTTATATTTATAGAAATAAGAAAATGAATTTTAAATTTTATAATAAGCAAATAAGTATTAAAATAATTAAAAATTAAGAGTTTTAGGAAAGAATTTAATAAAATGCATTCTGATTTGAAACGCAAATGGTATAATTACACTCAAATGTCACTTTAATTTTGATCAAAAATATAAAAAAATTCTTTCTTTCTTTTTTGTTTTAGAAAATGATGCCATACTGAGAAAACTAAAATATTACTTTTATAACAATAATGGATACATCAACGGAAATGCAGTCTAGACAGAGCTTCTGTCACTTTTGCTGGTAAGCCTATAGGAGGAATTCATGTATTCCTCAAAAATATAAAATGTTTGTACAATTTAAACTGGATCCCTATTCTAATTAGTTAAATTGAACACACACATAAATTTTTCTGCTTTCCCATATCCATAAATAAGAAACTTTTTTTTTATTCAAATGAAAACCATTTTCACACAATGAGCAAACATTGCCTGATGTCAAGGTAAAAATCTCGAAATATAGAAATTTCTGATATGCATTTTAAATTATATTCATTTTAATTAAAAACAAGTTTGTGTGCGTATGTGTGTTTGTGTGTTTCGATGGATAAATTGTTGCCATGTTATATTATTAATTTCGTTCATTCACGTTGTCTTTTTTAACTTTGCCAATTGCTCTGTATAGTAGTGTCAATTGGACACTATCTCTTAGAAAAAGATCATCATGACGTATTTCTCGTCAACATAAATTTGGAAACAATTTGAGGAGGGTGCAGAACATTTGAAAAAGTATTGAATCAGTCTAATAGTGAATATGAAGTCTTTCAAGAGATAACTAGTGATGGCAATCTTACGCTAGCATTAATTTTTACACATGATCTCAGAGTAAATTCGGAGGCTTACATCAAGTGTCTTGATGAGGTAGTGCTTTCTTGAGTCAAGATTGTGGCGGCTGGAATACCTTATGTCTGTTGAAACTATTGCACAATGACACACAATCAGGATAACAATATCATAGGGGTTAGTCAATTTCTTTGACCACATCAGACCTTACACCATGCCGTCTAATCTCCAGACTGCAGCCTACTTGATGAGTAAGGCGCAGTTGAGTGACATACCAACAGCACTTCTTAAACCAAAGACAATCTGAATGCAAGCATTATGGCAACGTTCTCCAAATTAGACAAGGAGACCGTTTAGAAGATTGGCAGGACACTCTGAAATCGCATGGAGACTATGATTGAAACGTATTTGAAATACGTATGTACTTTATATATATACTTATATTTTGTTATGTAATTTTGGTACATATAACTGTAAAGATAAGTTGTCAGTGTTATTTTCATTTTTCTTCTCCCAATTTGGAAATTATTAATGAAAATTTAGATAATTTATCAATATATATATATATATATATATATATATATATGTAGAGAGAGAGAGAGTGAAAGAGAGAGAGAGTGTGTGTGTGTGTGTGATTGCTAGATCGTGTCTGTGAAAATCATACAAAGTCTTAATCTGATATTCGTTAAATCTATTAATGAGAATAAACTACACCTCTTGATACAAAACTGAATACATGTTCATTTTCTTGTGAAGCAGGATTTAGGCATAGGTATTTCTGGTTAACCTACTTATAATGTTGTGTGAAAGCATAAGGAACTGATTTCAGATGTAGCTAATATCCTCCCCTGCCGCTTTTTATGTATACCTTGTCGAATTATTTAAAGTTAAATCGCTCAAGGATTATTCTAGTGCGGTAGAACATCTTATCTAGCCACCATATGCCCCAGATCCAAACATGATTAAATATTTATGGTTAATTAAAACAAAAATCAACAGAAGAATCTACCAACATTGCTGAATAAATGGGAAAAAGTTTTAGCTGAAAAATGGACAAAGTTTCAGTTGGAAACAATTTGAAATTTATACAAGTCGATCACACGGATAATTCAAGTTGCATTTATTCTTAAAACGGTGCTGCCAAACACACACACACACACACACACACACACACACACACACATTAATATATATATATATATATTTCATTTACTGCCAAATATAATGATGATTTAAATAAAATGTTCTTGAGTTTTTAAAGCATTTTACCATTTCCCGTTTAGCAGTTAAATAAAATAATAAGTGTCTATCGTTTATTTTGCTTCAAACGTTTTCGGCCAGTGTGTTGTTAACCATGATTAAGGGTGTTCTATTTTTCTATTTATTTTTTGTCCAGTGTGGCTGTGTTTGAAAATGAGAGCTTTTCGATTTGCTAAAATTTGCCATATTACATGAACCCAACTCTCTTCAAATTACAAAAGCAATTCAAATATTGATTTTGAAACTTTTAGCAATTTTCTCTCTCGAATTCTTGTGTTATTCGTCTCGTATGATTGCCCGATGTGAGGTTTATCGTTTAGGTTAAAATTACCTTGACGAAATCTCTAAAACAATTTTTTACCGTCCGATGTCAACATTCAAAAATGTCTCAACTGAACAATACAATTTTCCAATATAGAACACACTATAAATTGGCTTATAACCTAAGACCAGTCTCAAGTCGTAGTCATTTAATATTAAGAGTGAACATACAGCATGATCTTGTACTACGTTAAATCTGAAAAAAATATGCAATTATTGTATCCTCCTTTCATTCAGTCAAGTACACTGGATATAGACGTTGATTATTTCCAGTAAGTAAAATAGTTGTGAGTTCATTACCAGGTTACAGTAGTGTTGATTAAATAACTTAGAACGTCAGGTTAAAGAGAGATAACTCATGACTACTAGAAAACAGCCAAAGTATTGCAAAAGTTGGAACAACGATGAGGACAATAGTCCGAGTAATGCAAAAACTGTACAACATTTCTCTTTATCATTAATAATAATAATCGAAACCGTTTTCCTATATCTTTAAATATTGCAAGTCTATAAAGTCAATGAGATCACTGATAGGAATGGTGTTACTTAGAGTAAAAGAATATGAGAAAGAAAAATAAACACTATTAGTAGCAGATACTGATTTCTATGACACATAGCTAGGAAATGTTGATTTTGATATTTAAATTGACCTTCCGTCAAACATGACCAAACTAGTCATGAGTCAAACTTATCAGCGGGTTAAAAGAAAAATCTCTCTCACTTTTATAACTAAATAAAAACTTATTAATCGAGCTGCATAACACCTGTTTGAAAGTATAAAATTATAAAACTTTGAAAATGATCTAAGTGAAAGTGTAGTAAGGAGTTTAAAGAATTAAAAGTTCGTTTGTTTTAGCGAATTGTGTTTTGTGCAGAAAAAGATAACTCTATGTTTCTCTGTGTATAAAAATAATAGGAGTAATATTTTTTGTCGCTAAAAGAAGAAGGAGAGAGAACGAGAATAGCTCTTGGGAAGAAGTTGAGGGAGTGCGAATATATTGAAAAATCTCTCGTTACAAAATGGATTTGTTAACTGTTCTCAAGAAGATAAAGTAAGCAGCCAGGATATATTCTATGGTATCTATTACAGAAGTAGCTGGAGCAGAGGGCATAGTAATAGAACTGATGATAGCCCTAAATAATTTGTTACAGAGAAAATTACAGAAATAATAAATGAAATTTATAATAGTGCTGTAATACCAGATGACCACGGCATGTCGATCTTCATATCACTGCCTAAGAAGCCAGGTGCAAAGGATTTCGAACTCCACAGAACCATCACTTTAATGAGCCATATAACAAAACTGATCGTCCGAATACTGATGAATAGATCGAGGAGCAGAATCAGGCCAGAGATAGGACAAGAACAGTGCGGTTTGGCCAAAGACAATGAAAAAAGAAAGCCATAATTTATGATTAGGATGCACTCTGAAAGGGGCAATACAAATGAAGAAGGACTTATACTTGTGCTTTATTGACTATGCAAAGGCGTCTGACAACATACGCCACAAAGAATTGATGGGGATGCTGGGTAACAGTGAAATATTTGGAAAAGACTTAAGACTAATCAAGAATCTTTACTGGCAGCAAACCGCTCGTATACGGACAAGTAATGAATTCAGCAGATAGGCAAAGATAGAAAGGGGCGTAAGACAAGGATATGTTTTTTCACCGGAATCTGTTCAACTAGTACAGCGAGCAAATTTTGAGGTCCCTAGAAGTTATAACTGGATTAGTCATCGGATGCCACAATTTAAACAACCTGAGGTACACAGAGGATATAGTGCTGATAGCAGACACGGAAAGGAAACTACCTCCTACAGAACCTTTTACTGAAGGTAGCTGAAGAGAGTAATAAGAAAGGACTACGAATAAACTGCAAGAAAACCAAATGCATGGTCATATTCAAAATGGGCAGCCCAATATACCACATAGAGTTCGGGGATACTAGAATCAAGCAGGTGCAAAAATTTGAATAACTTGGAAGTGCTTTTCTTTTAATCATGTCACCCCAAGCTAGGCATTCCGCTGCCACTATAGCGCAGGGGGTTACACAGGATGATAGACGAGTTAGGATGTACATAAGGGGAGAGTTGGAGAGAGTAGGAGGGTTAGTGTGTTAGGAGGTGTCTATTGACCTTACATTTAAACTCCCGGAGGTTATAGCCGTCGAGGAAGCAAGCATGCGGAAGGGAATTCCACAAGCGGGAAGTGCGAGAAAAGAAGCTGTTGGAGTAGAAATTGCAGTTACATTTCATCGGTTTCACTGTAAAAGTGTGGGACGTAATTGCCAATCTAGTATCTCGTGCAAGCTCACACCTAGGGGGCACCAGTGATTTAAGTTCATCAGAGCAGAAGCCATGAAGAGGCACAGGGAAGCCACGTCACGCAGGTGGGAGAGTGACTAAGTTGGTATCAATCACGTTACAGATTCTTCGCTGTATTTTGTCAAGAAGCCCGAGGAGAATAGTAGGGGCACCCGGCCAGAAGTGGCAACAGTATTCAAAACACGGGCAGAGTGTTATAACAGAAGACGGAAAGTGCGACACAGAGATCCGAAGGAGAATTTGCATGGTGAAAGAAGGATTCTAAAAATTGAATAAAGTGTTAAAAAACAGGAGAATTTTGTTAGAAACAAGGAGGATAGTACTGGATTACAATGTGTTGTCAGTTCTTCAATATGGCAGTGAATGCAGGACAATATCTTCAAAGATGAACTAAAAACTTGAAGCAACTGAAATGCGGTTCTACAAAAGGATGCTGTGAATATCATGGATAGGGCATATGAGTAATAATGAGGTTTTAGAAATAATGGAAAGTAAAAGGAAATTAATGCTGAACATCAGGAAGAGAGAGCTGAAGTTACTAGGACTTGCAATGAGGAAGGAGGTCTTGGAGAACATGACAATAACAGGCCAGATTGAGGGAAAAAGAGACAGGGGAAAGCAACGGATCACATATTTGAAGGACGTAATCAGGTGGATGATGGAACCAGTGTTGCATGGTGTAACAGGAGAAGGCGTGCTAAGAGTCACCAGGGATAGGCAGACGTAGAAAGACATGATCGCCTACGTCCTGAAGGAACAAGGCACATAGAAGAATATATTGCAAGTAAACTTAAACGGATCTACCTACTGACAGATAAAAATGTACAGAAAAGTATGGATATGACAAAATGGCTGATTTGGGAGAGATCGTACCGAGAAAGCTGAGCTTTATTAAAAAAGTTTTCTCTCGCCATTGGACTTTTTGACTACAAAATAATGTTGTAACCATACAAACAGGCAGTAGTCAATTTATATTGCAAAAAAAAGTTAATTTTGAAATGATTATTTATAGGAAACAAGGAGCACGATCAAGTTTATGAAATTGACCTTATGTCAAACATAATCAAACTCGCCACAGTTTACACTAAATCAGTCGGTAGAAAGATTATAAACTGTTTCGTTTTTATAAATAGATTAAAATGTATTTATTATTAAATTGTAGGTATGAAATTATTCACTGCGAAATGTTCTAAAAGTGTAATGAGAAATTAAAGAATTAAAAGTTTGTCTGTTTTAACAAAATGGGTAATTTGATTTGTACTGACAAAAATAAGTCAATGTTTTCGATATATATATATCAAGAATGATACTAGTAATTTCTATTTCCTCTCTTTCTGTGTACGGTGGGTGAGTGAAGAAAAAGAATGATAGATATAAATGAAACAGCACGAGAGAAAAAGTGAGAGAGTATGAATGTGTGTCGCCGGGAACGGGCTGACTATTCTCTTGTTACATTGTGTGTGCTCGCTTTTCTGTTTCCTCGTCACTCAGTATGATCGACCCGAAAGTGAAAAATGTAGCCAACTCCATACACGTTGTCAGTTCTAAACGCTAATTTATTTTATGGCGAAATGAAATATGACACGTGTCATTGAAAGTTCAAATTGTTGTTTCTGCATATTGCTCTCCTTCATTTCTTAATAAATATTTTTACACTTGCTGACGAAATTTGCCTTGATCTTTCGTTTTATTATAATTTAGATTTTCACACTAGCATACGAATCTGTAAATACTAAAGAAAAGAGAGTTATTTTAATTTGTACTCAACATATAAACTAGAAATTATATGCAAGTTATGAATTGGTATAAAGTGTTGCCTCTGTAATGTTAAATGTCCTATTATGATGTTATTTAGATTCTACAAAATATTAATCACTTAGATATATAGTGATAGAGAACGCTATTTCTTTGGTTGGAAAATATTACTAAGTGAACAATAAAGACTAATTTGACTGTCAGTGCGTTATTTGCAGCTGTTTATTTTGATACTTTCACATTAATTTACATGGTAAAACTAATGTAATAATAATAAGATAAGATTTTTAGAAAAGTTTGTCAATTTCATATAAGAAAAACAAAAAAAAACATTTTATTTTAAAAGTAAAAGTTATATATATTAACAAAAAATAATAAGAATTACGTAAAATTTATTTCACAAATGCTTCTTTCTTTTTAATAACATTTCGTAGCTTATTGTCAACATTTGATGATAGATTTGCTATTTTAGCGACTAGTAAGTTGTGTGCCGCAACTTTAACTGCCTTCCATAGGTCATACTGGCTGTTTAATTGCTTTCCGTTAGAATAAATCTCTCTCTTGAGGATACTCCACGGGTTCTGAATGGGATGCAAGTCACAGTTATTTGAAGGTCAGTCCATATGAAAAACTTCAACATATCCCTTTTCTTTCAACCAGGATTTAGTAAACTTTCATGCATAATATATGAACGCGCTTTACGCATTAAGGTTGTTTATTAATTCTCTTCGGATATGTAATAGATCTCGCTTTGCTAATTTGCTGAAGTCAGCCTAAGACTGTTTTTTCCTTCGTTGAATTCCCATTTGATATATGTTCTTTATTATTAGATGATCCCTTTTCAAATCCTTAGAGATTTCAATCGAAGAATTTCCTTTGATAATTACTTTGATTATATAGTTCTTTTCATTTATCGTTAGTTCTTTTTTCAGAGAAAATAATCTCTTGACGCTGCAAATTGCTATAATTACTTAAAAATCTTAAATATCAATCTGAAATTGAAAATTAGGACTTAATTGCTTTCATGCTTACTCGCTATACATAATAATATTTCATTTGTTAACATATTTATGAATTTTACATAAGATATTATACAATACCACTTTTGCTTATAATCTCGAGACGCAGTTTGTAAATGTAATTTGACAGTTATTCATATATAATGTTTGATCATTACTTTCATGGTCAACTAGTTTATATGGTTGTCTTCACCACTCTCACCAGCTCTTACTTAGGTAAATATTTTGTGAACTTTGTTGTAATCTGATCGTTTGATCCACATCAGTTTGCATTTGGGTAACGTCCGGTTACTCGTTCACAAACAGATTTCATTTCCAATTAATACAAGTTAAATGGGAATATTTCTGAATTTATACTCTAATAAAAATATCAATTCACAATCTCATATTGCATTTGAATGAAACGTAAAATTGATACAGATACAAACATTATAATAACAGTTAATTCTCCTGTGTTAGTTTGAAAAGTGTTGTTAGCAAAAGAAGTTCGGTACAAATTTCTGAAAAAGTTAGCGAAATATCATATTTGTTTGAATAGAAAGTGATTTTTTAAAAGGAAATTAATACTTATAAAATTACGATACGTAGTAAAAGTTGAGTCAATTTTTATGTAAAGATATTATCGTTCCAAGATTTACTGCACCTACGGAAATTGTTTTTGTGTCACTCTTCAAACATACTGTTTTTACCGATCCTTCCGGAGACATCAACAAGTGCGCAATTTTTGACTAGTTGGAAAATATATATTTTGTTCAAAAAAGACAAAAATATGTCAAATCGAAATTATTTTTAACATAATACACATATTTTTCTTCCTAACCATAAAATTATCAACAACAATCATGAGAGTCATTTTCAAGTCAAAACGTCTTTTAGACTTGCTTGATAATCCATGATGTAGACGCTTTCTCCGGCATATTTTTTATAAACATCCAACCTTTACAAAATACTGCAATTGTGTCGGCGGGTTTTACACACAGATCCCATAAAGACATATTGTTTATGTTGAAGTAAAGATTTCCAGCAATAGATTTTACTAGTAAATGATTACCAAAACATAAAAAAAATAAAAGTTCGGCAATAAATGACACATTTATTATTAAGTTAGTTAAATAGACCGAACTAATCCATCAAATATCTTGGGATTTGCTATGACCGTTAGACATGGATATAGTCTTTTCCATTAATACTTCCCAACTTATCACATTTAGAACAAATCAACAACTTAAAGACAGGGTTTACTCTAACGATGATTTCAGTCTATATCACAAAATGACTCAGCGACCAGTTTTAGTACATCAATATTTATACACAAGGAGTGTCTCTCGTCCCATTAATTCGTCTGGTAGAGTATCGAAAATTGCTCTGGTAATGATTATATTCCTGTCTATGTAAATGTTTTATAGAACTTATTATGAAGGACATATTCACCAACAATTATTCATTGTTTATAATACGGTCTTCACCCTCAAAATTATACTGGATATATATTATAATATATTATTATAGTCAAATCTCACAGAACTTACCTGAAATCATATGCATTTAATATACAGGAACTTATTTTTTATGCCTTGTTGATTAATACTTCAGAGTTATGGTCCACCGTATCTTCTTGTTTGTTGTAGCTCTCAATAGGTTTTGTCATTTTGTCATTCTTCTAAAACTTCCATCCATTTGCTCAAGCTCATTAAGTACGTTACGCGTTGAAATTCCCTGTCCATCTTTCTCTCAAATTTGGCTTTGTCTATTATATTTTCTAAGCCCCTATTCCTCATTATGTGTCCCAGAATTACCAACTGCTTCACCCTGATGGCAAATATAAGTTTCTATTTTTTATATCCATTCTCTCCCAAAATTCATTCATGATTACACTTTCTGTCCATATCTTCAACATCTTCTTGTTAGACAACATTGCTGTTTTTTCACCTCACTTCATTTTTTATGACATTGTCCAGCATCCACTGAGAAAAGATACCGCATCCAGCATTATTTTCTTTGTTTTTACCGAAAACATATGTCACTGAATACTCGAATTTTCTTTTGAAATGGTTTCTTGGCCTGCCAGTGCGTCTTTGAATCTGAGTAATACAATTTCTCTCGTCTGTCAGAAAAATCGCATGAGTTTAAACTTTCGCACCTGTAGTTGGCGTTTTTTAATTCTCTTTTTGCTGATGACCATGCAATCAGTTTTCTTGTAGTTTATGTTTAGTTTTTCTTCTTGTTTTATGTTACTACCTTCTGTAATAGGTTCGGGATATTTTTTCTCTCTCCTAATACTTTGATTGGCTTTTGGAATGCACTTTTGGCAACCATTATACGTTTCTGATGTGTAACTTTCTGTTCTCTGTTACAACACTTCCCATGACGTAATGAAAACGAAAATTTTATGCTATTCTGATCTTAGGTTTTTACGTCATACAATGTATAAATATATAATGAAAATATATTAGATATCTTTGAATATGTAAAGAACAGATTCATAAAAATCAGTGCTTTACTTTTTTTAATTCCCGTTTTCCTATGATATGTCTTTCCTAAAATAAATAAAAGAATTTTATTGCCAGACGAGCAGTTGAGAGGGAAAAATATTGCAAAAATTATATCATATAAATCAGAAATTGTCTTCCTTGAGTGAAGCTTTCATTATTTTTTCAAAAGAATAATATAATTTCTCTTTTTAGACAGTGCTTAATATTACAGTTCGGACAAAGTTGATATGAAGAATATTTTAAATTAAGAATGCTCTTTTTTGTTGCCCGCAAGTGCGAGAAAAGAAGCTGTTGGAGTAGAAATTGAAGATGGCACCGTTGATATGAGCAGAATAGTACTTTCTTTGTCAACGAGCAAAATTGTCTGCACACAGCAGTAATACATTTCTAGCAATTACTTACATCATGAGAGTATGAATGTGTGTGTGTGTTTGTGTGTGTGTGTATGTGTGTTTGTGTGTGTAATTGCAGATATTTTCTGGGAAATACTTTAAAAATATAGCAATTAAATGTCAGATCTATTAATGTCGTTATCCTAGAACGAAAGGAAGCAAGTTAGCTTTGACGTAATCCTCAGTCAAATATGATATTTAACAATAAATATTCTACAATTTGGCAAAGTGAAGACGTAAAAAATGTGAGAATGTATCACGTGTCTATTTATTTTGCAGAGAAAAACGACGTGAATCGACACAGTATTTCGGTAGCTTGACAAAAATATAACATTAGACGATTAAATATTAAAATGAGAAAATGATGAAAAGAGACAAAAATTATGTCAGTCGCTTGAGATATAATCTTAATAATATAACGATATATATTCGCTGTTCCAATAATTTTTTTAATCATTAAATAGATGAGACTCAAATTGTTTTTCATATAAATGTATCTGATCCGCTTTCGTATTTTCTATAGTGTTATGCATCTGTTAGTGCAACCATGGCGGAAGACATATTTTCTAGTCTATAAAATTTATCACAAACTTGACGTCACAAGGCTATCGATAAACTATCGTTTGTCGAGGCAATGGATCAGATGAGCTACATTCTTTTGTTTCACAAGTTCAGATCTTTAGATCTAAGACGCACTACTCTGTTTTCTACATAGCTGAATCAAACTAATCTGATATTATATTTATAATTATATTTTACATTTTAATAAATAAATATATTTTATATTTTAAAAATAAAGCAAATATTCTACTAAGAAAAATTACTTGTGATCTGCTATTCTGCAGAAAAAATTTCAGGTTGACTATTTTCTAAACTTTAGCATATTAACATTTTCAAATAGAAGATGAATCGTTAACAGTATTCATTAACCTAATAACAATCCATTTTTTTAACATTTTCATTTATTCAGTCAGATAAGTGTCATACGTGATACAGGCTTGGCTTGGGCGATCATAACTCGAAAGAAGCATTAACCCCCAGAAAGATTAACCCCCAGTAAGATGACCTTTTTCAACCTATATTATTAACACATTCATTAATCATGCATAATAATCTATTTATTAAAAACCTTTTTTATCTATGATTGTTATAAAAACTTTTGCTCGGGAAACATTAATATATATATATATATATATATATATATATATATATATATATATATATACAGATTCAATAAGCCTTAATGCAAAAGGTGAACTCCCCATATATGTTCTGAAAATTAATCATTTTGATCTAAATATACGCTATATCGTTAAGTTAGTATTCAGTTTTACACTTGCGATGTAGCATTTCTAGATGATATTCACAAAGGTTTTAGACACATTACCTTACTTGGCAACAATATAAATTGTTCATACCTGTAGAAAAGACGCAAACGAACTTTGAAAATCCGTATTAATTTTGCCAAAGTCATAAAAAAATGACTTGAAGTATTTACTTTGAGAAACAAAATAATCTTTAAATTTTTATTTCTGTCAAATAAATTCATTTCTTTGACCAATTTTCTTACAAAAATATTTTTTTACTAGCGCAAATCAATATCTTAAAAGCTTCTATTGATAATACACACTATATAATTATAGAATATACAGCATAAAAAATATGTCACTGTAATTTAAAAACGCTGTTTTGTTTTTAATTGTATAATTTTAAGAAATTACAAACAATATTTTTTCAATGCAGAGTTGTAGTTAGAATTTGTCAGACAGAAATATAATTCAGGAGTTTTAATACAATCATCTTTCAAATATTGAACATAATACTTCTTCTTATTCATATGCCGTGTCTTTTCAGGACGTAAATGATCAGGGACCTAAACCCGGCTCTGATTCTTGTAGTTCTCAACATCTTTTTGCTTGGTATCTATAAACCTCGCTCCACCAACCATTTGCTCAGAGCTAACAAGTACGTTCCCCTTTCCTTTCCTTTCCTCTGTCAATCCTTCCCTTTATTTGACATTGTGAGTATTAAGTTCACCAAGACCTCTTTTTTTATTAGATATCCTAGCAACATCATTTGTTTCTTTCTGAGATTTCGTAAGAGTTTTCTCCTCGTTTCTTAACTTTGCAACACCTCATCGTTGCCTACGTTCTCCGACCATTATATCCTAAGGCTATTTATTCTAAATAAAACAACATATAATATTTCGTGAAAAAGCCTAATAAAGGCCTTGAGAGTCAGGCTTAGATTATTGCGGTCCTGATGAATTGTTTTCTTACTTTGTTTTGAGAAAATAGTGAAAACAAATCCGTTATGGTGATATCCATATCTTCCCACGGAAGTAAAAAACATGTACATTTGAAAAGTAATTCATGATAATACAAATAACTTTAAGAATATTTTCATATTATTTTGTGCTTTAAAAAATAATACGCTTAAGTTCTAATTGGAATAGTTTTTAATTAAACATGGTTATGATTCTATTTTGGGCGTATCATTTAATGTGTGAATATGTGTCGACGGCTTGGCGTTAATTTAATTTTAGTTGGAATTAATTTCGTGTCAAGTGCGGGTAATGATTTTAAACGTAACAAATTAATTGCTTTTCATCTCAGTGTTATTTGGGATATTGAAGCGATAATTTACGGAGTTTTCCTAAAAGGGTCCATATTTTGAAAAAAATAAATGATTTCTGCACTTTAAGTAATTGATCTTTCATGTGGTCGTGAATGAGAAATATTAACTCATATCCTCCAGCAGTGAGGTTATTTTTTTGGTTCTTCAAGGTAACCAGTTTATAATTATTAGATGTTTTGGAAATCGAAAGATTCATAGAAATATGTTGGAAATTATTAATATATTTTTCGAAACCACTATGCCTTGCGGCAAGATTAATGGTTAATCAATATTATTTCTTTATCATTTCTCCGTAAGCAAGGTAACAAAGCCATGAAGACGCATAGGGTTTTTGAATGTTATAGAATAATAGAAACAACCAATATTAAGAAGATAGGGCAATAAAAGAACAAGAATTAAAAAGGCAGAAGATAATGATAGATATTGCATTTAAGTTTTTGAAGATCAAGTTTTTCTGGGAAGAAAGAAAGTGGAAGAGCTTAAACCAAGAAGTGTGATATAAGATAATGTTCGCATAAATCTTACGATTATATTTCGCCATTGGAACTGTAAAAGAATCCGACATTGCTTTCGATATAGACAAACAGCTAAGGATCATACCTGATACATGCATAGGATCATGTATTTTTCAATTCATGAATGACTAGGCAGAAAATTTACCCCGCAATAGGATTCTATTTTTCTATATTTGACTGGTTGACAACCAAGGCGACAAAATGTTTTCTGTTTTGCGATTCAACCTATAGCTGCAAGGAGAAGAAATTTGTTCATACCTTTCCCAACGGTATTTGCGCATGAGTGCTTGCAACGAATTCAACTAGAATTAGAACTAGGCACACCAATTTCTCATTGAAAACTGATATTCATTGCACCAAAACACACATACTGCGCTTAAATTCTTAAAATGTGGAACTATAGAGTAAAGTTAAAATGGATTTAGTATAACATAATGGGATGAGATACAACTATTGTGAGAATATGTAAGATTGAAATTAGTTGTCCCTGAAACTGAAAAGTTTATAATCGTAGTCATCAATGACGTTTTCCCTTAAAAGACTGTAAAACAAATATAAAATTATGTTTGAATGATACATCTTTCTTATAAATGAGATACAAAGGGAAGGAGGAGTAATCAATTTTGTGTATTTGATATTTCGAGTCCTTGTTTAACGGGGAAAATGATTGTAGTATAGAAAATAATTAAATAGGTCTCAAAGGTATTTGATATCTCTTTACTTAATTTGGAAGAGACAAGTGTTCCTGGGGAAATGGTAATGTATTAGATTGTCCTAATTATCCGACATTATACCAAAAAATATTATTTTCTTTAAAACATTCCCCTTTTTGTCTTCTATTTAATGATTTAGTTTTCCTAGAATGTCAGTGGTTTCTAAGCAAAGTACTCATTAAGGTAGATTTTTATGCTATACAAATAATATTATTTTTATCACTCTTATTATTTTGCAAAGAATATCAGAAGGAATAATATCTGGTGAATGTGCCGCGTGAGGGAACACATTCCTGCCAAATGACAACAATTTTAAATTGACATATTTGCGAAAACTTCTCAAATCTATCTTCAAATACTAAAGAGTATATTTATTAAACGAAATTGCCATTGGCTTCTATATTGGCTTTAAACTTTTTCGGAATTGTTGCAACGTTTCTGAACGCCTTTTTGTTTAAGGTGGTGAATACTGCCATAATTCTTGCCCTTCATTATTTTAGTTGTTACAACTTTTCTTAGTCTCTCGCTCAATTCTGTCCACATATATTAATTAAGAGGATTATGGCCGGATTAGTTAGATGGCCAGAATTAATTTATGATGAGGGAACCAAAATAATAGGTCAGCCCTGTCTGGGTTCTTTTGCTTATGCATCATAATTCATTATCTTGTCTTCAGGCAAGGTGCTCCCAGCGTCACAATCTTGACCCAACGCATCTCTACCTTCTAGAGGCACATGATATACGCCTCCCTGTTGGAATATGAAGGGAGGCATAATATTGTCGTCAATAGTTATCATCAAAACACCGTTATAAACACCTAGACACATTTGTTTCTTTTTAAATACTCCGGATTTTCGTATTGAAAATTGCAGGGCGAATTCCTTGGAGTACAGAATGTTATTTTCGAGTTTCTTTGAGGAAACTGACCCTACTATATATTGACGTCGTCAAAATATAAACATACAAAGCGTCTGAACAAAATTAAAAATATAAAATGTCAACAATTAACTTATTGCACCCTCTATGTGTGATTTGTATTCTATTTTTCTTTCTGACATCTTCAAATCCTTTCGAATTCTCTGCATCGTTCTGGGGATCGACATTTCGGCTGCCTCAAATTTCATCGCCATCTTTGATATTAATACATACCACTTCATGCGAACATTTATGTAACATCAGAATTTCATATACTTTTTGTCTGTACTTTACGAATTTTTCCGATTTCTAAATATTTTATTCATATTTTCGAATTTATCTCTTTTTAAGCTTATGCGCGTTCGGATATTGATGTTTCTATCCTCTGTAAAAAAAAATCCAGATATTTATACTTCTGTACTTGTTAGGAAGAGAATATTCATGGTTTTGAACTATGAATTGTAAATATCAACACATTTCCAATTATAGTTGGCATATTTGGATTTTTTCTTTCTGACATATACAATTTTTAAATTCGTACAATTAATGGTTTGTCCATTATACTCTTTTTTTACTATCTAGTCAAAGAAGTCCCGTAGTTTCTGTACTTGTCTGCCATCAACACAGTAGTATCTACATATTATATTGCTAAGAACACATTCACCAATAAAAGTTTTGAGAGTTTCCCTTGGCCTTTTTATATAGGCTCGTCTTAGACGTTTTTTAGCAGTTATTTTCACATTATATAGGCCTAAGTGTTAATTAAAGAGGTGCAAACGTAGGTAACATTTTATGGAGGTATGAAACGAAGATGACGGTTATTCCTTCAACTGAAAAAGTTAAGATTGTAGTGATAAGGAAAGCCTCACTTTGACGGTAGAATTCACAAAGAAACTGTTCGTGGTAATATGCTACTCGAGTAAAATTGATGGAATACGAATGGGAACAACGGTGGTTTGTTGCAATGTGTCTGACATGGCGAGTCTTAAACGTGAAGGCTAAGATTGATAGAACTAAGGAATTTTTTTCATTCAAAAATTTTACGAGGAATGTAAAAGTAATAAAGTAAAATATCTGTCTTTGTGAATGGAGTTGGAGGGCAGAAAACAATCAACACTAACAAGATCGAGCATATGATTTTAGACTTTTTCGAGAATGGAACATAAAATCATGCTAGCATCTGAATATATATGGCAACAGTGTGCTATTTTTGGCTTGGTCTGACATTTTTAAAGTAGAAGGAAACATAAAGAGTTCGGTACTTACAAAGAGCCGATATTTTTTCACTATATTTAACAATGGATAGGATATACGATATTCATTTGATGTCTGAGTTTAGCATCATTTCCTAACGTATCTCAGATGAGTATGTTATTATTAAATAACACCCGTTCATCTTGATATGTTGGAAAGGTACAAGTTTGATTTTTTGCCCCAACTAAAACTGTTAAATTTAGGCCAGAGGAGAGATTAGCTGCCAGTCTCATACTAACTAGAATGTTCGGCAAATGGAAACAGAAAGAAAACTATCCAATTATACTATGTAATAAATCTAACTGTCACGTAAGTAAACACATTATTTGAATTCTGATTAATAAAGCGTGCAGAAATATCATACCAGAAATCGGCCAAGATCAGTACGGTTTTGTCAAGGTCATTGGAACAAGAAAAGAAATATTTATGCTTAAAATGGTGTCAGAAATGCAACACAAATACAGAACGACGTGTGCATGTGTTTCATAGACTACGGAAAGGTTAAGTACGCTAGAAAGGCCTCATGGAGACGCTCGGCAAACTTGACATATTTGAAAAAGTCATGAGGGCAATCAAGAACCTAAATATGCAACAAAATAACTATTTGCTTACTGACAGAAAAGCGTGAAGCAGATAAATAGACAGAAAAGAGTGGAAGACAAGAATGTTTCTTCTTAACACATCCATTCAACCTATACAATACCAAGAGCGCTAGAAGACCTACAATATTTTGTTGTTGGCAGCCGCATTCTGAACGAAATAAGAGACGCAGATTATACAGTGATAGCAAACACGAAAAATAAAGAATTTGTTCTTTTACCGGATGTTGTTAGACAAAGTAAACAGAAAGGACAACATATAAAAAAATACTGAATGCATGGTAATCAGTGAACAGAATGATAACTACGTCTGGGATATTAAAATCAAGCAGGTACAGAAGTTAAAACAACGGGGATGTGTTTTAACCCCTGTCAGAAAGCGCAACACTGAGATCCAAAGGTGTATAATAATAGACATAGATGCTGTTCTGAAGCTGAACAAAATATTAAGAAACAGGAATTTTTGCTGAGTAAAAAAAAGAGGGTACTTGACTGTTATTTAATGTCTGTTTTTCAATATAGCAGTGAATTCTCATCAAAGATCAATGAAAGACTTCAAGCAACTGAAATGCAGTTCTCCAAAAGAAAACTCATGATACCTTGGATAGAACATGTTAGCAACGACAGGCAGGGATGGACACGAAAAGGAAACTGATACTTGACATCAGGAAAAGACAGCTGAACTTTCTGGGACATAGAGTGAGAAAAGAAGCCTTAGAGATTCAGAGGATCATTGGAAAGATAGAGAGAATGAGAGGCAAGAAAAAGCAAAGTGTGACATACTTAATGAATTTGAGCAGATGGTTGGCGAAGCTGCGGTGGGTAGAGATAACAGGAGTAGATTTGTTAAGATCTACAATGAATAGGGAAATATAAAGGGTCATGACGGTCTCCCTTCTGGAGATACACAGTACAACAGATTAAGAAATAAGAAATACAGAAGAAACCATATTTATTTCTCATTTGATAATCTCAATTAAGTGTTTAACAATAAAAATCATGTCATCGATGGAAAAATTCTTACGGAAAAAACTATTTAAAACTTTTTCTTAAATTGACGAATTTCAAACTCAGTAATCGTATATGAAATTCTCTGATAAGTTTATCTCAGTTTTCATTTTTGAAAATTAACAATAATTAAAACTGTTCATCAAGCAAATTTTGTTAATGTTAGTTTTTTCGAAGTTAACTGTATTTTTCCATTTAGAAACGTGACACAAAGCAAATGCAAGTTGCTTATCAATAGGTCGACTTACTCATTTTGTAACATAAAATTAGCTGCTAGGGACATTTTCCCATATATTTATAATAAACTGGTAATACATGCTTATTATCCACGTTGCGTAGGCATTTCTATGTTACAGTTAATAAATTTATCATATGATTTTATTCAACCGTATGTATTTATTTCCCAAAATTATTACCTGAAAAATATAGATCTGTTTATAAACATCTTAATGATATCATCATGTTTTCATATCTGCTATGGTTACAATAAAGCGGCATCTAGTGGTCTGTTGTTAGGGCCACATTTCATTAGCGATACATAGAAAGATTATTATTATTATTATTATTATTATTATTATTATTATTATTATTATTATTATTTCATTTTCCATCATAAATTTCTGCTCTCATAACATCTCTTGTGTTTCATAGACACTGTCCACGTTAGTGTGTGGGCTGTATTTAACAAGGCAATTTTTTATTATTAATATTATGTCATTTTTCATCATATTTCGATTTCTGCTTTGGTGACACTACCAACTAAGCCTGTGGAAGATATAAGGCAGGTCGTGGCGTGTTGTTACGGCTCCATTCCATGTTTTTTCTATCTTCCCTATAATCCCTCGCGTTACATAGACAAAGTTTTCCTTAGTGTGTGGGCTGTAATTAATAAGACAAAATTTTGTATATCTCTTAAGCTGAGGTTTCCAGGGATTCTTTCAATGTGCTGTTTTGTTCCATTTCTTATCATTCCAAGTGCACCCACTATCACTAGCACAACTCTTGTTTTAAATTTCCACATTTTTTTCTATTTCAATATCCAGGTCTTTATATTTTGACAGTTTTTCAAATTCCTTGGTTACTTTTTTACAATCCGCTGGACAAGCCATATCAATTAATAGACAAGTTTTTTTTTTCTTTCTGGTTGTTGACAATAATGTCCGGCCTATTTGCTTCAATTTTTCTGTCTGTGTAGATGGTATAATCCCATACATTAATTATATCTTTTATTTCTGTAACCGGTGCTGGGTGATGTTCCTACCAGTGTTTGTTACAGATTTTCCATAGTGTTTGCACATTGTCCAATGTAAATATTACCCCACTCTATCGTGGCAATTTTCATACGTATTTGTGGCAAGCACAGAATAACTTGAGATTAGATGATCTATTGTTTCTTGCTGTTTATCACAAAACCTGCATATTGGATCCATATTATTATGTATAATATTTGCTTGAAACTTTCTAGTAAAAAGTCTTTGGTCTTGCGCTGTAAGAATAAAGCCTTGAGTCTCACTTTAATCCATCGATGAGTATTAACTTTATCAACATTGACACGTTCTTGATATTGGCCATGCAGAAGTTTGTCTTACCAGTGTTGCTTAATCTATTCAAGAGCTTTATATTTGGCTTTCATGTTCATATTTTTGCCGCAAAGTTGGTTCTTGACTTCTGTTGTGCTTTTCTACAGAATCTACTAAATGTAAATCTTGTTTGTATTTACTGCCTTCTTTTATTATTGAATATTTTTTGTTTCCCTCTTCATGTTGCCTTACTAACTGTATCATCCAGTCATTTGGTGTTTCTTTGTATGTTAGTAAGACAATAGTTGTTAACTTGTATGACAATTCTAACTGAATAAGACCTCTTTCACCTTCTTTAAGGGATATGTATAGATAGTCTACATCAACCTTTGGATGAAGCATCTTATGCTTAGAAAGATTTCCTGTTTAGAATCCATTCGCCTGATGTCGTTTAGAATCCAGTTTAAGATGTTGAAACTATATTGGACAACTGGGATTGCAAGGCTATTAATGGTCATAATTCTGTTCTGAGAATTCAATTCAGTTTTTAATATCAGCCGTAGCCTTCTATAGTACACTTTACGCATTATTTCTTTGATTTTTTTATGGTGAATTTTTTCACCCTCATTTACACATAGGTATTTATAACATTCTTCTGGCTTTAATTCTTTTATTGTTACAGCATTTACCAAGTCTGTCTTCCTGGGAACTCCTTTTAATCATGCACAAATTTCCGATACATCTCTTGACCGCCACATCTTCCCAGAATTACTACCATTTTGTAGGCCCAAAAGAATACTTTTGAAATGTTTCTGTATATCGGATTTTTTCTTGGTTTCGACCTTATATGTATTCGAAAACAATTTGTCAAAACACCGATCTAATTTTCTTGTGAACATTAGTTCTGTCAGTGATATACCAGATACAGTGTTAGAATTATTTTTCACTCAATATACACATACTTAGTTTCATTTGCATATTTTAATGTTTTTTGGAAGGTATCGACCATGTTGTTCACGTACTACTTCGATTTTGGTTGGTAGGTGTAGTTTTGATATTTTATTGCAAAAATGTTACAAAAAATTCAAACTCTTTAGAAATGAATTGGATGGCGTTATCCGAAACAATGTTATCCGGGATACCGTATCCAGGAAGTAAATCTTGCAAGAAATATACTGGAATTGTAAATGTTGAACTCTTGCAAATTTAAAATTCCTGGCCATTTGGGGAATCATTCGTAGGCAATAAAGTAGTAGACACCGCGAAATCGATGTGTAATCTCTACAAAGGTGCATGTTGGCCAACAACGCTGGAATTTTGCTGCCATAACTCAACTGAACATGTATTTTCAACCTCTCTATATCTTTGTCAATATTAGGCCAGTAGATACAGCTGTGGGTGTGGGATGTATATTCTACAGATACCTGGATGATCTATATAAAATTCTTTCAAAATCTTTTTCTAAAGAGATGCAATCATTACCACTATTTGAATAAGCATTAAGATCACATCTAAGATTGTGAACATTTTCTCATTGACAATTTTCGATTTTAATTGCATTTTTTCTTGCAATCTCAAGCTTAATTCATCCTTTCTTTCTCTAATAAAGTATCCATCTGATCTCTTCTTTTAATTTTATCTAACGTCAATGGTAAAGCACATAGGTAATTAAGCGAACATTCTTATTTTCATTCTCAGCACTTAGCACTGCAATTCCCGTATCCTCTACAGGTTCTTATACTTTAGGTATGAGCCTTAACAAATCGTCTACTTGACTTAGCTTTTTTATTTAAAATTGTAATTCAACGGATTTGTCACCCATAGCGGCATTCCTTTCTTTTCGACCCCAAAATAGACAACAATTGACGGTGGTCCGTCTGTAGGGTGAACCAACGATTGAATTCGTGATTTTTCTTTTACTGCAAAAATGATTCTCACAACCCAGTTCTTTATTTGGCTATAATTTGTTTCAAGCGGTAAATGTATTCCTGGTGCATGGGATTTGAGCAGAACCAACTTTTTTACAAAAAGATTATAGTAGCAATACCAAAGGTACTAGCACTGCTTGACACCATTCTATCGTATTTAGGAACAAAATGCGAGAGATAAAATTCTGGCGAAAAAATTTTTTTAATTTTTTCGAATGCATTTTGCTTTCGGTCGTCCGATTCCATTTCGGATCTTTTTGTTTTGGCAAATTACTTAATGGTGATCGCAAACAGTCTTTGTTTAGAATTAAAAAAAACATTGTAATAATATGCAAAATCTAAAAATGTTTATAAAAATGTCACATTTCATGGGGAGGGCATATTTTTAATCGCATTTTTTTGTTTGGGTCTGGTTCTCTGTAGTTTTCGTCTATAATTTGGGTCAAATATTTAATTCCTATCAGAACAAATTTGTATTGTTCATCACTATTTAAACCTGTATTCAGTTATGTTTTTCTGAATATCTTATTTTCGTGCTGAATAGGCTGCTGTCAATTTTTGCTTTTTATTAAAATATCATCTAAGTTTTATTAAAATGTCATCACGATGTTTCGATCACTCAACGTTGTATCCATTTGATGCTAAAAAATATCTTAATTCTGAAAGGCCTACGAACATAAACCGTCAGAACGCCCAAGAACTGTCGTCAACTTGAGAATGTCAAGCAGTAAATTTCAGCAGCGACCGCTACAGGATCATATATGTAGAAAATGAAAAAAACGAAAAGGGAGACAGCGTAGTACTGGACAAAAAAAATGAAGAAATGCGTTCTGGGATACATCAAGTTATACGAAAGCGTTCCTTCAACATGGTAATTATAGCAGTCTATGAACTAACAACGCAAAGTACTGATGAATATATATAAACTTTCTACTCTACTCTTGACAATGCCAAGAATCAATGTAAAACCCGAGAGATTAGAATCACCATGAGAGAATTGAATACCAAAGTAGTCAAGAAGAAAGAAGGGGAGATAACTCATAACTATGGGTTTTGAATTCGCAACGACCAAGGTGAGAGATGGGTATAGTGATTTAAAGCAAATAACCAGTGATAACTAACACCTGGTTTCAAGAACACCCAAGACGACTATGGGCAACAAGAAGACCATGGGATGAAGGAAAACACAAAAAATCGATTATATAACCATAAACAAAAGATTAAGAAACACAGTTTTTCTATGCAAAACCTATCTAATGCCGACCACCTGCCAGCTACCTGCAAACTAATGGTTAAACTCTGAAGAATCCTAATGCTGCACACAATATACACACAATATTTGCAATACAAAACACTCGTAAATGTCCACAAATGGCAAAAAATTACACTGACACTGAGAGAAAAAATACAAAGTACAAAGGGGAAATAGAAAATCGAAATGTGATGCCCTTAAAGAAGCGCTAGTGACGTCAGCAAACAACATGGTCACAGAAAAAATAACGAGAGTGGATAATTGGAGAAATTCTTCAGCAAAAGAAATATCCGAAAATGACATTCATAAGGATTTGGATAATAAATAAAGCAGGTACAAGATTTACGTACGAGGAAAGTACTCTAAGGGAAGACGGAAACTGCAACAGTAAGGTCTGAAGACAAACTTTCTTGGCCAATGACGTATTTTAGAATCTGAGCAGAATAGTATAACAATGGAAAGTTTTATTAAAAAAAAAGAAAAGACTACTGGACTTCAATCTGATGTCTGTTTTTAAGTATAGCAGTGAATGCTGGGCAATATCTTCATGAACGAAAAGGGGAAACAACTGAATACGCGGATATCATGGATCGAGTATATGAGCAACGACAAGGTTCTCGAAAGGATGGAAAGGAAAAGAAAATTAATACTGATTATCAGTAAGAAACAGTTAAAATTCCTGGGAGAAGTGATGAGAAAGGAGGAATCTGATAGTGACAGGCCAGATAGAGGGAAAGAGAAACAGAAGAAATCAACGGATAACATATATGAATGGTCTGAGGAGGTGAATGGCAGAGCCGGGTTTGGTTGGGGTAAGCGGAGAAAGCGTGCTACGATCGACCAGGTTTAACGAAACGTGGAAGGCTAGGATCGCTTTCGTCCTGAAGTGGCATGGCAGATAGAAAAAGAAAAATTTGTTTTATATTTGTATAATTCCTTATGGTTATTAACTGTGAAACATTTCAAAAATATCCGTCTGACAAGTCCAAATTTGAGAATTTCTAAAATTTCTTCTGGGCTTGACAGTGGTTGTATAGATGGTGGTCGTTGGGGAGGCATTGTAGACAATGATTCAGCCTCGTTGAATTATTGGCACAAAATACGGATGTTGATATTTTTCTTTCGGATGTACTATAGGTATTTTATACGTTGCATATATATATATATATATATATATATATATATATATATATATATATATATAGTAAAGTTTTGGAATTTGCTTGAAGATATATATATATTCCAAGTGAACTAAATCCTAGTCTTTCGTAGAGAAAGCTGCAAAGACATATTCTTCTTTAAACTAAAAAATTGGTACCACGTTTTCATTTAACTTGACTTAGTGTCTGTGTCTATCTTTCTAACACTTCAGCAGTCTTACCGGAAATTGATTTTTCAAGTCTTTTTTAGCTTTTCAGAGTTAGTAGAACAGCTATCCACTTTATTACAAAAAGAATTAATGGGTAAACACATAAATTGAACACTTGATTACAGTCTGTTTCGAAAAGTTCTTTCTATGAGTAATGAATGCATTTGTCGTCATACTTTTCTCACTATTTGATACATAATGTGAAAACCACATAATATTTAAATATCTGACCAGTACGATTCCGAGGAATTTTGGTAGTAATGCTTATATTGCTTTTTTATTAGTTCTTTTCATGTTTCTCTATTTGTAATAATCAAATATGACACTGTGTGCAAATGAAACTTTAAAACATTTCTGTTTAACTTTACGGATTTATATTTTATTTTCAACCTGAGTGTACGTTGACTGATCTCGTCGTTAATTTTATAGTACAGTTTTATTTTTATTTTGTTAACTTTACAATGCGGACACATGATATCATCATTTGTACAGGCGATAGTTATTTTGCTCTTAAAAGTGGAAATTTCTATTAAAATATTGTTCTTCGCATTCGTTACATGGATTGGCTTTCTGAAGTGCTTTGATTTACCATATTATTTGGGAACAAACGAATTTATGCGATATAGATATCTTTTTTCAAATTTCTCCGTATCACGTTGTATGTTCACTATACTTTGAAACTCTTCAGAGATAGTTTGCAATGTTAATTTTGAGTCCAGTTCATTTCCGCGCCCCTATTTCCGTCAACCTTTGCACGAAGATCAAGCATTTAAACCTATGTCAGTTCGCTTAAATTGAAATTTTCAAATTCCTTGTTTACGATACTTGCATAAATGTTACAATCATCATGTTTTTTATTTTTCAAGATTTAACTACTGACAATGCCGATTAGACAATGAATCATATTCAGTGAAAATTTTACTCATCAACATAGATTTTCTCGGTAGAATTTAATTCACATAATTTTCGTATTCCGTCGGCCATAACTTTTTTTGTAACAAGCGGACATGTTTGTCGTCCGATTAGTTTATATGGACTTTTTAAAACATTTTAATAGCGTCTGTAGTGTGCTGCAAATGTAATAACTTCATCAGGGTTATATATAAATTTCCCAATTTCATTTATGACTGGAAGAAAAAATGCAGACTTATTTCCGCTATATTTAATCATCATAAAAGAGTTATTATTGCTTGAAGCTCTTTTTGTCTCAACAAATTTACCTGGAAATATTGTTGCTATTATCGTTGATCTTGCTGCGATTTTATTATTTCTAATATTTGCGGTTTCAAATCCTCCATTTTTAATTGTTTTACTTGAACATTTTTGTCAGATACTTATGTTTTAAAGTTCCGTTTTTACCGGCGTCATTTTTTCTTCTATGTAATGATATCAGAAATTGAAAAATCAATCGAGTTATTATGAACCCTGGTGATGAATTCAGTTCAGATGAACGATCCGGCATGTATTTACGAGTACACATTTATTCAGCAACAATAAATCTATTCAGCAAAAAATTATCTTCCACCATTATATATCATATTATAACAAATATCAAGGCATCTATCATAAATACCCCACAATAAAATTATAATTATCGCAGGTAAATAAGGCAATTATGGATATAAACAAATTTACGTACTTATATATTAACATATCCTTATAATATATACTTATATAAGTATGTGTGTACGTGTATGTAGATGTATTAATAATGTATTAATAAAATAGCTGAAATTGTCCCATGAATTATTATCTTAATATTCAACATCTCTCTAACAGATATAGATAATATTTAAATAATTCCAGCATGTATCATAATTTTCTACTTATGTCAGAACTGATTCTTTGCTAAAAAAACAAACAAACAAAAAAATCCAGTATAAGTTGTTTATCGTTTATTATGATCAGATATATTTTCTGAATTTCGAAAGGAAAAAATAACTAGTAGAAAAATAAAACATATATTATTAAATTTGTGTGATATCTGAATTCAAAGAAAACGATTTTCCAACTTTACTAAACGATTATTACAATATATCATTTCTTGATACATTGAAACAGATCATCTGAGCAAATAATGAAGCATCCTGAAACATAAGAAAGGTCATTTTAAAAATTCAGCTTGAACAATCTTTCATAAAAAATACCCACAGTAAATTATGCATGTATTTTTCAAAATATTTTCTGTCGGAATGTCTCAAATCAGATATATACACATAAATTATCTTTGCTAATCACAATTTTAATAGTGAATCCTCCTTGTAGCTAGCTGTTTTGATGAATACACCACTGAAATCGACCGAGTCAGTTGTGATACTAGAATTATATACCCAGCTAGATTTGTCACTGCAATACAACTATCTTCCTTCTAGACAATTACCCTGCACTACTTATCATGAATAGATCACGCCATGCATGATGGTAACAAAGGTAACTGCTTCTTACCACAATAGTTATTTAACCCAAGATTAAATAATGTTTGTATGGCAACAGAATTAATTTAAACAATGGAAAATATTCGAAAACATATTAGTATTATACACCATAAAACCGACCGACAATTAAATATCTGAGAATATTTTATTTTTTCATAATAGACATGAAATTTTGAGGAAAAACCACGAGGAAAATGCTTGCAAATTCTAATACTCTGAGAGCAGGTGAGGACAGCAGAGAAGAAAACTGCCTACAAAATTGGAGTAAATGTGTATTGGAACAAGATTTAAAAGATATAACACCAACAAAGCATTTATTAAGAGAAACAAAGAACAGGAATCTGTGGAGAGTAATAATTGCAAATATCCTAAAGAAAACATGACATAATATGTCGCAAACATATTTGGGACACATAAGGAATACTAAGTATATTATATTCATTTCGATGAGTAAATTACGATACAAGTTTAAATGAGAAAGTTGCATTTGGAAGTGGTTTCACTATATATTTACAATTCCGATCATCAGTTTTCCTGATTATTTTTTCTTTGGAGCTGAGGCTATGAAGGAGCTCCATAGATTTACTGTAACTCTATATGATACCTGAACATTTTACTACTGTCTTCTCCAGTTTCTTTTTATTTAGCTTATCGTTCCTCAACACAGATATTATATGCCGTCACTGAACCCATATATGAGCAAAGAAAAGATGGATTTCAAAAATGAAGTGACATACAATCTAACAAGCATGAATTAGAAACCGGATTTTTATTCCACCTTTATTTCTAACAAACACGAGACTACAGAAACTTACTTTTCAGACCAAAGTCTATTAATGAAAACGATCGCTTCCCTGAAATAATTCAGAAGGCATCTCGGGTGCTTATTATGGAATGATGGAATTGAAATTTGCTCGAAGGAAGAAAAAACAGTTGAACAAAACTCAAGGAATTAATGTAAATCTAGGAAAAAAGTTTAATTCCCCAAGCCGAACATATTTTGAGTGCTACTTATCTTCTCTATTTTCATTTTGTGAGACATTGCTCATGTTATCTTTCTTTTATTTTATTCTATTACAGGACTTATGACGGTATTCACATGGCATTTGTCAACAGTTCATATATTTATCTTTAGTCCCAGTGTTATGTGGGAAATCGAAAATATATGAAAGATTATTCGTGTGGAAATTAGACGGCTTTGAATGTGAGCCAATGTTCAGTGTTTTTCTATTTCTTGTTATCGGTTTTTACAGACTTCTTTTGATAGTCTTTACTTGGTCATCTAATATATTTGAGAAAGGATCGTCTCCTATTCAGACTGTCCAATAATAAAACATATCCTAATTCACTTCGTAAGTTAAAGCAAAGCTGAATTTGTAGGACTGTGTTATCTACTATCTTATGTGCACAACGTCTGAAGGCTACTTGATCTCGTCTTAAAAACCAATTTTTTCCGTCTTCTTATTGAATATTTAAAAAGAAAAAGAGGTTTATTTACATCAAGGAAAATTGATCTTGTTTCTCCCGCATCAGAAATATTTTATTAGTCGATTTCTTACAACAAATGCAGAAAAATACATTTCAAAGAATATAAACCCTTTTGCCAAAAAACTTGTTTTGTTTGGCTTTATACTAGAATCTTGAGGTTGTAATAGCAAAGATATATCAGATTTTAACGGAGATTAGTACTATTTGAGACGGTAAATAAAACTCATAAAAATAACGTCATTTAAAACGCTTGCTCTTTTAAAATGCATGGTTTGAAAGTTTCGCATTCAAAATTAAGCAATTTCTGGAAAACACGCATAATGAAAACTTTATATTTCTATGAAAGCAGTTGCAAATCGATAAACATTATAATTTTTTGTCAAGATTTGTTTTAATCTTTTCTTTCTTAACATTGCATTTAATGCATATTTCTATGCCAGCGGTACAGTGTAAACTACACTTTAAAAAGATAAATGATCAGCTTTTTTGAAAACGGAAACTGGCAAATTTCCCCATTATAGGGAATGTTATTCTGACCTCTGATCCACTTTTAAGTAGGATGTTCATGATTTTAAGAACCAATATGTATCTACAGATATACTTTATGATTTATCTGTTTATTTAGTTTACATAATACCGTAGAAATTATATAATGTTAAATGATTTAGATTTAAAATTATATTTTAAAAATTACGTTCGAACAAAAGCTATAAAAGTTTAGCGTATTATGTAATTCGTATATAGCTCATTCTATTTTTTTATCTGTATGTTGATATATATATATATATATATATATATATATATATATATATATGCATATGCGTGTTCTTATCTATCTATCTATCTAGCAAGCTAGATAATTAGCTACAACATTCTGCAAATGAATTGAAACAACTGATTTAGTTTATATTCTTTTAACATGAACCAAGTTTAGGTGGATTATAGAGACAGGATGTAATCGATTTCTATTTACCCTCAGATTAGATCAGTTCTATGAGTACTATGAATCTAAAATCTGGGTGTATAATGAGATTTTGGCATTGAAAAATATTTCGCTTTGCATGATTACATCAGATTTTTATCTCGTCCAGACACTATTGTCTCATGTGTCGATTAGTTCGCCTACGAGCATTGTCAGCGATGGACGTTACTCCAAGCAAGGGAATGAATATTGTAATGATACAAGAACACACTGTCAACCCTCACAGTGAGATCGCGGATATTGTTGGTTTCACACTTTCAACTGTCAATCGTGTTGAGTTGAGGAAACAAACTACATACATTAGTCTAAAACGTAAAGAAAAATGCAGTCTGAAGGGAAAAATAAAGCCAACCGACGACGTACAAGTGATCAGAGAAAGTGTGAGAGATCCAAGTATGATTTATTTGTTTGATTTCAAATGAGTTGCAAATGGTGTACCTATTTCCATGCGCTTATCTATCTATCTATCTATCTATCTATCTATCTATCTATCTATCTGTTGTGGACTAGTTTTCACACTGAAGATTATAACCATGTTATGTCGGTTGTTAATCGATTTAACGCACCCAAAATGTTAGGAACGTGGTAATCTTTCACTGAAAGCTGACGCCTTAGACTTTGGCTAACTGGCAACTAATATCAACTGCCTTAGAACTCTCTAGAACTCTACAGAATTCTAGAACTCAAGAACTCTGCAGAATTCTCTAGAACTCCAGAACTCTACAGAAGTCACTAGAATTTATTAAGAAATGCTAAGAACTTCCCAAGTACTTCCAAGCATTTCTTTCCTTAACTTTCTCTAAACTCTTATAAATATAGGAGGGAGAGTCCATTATCTGAGGAATAGATGTGTTTCCCCATCACACTATCTATCTATCTATCTATCTATCTATCTATCTATCTATCTATCTATCTATCTATCTAAGACTATTATTATCTGTAACTTACAGCCATATGGATGAAAAAAACAGGCCATTATATATCTTCCTAAAAGACCACAATGAGTACTTTACTCGTGCCAAACCAACTAGATTAATTGACCCCACTAAATCTGAATTAGGTATAATTTCTAAACGTATTATACAAGATATAGTCGCGCAGGTGCAAACCTCGTTCAAACTAAATCTATGGAAGGACTCCGATGATGCTATTAAATGGTTTAAACAACAACGCCATAAAGCCAAGGCCACATTTATTCAATTCGACATCAGAGATTTCTACGTTTCAATCTCCGAGGAATTGTTAATAAATAGCATCAAATTTGCTAAGAATGTTGTCACCATCACTGAAGACCAAGTAAACATCATAATGGTCTGTGGGAAAAAATATTTTGGTCTATAATTCTTCCCTTTGGATTAAAAAGGAACGGCAGAATTTGACGCTCCTATGTGTGGTTTCGACTCTACCCAGGTCGGAGATCTGGTAGGTATATATATATATATATAAAATTATAGGTAGATTTTGAGACCTAGAACTAGTCGGGTTATACAGAGATGACGGTTTAGCAATTATTAACAATAGCACTGGTCCAAAAGTGCTACAAAAACAAAAACAATTAACCAACGCCTTTAAACACCTAGGTTTTAAATTAGATTTCCTGACCAACCGTAAAGTAGTTAATTTTCTAGACATCACCTTCGACCTCTCTAGTAACAGCTTTCGACCCTCTCAAAAACTTAACCAAACGCCTTTATACATCAATATTAAGTCCAACCACCCCTCACATGTACTGAGACAAATTTCTAACTCCGTTAATACTAGAATCAACAGACTATCTTCTAACCAAAATAACTTTGACAAAAAAAACATATGACGAGGCTTTACATAAGAGCAGATTTCAAAAGCCGCTCTTTTATGACGAATCCTTGAAATATAGTAATACCAATAAGACAAAAAGAAGGAAGAAAGCAACTTTTTTCAACCCTTCATTTTGCAAATTATGTAATATTAATATAGGTAAATATATTTTAAAGCTCGTAGATAAACATTTTAGCAGTTCTAGTCCACTTCATAGAATATTGAACAGAAAAACCCTAAAAATCAGCTATTCGTGAACAAAACTATAGAAAGTATAATCACATCCCACAATAGAAGAAACTTAGCTAGATATACAAACCAAACTGATAACCCAAAACCTACTACCACTGATCAAGCCAGATCCAGAGTAACAACTCCTAGTCGAGCCAGTCTCAGTTCTGCAACTCTCAACCAAAGCAATCCTAAAGTTGCCTGGAATTTACCAGACATGAGGAATACAACTGGACATTGCAATAATAAAACAAAATACAATTGCAGAATAAAAATTGATTGTCCTATGGGTGGAGAGTGTGTGACGGAGGGGGTAGTATATTGTAATATAATAATCTGGCCCCACCCGAAGAAGGCGATGAAGCGTGGGTGTTTCCGGTCATTGAAAGGAACGGATGTTTGTTTGACCCTATTTCCGACAGATGCGGAAGTGACTCTGAGAAATTACGTAGGCGTCGAGTAGGCGTCGCGAATCGAGGCAAAACTTGGAAGATATATAAAGGCCTCGAAACAAGAAGTCACAGACGAGTCTCCAGAAGTCGACAGTAGAAGAGAAGTCGAGTCCCAGTCAGCCTCGACAGGAGTCAGGCTCGACAGGCAGTCTAGGCAGAGAGCCAGACAAGACCAGAAGTCTCGAGAAGTCGACAGTAGAAGAGAAGAAGAGTCTGGTCGGCAGTAGAGAAGCAGTTCACAGCTGCCCCCAATAGCATACATGCTATTGGGGGGTACGCATTCGTCATTCGTCCATTCGTCAACGTCGACCCTTAGAAGCATTCGTCAACCCATTAGAAAAGCGCTCCCTCAACTCTCTGTCCACGAGGC
The DNA here is from genome assembly GCA_037127315.1 of Ascarosepion bandense. NCBI lineage: Eukaryota > Metazoa > Mollusca > Cephalopoda > Sepiida > Sepiidae > Ascarosepion > Ascarosepion bandense. The sequence goes on along the minus strand of JBBBDQ010000980.1, from coordinate 424,197 downwards.
GACACGGTCCAGCGTCGTTAATAAAAATATAATATATATTTTTATATATACCCCCGTGTTGTTTGTTATTGAGTATATAACAATATCACTCCATGATATACCCAAAGGAAAACAAAAATAAATAAATATTACATTGGTATTTCTGCAGTTGTTTGGGAGCAACGGCTATACAATCACACGCACTTTTTCCAACCCTGAACTAAAAATTCAAACAGCTCTATCGAAATATCTCTGGTCTTTGAAAGACAATAATCTAACCTCCATAATTACATGGAATATAATTAAAAACTCCTAAACACCCACCAACTTCAGAGAGTGCTGTCAATTATTTGTGAAAGAAAATATATATATTATAAGACACAAACACCAGTTGGATCTGCTAAATCCGAGGAAGGAAGCTAGTGTTTAAATGTAGACAGAGGAGCCGGTTTAAGGTATGTTAATATTTTAGCCCCTCTTTCATTCCACTAAAAATTTACACAAATCATAATATTCTACATGATATATATAGTTTAATTGTAAAGCATTGTTATATATGTTGAATGTTTATATATATATATATATATATATACTGGTTTATATATGTCTATGGTATTGGTTACATATTTGTTTTTGCTGGTTTTTGAGTGTGTACTTATATGTGTGCGTTCGTATGTGTGCATATGTATATATGAATCTGTGTACGTGTTAATATATGAGTATCAGTATGTGTCTGTATGCAGGTAATTATGTAAGCATTTATATGAGTTGTATGTATTCACTAAAAGTATACGGTATTACAACCTGCAATATGTTATTATTATTTTTGTTGGATTGTTAACCGAATAATTAGTATAATTTTGATTATATAGTTGAAGTGGTGATTAAAACGAATTGATTAAATATTATATCTTAATTGTATAAATTTCTTAGGTATTTTTAAAAAATTCCAATTTCTTATCCTTTCACTAGTAATATGTAAATTTATTTTTAAACTTAATAATTAAGTTTAAACAACAGAATTTAAATAGAATAATTATGTTTGCTTTTAAATTTTTTAAAAATTTTAAAAAATTTATATTTTATCATATTTGTTTTGTTGATTGCATAATTAGTATAATTTTGTTTATATAATAGTGTGAGTAATTTGTGATCAGAACAGATTAACTATTTTTTCTTAAATATATTTCAAATTTTTAGACTCCAGTTTCTTTTACCGTTAACTCATATTGTTTATTTATTTTTTATTATCTTTTTTATTTGCCTTTTTTTTCATCTTCTCGTATTATCTTTTCTTTATATTTTAAATTTATTCCTATTTTAAATTTATTCTATCATCTTTTATTATTTATTCTATTTTAAATTTATATATTTTTATTACTTATTCCTATTTTAAATTTATTCTATCATCATTTCTTTCTACGTTAAATTTATTCCTCTGCTCCTTTTTTCTTTTTTCTTCTTCCCTTTTCGTTTATGCTTCATGTTACTTACCCTTTCTATTAAACGCTCTCTCCTCCTCTCTCTCTCTCACACTCTCTTTCACTCTCTCACTCTCTCTTTCTCACCCAACCCACTTTCTTTACGTTTGAAATCCACGGGTCTGCAGCCTAAATGTTAGACGAATTTATCTTCGAAATTTTGTTGACATTGGTCGTTACGCGTGTCATCTGAATATATGTTGCGTGTACATATGTTGCGTGTATTATGTATGAATATGTTTATGTGTTCGCCAAACTGATGTATTTTTTAAATTTTCTCTTTTAAGGGAGCGACTGTTATTTTTATTCTTTTTTAAGGTCTTTGGGAATCTCATTCGTGTAAAATTCTTTGTTAAATAAAGACGGAAGCTGAAGATGGTACGCCTGAAATAGGACTACACTTCCGATTCACCATGAAATAACGTGTCTGTCTTAATATTTCTTGTATTTGCTCTCTCTCTCTCTCTCTCTCTCTCTATATATATATATATATATATATATATATGTGTGTGTGTGTGTGTGTGTGTGTGTGTGTGTGTGTGTGTGTGTGTTCAGAGCTCTCTTAGAAAGTTACCAACCACTAAAGGTATAGGATACTCCTTTGATAGGTATAAATGCATATGCACACACAGACACACACACACGCAAACACATACATACACACACACATGCGCGCACGCACACACACACACACATATATATATATATATATATATATATAAATCATTTTACTACAAGCAAGATGGAAAGGCTACTGGTTCGTAGATTTACAGTCATCACATACGCTTGATACCGTGTGTATAGAAAAATGATAAAAGATAAACAGTTTTCAAGAAGATACAAGATATCAATCGACATTGCACTTAAAGTTTGGGAGATTTTTCTATCCTGTAAACAGCGGGAGGTGTTATAAAAGAAATTAAGATCTTGATAAAATAGGAACACTTATCTGCAATGTAATTGGTCCTACCTCGGCATGTCGTCACCCGTCAAATTCTCACCAACGTGGATTCTCTCTCTTTCGTCTGAAAACATTTTCATGACACTGACAATCTTTTAGCTCTTGCGTCATGACCACCTTCAATTATATATTCTACTGGATTGACATCTAGATTCCACCATTTTACCGTTGAAATACTTAAATGAAACTGTCTCTTCTACCACAACAGTTTCTGTAAGGCAGTTAATGTTAGACTGTCTCTAGGATGCAGGAGTGGCTTGAAGCATCTGAAATGAGATTTTGGAAAAGAATACTGAGGATAACATAGAATGAGCACGTGACTAACGAAACGTTGTTGGAGAAGACTGAAACGAGGCGAAAATTCATACTTAAGTTAATGAAGAGAAAGAAGTAATTTCTGAGAACTGCAATAAATAAGGGGTATTGGAGAATTTCATACTCACAGGATGTTTAGAGGGAAGTGGAAAGCAGCTCGAGTCCCAAATGATTGGCTGGATGGCAGAGCGGAGTTTGGGGCAGATACGAAGAGGAAGAATTTTGAGTGACAAGGGACAGAACCAAGTCGAATTCCTTGAAGTGAAATGGCACATGAAGAAGAAGATCCTTCCATGTTCCGAACATGTAAGCAACAATGAAGTTTTGAAGACGATTGAAACGAAAAGGAAACTAATACTTAACATCGGGAAAAGACATCTGAAGTTCCCAGGACCTGTAATGAGGAAGAATGGCTTTGAAAATCCGATACTCACTTGCCCGATGAAAGAAAAAAGTCACAAAACAAAACGATGCATAACATACTTGATGGGCTTGAACAAATTGATGGCACATCAGGGTTTTGGTTGGGTAACAAGAAAAGGCGACACGGTCTATCGTTTTATTAATAAAAAAATATATATTGATATATTTATATATATATATACGTGTTTGTTATTTATGAATATATAACACACGTTTATTTGGTGCTGGTGACCTGCTGTTTTGAAGCAACGAGACAGAGTGATGCGAACATTATTGGGTACCACGGCCACAATTAAAATTCAATGATTAAAAAGAACTACCAGATAGAAAGAAAAAAAGAAGACGAAAATATAGTAAACAACCGGACGAGACCAACGAAAGGTAGGTGACACTTTGATTTAATAGTGTGTGTGTTCTCTGCTCGTGTTATAGTAGGACAGCATACTTTTGCCGATCTGACCGTAGAAATGAGAAATATGGATTGTTCGATAGAACGGACGGGGTACAGGTTACATGTAGAGAGAGAAACAGAGTCGGCCGGTGAGAGGCAGGTTACATGTAGAGAGTGGCAGGGAACGCCGGTGAAGTAGAGAGAGTATTATGCCTAGCGCGTAGGTTTGGGGTGACGGGGGTGTTAAAATTGACAGGGGTGTTAAAATGAGGAAGAAAGTGTTAAAGTGTGTTAAAATTGACGAGGGTATTGAAGTTGACGAGAGGGAGAGGGTTGAGATGTTTGCCTGTCTGTGGGTGCGGGGCGTCTGAGTTGATGATTTATTTTTGTTGTTAATGTTTACCATATATATGAAGTGAGTTTATTGGTATGTTGCTTAGTTAATCGTACTTTTATTGAGTAAGTAAAGGAAGTTTCTTCTACTCTTTTAAGTGGATAATTGGATTAACTTGTTGATAGCAATGGTTTTCTTTGGTTTGTGCAAGAAAATAGTTAATATTTCGTAGAATAAATATTTAATGAAATAATTTTGGTTTGTGTCTTAATTTTACTTAAAAAGCGGCATGACCTTTCCAGACAACCCGATAGAAATATTGACGAACAACTATTCTCAATGTGATTATGAAGGTCAGTTGTATGGTTGAAATAGTTGAGTTTTTCTGACCAGTACTCGAGCCGAATTAAAGAAAAAAAAAAAACACAATCGATGTTCTACGTACACAAACTTTCCCCAATTGGAGTATTAGCGTAAAATGACCCTCTTCATTTTCTCCATTTGGCCTTGTATTGCATGAACTAAATCAAAATTGGTAAACATTAACAAATTATAAATGTAGCTGAATATTACCACAATAGGAAAATCAGAGAAACGAAAGGGTTCTTTAGTTTTGATCTCGTCAACAGAATTTGTTCGTAAACGTCAATTTGTAATCTTTACACAGATATTGTCAGAATTTAAAAATGTTTGTGTTTTGCGTGACATTTCTACAGCATAGGAATGACTTTCATGTTATCGAGAGTTTTAAAGTGTAATTTTAATTATGCAGTTAACAACAGCCAACAATATCGCCAATTATAAATATATCTCAACATTGTTGCTTGAAAACAACTGCATTGTTTGGTTATTTCTTTGCGAATACACCGATTATATATATTCTTAAAACATTCACCCGCGTCTCAGTGTTTCGCGATATGAGTCAGATATTGAAAAGATATTTTGTTATCAATATGGTGGAATCGGATTATTTGGGGAGAATTGGGAAAATTAAATTAAAATCTAAAACTTATTTTTAATTACGTGAAAGTACTTCACTTTTATGCTTTTGTGCAGGTTCCCATAAATTCAACATCCTCTGTGAATTTTCATTTATGTGACCTGGGAAATATCTTTTGAAGATATATTAATTTCTGAAAACTAGTAAATATGGAGAGATTTAGTGAAGGATATGAGGAACTCCCGAAGAAGTTGACGATAGGGGTGATTGCTGGCGTGGTCGGCGTAATAATAATCCTGGGAATAATAGCCAGGAAGCGGATTTTTAAGTGGGAAAGAAGCAACAGTGCTTCGGAAAAGGAAATTGAGTTATCCGTTGTGAATAGTACTCCGGGTCAACGGGTGTTCAATCCTCAAATGTCTCTGCGTTAAACAGAGAGATGTCAACAAATCAGATATGCTTGGTTTCGAATCCAGAGGAAGTAGTTCAGGGAATGGAAAGCATTGTACAAACTAGGGAACTACGAGTCACGGGTCCATTTTTTTTTAGACTAAATTAATATCCTCCACAAGTAAATTGCATGCGGATTAACGTTGGAATCAGAGTAATTTTCTTCATTTTCTATTGAACATTTCTCGGTCAGACTATGAATGTTATGTACGGCAAATAATGACCATTTTTTCTGTGTTCAAACATAGTATGTTTGAAATTAAATTAAATTAAATGAGGTTACGTGGTAACAATAAACTCGAGCAGAGGCACGCATGGTGTTGGTCAAAGGTCATTTACTCGATGTTAGTTTTGAAACTAGAGCGCGGTTACCGCTTAATAATCATGTGATTATGCATCGAAGAGTCTACGCTTATGGACAGACGCGAGAAAGAAAATGAACATTTTTAAGAACTTTGCCCAATTCTGTGAAAATGGATATATTTTTTAAAAAAGAAAAAAAAAAGGAGGAAAAAAGAAAGAAAAAAAAAGAACAATGAAACATCGAGCTGGTAGAACAATTTTCAAGATGGACACGAACATTGTCGGGCTGCCGATGTAGGCTCCCCTATATATTTTTTTGTTGTTTTTTTTGTTTCAGCATGCACATGTTTTTGTTGTTTTGGCATGCACATGTTTATACAATTGTAGGGCTTGTGTGGCATGGGGAGGAGAGTGAGGATGTTGCGCTTAAAATGTTCTTAGGCGAACATTTTGGAAAATGGGTGGGCGAGGAATGTAATATAATAATCTGGCCCCACCCGAAGAAGGCTGATGAAGCGTGGGTGTTTTCGGTCATTGAAAGCAGCGGATGTCATTTTGACCCTATTTCCGGCAGAGCGGAAATAGCTCAGAGCAAACAGACAGGTGACTATGAGAATTACATAGGCGTCGAGTAGGCGTCGCGATCGAGGCAAGTTCCGGTTTTGGAAGATATATAAAGACCTCGAAACACAGAAGTCACAGTCCAGTCAGAGTCAAGGAACCAGACCAGTCTCCAGAAGTCGACAGTAGAAGAGAAGAGAAGAGTCCCAGTCAGCCTCGACAGGAGTCAGGCTCGACAGGCAGTCTGGGCAGAGAGCCAGACAAAACCAGAAGTCGAAGAAGAAGCTAGACGAGCTAAGCAGAGAGGCTACACTCCCGTCGAACCCCCCGTCACCACGTCGAACCCAATTAGAGGCGCGCTCCCTCAACTCTCTGTTCCTAGGCGACACGGTCTATCGTTTTATTAATAAAAAAATATATATTGATATATTTATATATATATACGTGTTTGTTATTTATGAATATATAACATATATATATATATATATATATATATATATATATATATATATATATATATTCATCTTCATCATTTCACCCCAAGCAAGGAATTCCACTGCCATTATTGCGCTTGGGGCTACATAGGGGAAGCGAAATATAAAGAGTGGTTAGATATAGGAAATGTCAGAATGGGGGTGATATATATTTTGAAGGATGGGAAGAGCGTTTGAAAGAATGAAAGCGAATTATTGTGTTAGGAGTTGTCTATTTACCTTACATTTAAACTCCTGGAGATTGTAGCCGTCGGGGAAGCAGTCATGTGGAAGGGAATTCCACAGTCGGAAAGTACGAGAAAGGAAACCGTTGGAGTAGAAATTTCGGCTGCATTTTATCGGTTTCACAGTAAAAGTGTGGAATCTAGTTGCTAATCTAGTATCTCGTGCAAATTCGAACCTATGGGGCACCAGTGATCTAAGTTCATCGGAGCAAAAGCCGTGAAAGTATTTATAGAAGTGACACAGGGAAGCCACGTGAGAGAGAGACTGCAGGCGTTCTGCTACGTCGGCATCGATCATATTACAGACCCTCCGCTGTACCTTGTCTAGAAGCCCAAGTAGAATAGCAGAGGCACCCGACAAGATATGGCAACAGTATTCAATGCACGGGCGGATGGTAGATGTATAAATGTGCAGGATAGATTCAGACGGAAAAAACCTCAGGGTCCTGCACAGAGAACCGACTTTCATAGCAGCGGATTTAGCAATGGATTCGATATAGTCATTCCACTTGAGGTCCGCTGAAAGTGTGAGACCAAGGAGGCGTAGTGTTTTACTCTCTTTGAGGCAAGCCTGGTCCATGCTAATAGGAGGTAGTTGCGATTGTCTATGATGATTAATTGATAGTAGCTTCGCTTTAGAAGCATTAAATTTTACGAGCCATTTCTTAGCCCAGTCCACTACGGACTGCATTTTCTTTCCAAGCTCGGCTGCAAGGTGAGCGCGCCAACATTCGAATGCGTGTATCATGTCTCTTACAATTTATACCTGACTAGAAGGTTGCCAAGCAAGGTCATAGAAACTAATCTCTCCTGCTATTAAACACATAGCTGGAGGGAGAAGAGATGAATTCATAACTTAACAAAGATAATTGCGCATAAGTAAGTGCAACGAATTCTACTCGAAATTGAACTCGGATTTTCACTTTGCCATTCAAGGTCCCCACAACGGATTTCCACTTTGCCATTCTATCACCCCAAAACGCGCTCTCATCCAGTTCTTTATATCTCGGTGAGAAATATAATCTTAATACTAGTACAATAAATCTTGACAGATCTGATAGTGGCCACATGAAAAGTGTTAGCCAAGTCATTATAAGAAACTGCTACATAAAATGACCCCCTCGTGATGCTGAAAGCTGTAATGATAATGCATGCAAAATCTAATTTCTCATGTCAATTCATGCAATTATATCATCACAGCTTTTATTTTGTATTAACCTGAAGGAGCGAATACATTCATTATCTGATAAAGATATTTACTAAAAGAATAAAGAATCCATTAATTATGTTTTTAGATGCAGATCAAGGCCATCGCTACTCTTCTTCAAGTTACATATTTCTTAAAACTTTGTGTGAATCTACGTCAACGAAAGATTTCAAATTTAATTGATGAAAAATGCACTCGAAAATCATATTTAAATTTTGTTTAGGAAACCGTCATTTTCCTTAATGGAAGCCATTTGTGTTTATTCACATATTTTGCTTTTATTAGAAACAAAATGTCTCTTTACAAATGTCATCTTTTTCAAAGAAAATAACAGGAAACAGGTCTAAGCTGTAAAGTAAACAGGAACTTGTATGTTGGTGATTAAAATGTCGTTAAGAAAATAATATATAGAAATATTTAAAACACTTTACATAATGGAAAAATCTCCTGAGATAATAAAACACATATTATTTTTATTGTAACTATTTCAATCTAAATAAAAGCAGCCGAGCTTTTATACATACGGAGAAAAATAAATTTAAAACTCTCAACAGTGTTTCGATTTTCTAATAAGCAACAAAATGTCTCCCCGGTATATACAATACATATTACGACTGAGGACACGCACATTGTGATAAAGCAACATTTCGATATTAGTGTTACCTTTTAAAAAGACATTAATCTTGAGTTTACCCCTCTCAGATAAATAAATTTGTTATTTGTCCGACCTTTTCTTGATAATCAGTATTTTGATGTTTACATGTAGAACTTTAAACAGAGTAAAGTAATTTCTATTAAAGATTGATCGCATAAAGCCAGCTATAACAATATCTCTAATGACTGTACTACTAGAATACAGTATTTCTGCTCCCCATTTTAATGGTATGAAAATTCTAATCCATGAAGAGAACGTTTTGCGTATGACCATGAATTACATTCGGCAGCAAGGCTCCTGATCGTGAGTGGGGGTCCGAGAAACGGCCAATCACCTCATAATTGCTTTTGTTCCGAACTCTACACTGACACTTCATTTTAGCACCTTTTGAGTTCACAGCTATGGTCAAAGTGTGAACCTCAAAATTGGGATCAAGTCATAATGAAATTAAAAAATTCATTTTTAAATCATAATAAAACGAATAAATTTTAATAAGAAAAACACTAATGCTCTGAAGAAAATTAAATTTCGGAATTAAATGAACCATAATTTGATATAATCTTTAAACAAACTACCAATAATAAAATGATAATAATGTATCTGAACAAAAAATACATATCATCTAACAAGTTTATATGTAATAAGACATGGGACACAAGTTAAGAATTACCAAAATAGAAATATGTTCTACAACTAGAATCAAAGTAATAATGCTTGCTACACTAAATCCTTCATAATAATCCAGGATGTAAAGTTAGTAAATACTAAATGCTTCAATGCACATATCTATGAATTTTGTGGGTTCTTTTGTATTAATTTTTATTCTACTAGTGGATAGCGTTATGTGCCCTATAATAGTACTACATCATTGTTTTATAAATAGAACAGAATAGCTCCTGTGCGGAAATGATAAGATCGATTCTAAAGTACAATAATAGTCACTGATAGACTATATTTCAGTAAAAGATTATGTAGATATTGCATGGACTCTTGTTTCTAGGTATTTTTGTGGGTCATTTCTAAGTCAAAGAACACAGAAGGTACGTGTTGTTTTTGCTTACCTTATTAAGCTTTGCAACGGAACCAGATGGTTGATTGCAGTTCTTTGTTTCAGCGATACATTGTACTTTTTTTATTAGTGACTTAAGTTACTAAAATAATCGATTGTTTACTATTATCTTGAACAGTTTGTCAGAAAAATCAGTTAATAAATTCTAGTCTATGAATTGTCTGTTCCTGGTTTTGCAATCAGTAGAATAGACGTCTGTGGTCATTGTTCCCGAAACTTCGCATTTGTACAGATATCATTGTATGATTTTTAATAACAATGTGTAAAAATCTTTTGTGAATATTTTTACGATAATATAGTAGACAACGTCCAACACTGCTCAATTACGACTGCTTTAATGGGAAAATATTCTGTCCGAGAAATGGTTTACTGTAACATTCAATGTTGGTTCTTTTGAAGAAATATTTGTATGTTTACGTGTTTTCTTTTATAGTCTTTACTTTTTTTATTGTCTTGTTTTGTTTTTATCTTAAATATCAGTTTCAGAATCTTTCACATAATGTAATTTAATAAGGTATTTGTCCGTTATTAAGGTATTATTAATTCAAAAATATTTTGCTGATAAATATTGATAATATTCAGCAACATTTCTAATAATTTCTCTCCCTGTTTTCGCTGTTATAGCATAATTTAGTGTATTGGTATGATATTGTCCAAAGCAATGTTTGGATTTTTATTGATTTACGCGACATTTGTATATTTCGTTCTTCGTTGTTAATGAGGAAGAATGTTGTTCTTGGCTGAACTATCGCTAGGAGTCTTAACATAGTCCAATTACATATTTACGTTTATCCTCGAAAAAGAATAAGTGTCTGCTTCTTCTATTTGTTGATAATTTTGACAGTTATTGGATTTTTGCTGAATTTTCAAATCTGCTTTATGTAGTCTACATATGTCTTAACATTTTTACAGGAACAGTTTCCGTTTTTTATTTCTTGGTTTTATAGATGGCGTTTTTTGGATCTTGGTTGAATTTTCCAAATGCTACTTTACGCAGTCTGCTTACGTTTTTACATTTATAATCGAGATATACTTTGTTTTCTCTGCTTGGTAATGAGGTTGACTGTTGTTGATTGTAGATTGAAGTTTCGAAAATCTGCAATCTCATTAAGATTTGATATTTATCAGCGAACCGGAGTTTGTTTCTTCCGATTTGGGTTGATTTTGGCGGTCATTAGTTATTGTTGAAATGTCTAAATGCTGCTGAATGAACACAAAAATAATTATTTATATTTATTATCGAAAACAAGTTCAACTTTTTCTACTTATCTATTTAAGTACGTCAATAAATTAGTTTTATCTTGGAATCAGTGTCTCTTACTCCTGCTTTGTTATGAGATTCGCGGTTAGTGGTACATTGTTGAATTGTCGAAATGTTGCTACATGCATACGAAAATAATAATTTACATGTATTATCGAAAACAGGTTTAACCTCTTCTATTTAGGTATTTGATGAATTTAAAAAAATGATTTAACTACGTCAATAAATTTGATTCATCTTTGAACCGATGCTTCTTGCTCATCTTTTCGATGTTAGTGGCACCTTGTTGAATTTTCGAAGTGCTGCGTTACATCGGGCAAATATTTTCCTATATTTATTATGGAATTAGTTTAATTTCTAATTAAATTAAGATAATAGTGACGTATGTTGGCTACTTGATGAAATTTTGTAATGCGGCTTTATAAAGTATAATTAATCATTTACATTTTTTATCTATCCTGAATTTGTTATGTCACATTGATGATGATGGCTGTTTTTAGATATTCTTAAATAGTTGAACTGCTATTTCACTTACTCTCTATGCTTATTTACTTATATAGTCAATTATATGATCATTTCCGCAGCTGATGTTCATTAACTGGAAATTCGAAATACTGATTTACGATGTCAAATTATTTATAATGATCATCGAAACAGAGTTATTTCAAATTGGTAATGATTATGGCAGTTACTGTATTTTTGTTGAATTTTAGAAATGCTATTTTATAAAATATAAGTAATTATTTATATTTTTAATCGAAAATAATGTATGTTCCTTTGTACTTGCTGATGCAGTTGGCGTTTACTTGTTCTTTGTTCCATTTTTGAATAAGTTGTCTTTACGTAGTCTAATTAGTTATTTACTGATAACGTTAAGAAAAAGGTAGATACTTATACTTCGTGATGAGTTTGACTATTGGTGGTGATTTGATTTATTTTCGAAAGGTTGATTGACGAAACTTATAAACTTTATTACTTTTATCATCGACAATATTGCCACATTCTTCTGTAAAGTGATTATGTAAGAATTTGTTAGTTATTTGTTGAATTTTTAAAATGCTGTTTAATAGAGTCTAAATATTTATTTATATCTATCAACTCAAAATTTCTTTTAAAATAATCTAATTATATTTAAATTCGAGCTAGTGTCTGCTTTGCGTAATTAGTAGGCAAAGCAGACACTTGCTTGACACTAATTTTATTATCGTTTGGTTATTATTTGTTATATTTTCGAAATACTTCTTGTAGTTTAAATAATTATTAAGATTTATTATCAAACAAGAGTCTTTTATTTCTAATTTGGTGAATTTGTTGCCTATTGTTAATTTTTTAAATGCTATTTACGTAGTCTTGTTGCATATATACATAGAAATCATTCAGTTTCTTCTGTTTCATAAGGGTGATACTTACTGGTTCATTCTTGAATTTTCGAAATTCTGTATAACATTGTCTAATTACATCTTTATATATATATCATGGACAATAGAATCTGCTTTCTTGGCTTGGGGATGAAATTGCCGGTTGTGTGTTTATGGTACAATTTTCGAAATTCTGGTCTGCGTTGTCTAATAATTATTTACATGTACCAATGGAAACAGAGTGTCGTTTTTATTCTTGTGTGGATGAGTTAGTTATTTATTGGATTTTGTTGGACTTTTGAAATGCTGCATTACGTAGTGTAATTTTCTACATATATAATCGAAAATAGAATATGTTTCTGCTGTTTGGAAAAAAAGTCGGTGTCTTATTCTTCTTGGTGAGGTTGGCCGTAATGGTTGTTTGTTGAATTTTCTAAATGCTGATTTAAGAAAATATTTATTTACATTTGTCATTTAAAAAGAAAATTTAATTTTCTGTGTAGCGATGCGGTTAATGCTTGGTGAGATTTTGTTGAATTTTTGCAGAATCGGTTTCTCTTTTTAATTATTTCGTTATATTTATCTTCGAAAACAGTCTGAGTCTTCCGCTTGATGAACTGGTTTGGCTGTTGTTTGCTGTTTACAGAATTTTCGAAATGTTGCTTTACGTAGTTTAAATATTTATTTTCATTTATCATTGAAAACTGAATGTGTTTGTACTGCTTAGGGATGAAGTCGGGTCTGTTGGATATCTGTTGAAGTTTAAAACATCTAATTTAGATGTTTAGTTATATAATAATTTTCTTAGAAAAACAGAGTTTTTCGTCTTCCTGATGTAGTTGATTTTTGTTGAATTTTCTAAATGGTGCATAATATAGTCTATTCACTTATGTACCTATCTATTTGAACCCCAGTCTGTTTTCTCTGCTTTGTGAAGGAGAATTACAGTGATTTGTTTTTAATTTCATTTTTAAAATACTGCTTTTTTATGCAATTACTTTATCATATTTCTCCTCGAAATCATGGTCTGTTTCTTCTGCATGGTTATGAAGTTAACGGTAATTAGTTGGCCCTTAAAGTTCTGCTTTGTGTAATCTTTTAAATCATCTTAATGAATCCATGACTCTTCAGGATGTAGGCTCTCATGAACTTCTATTTGTCTATTTCTCTTCTCGCTCTCAAACATTTTTCTCATGGTATCTCTCCCAAACTCTGCTCGACTATTCATTTGATCAAACCTATCAAGAAGGTATCTCGCAGCTATTTCTTGTCTCTTTTTCCTTCCATCTGGCCTGTGAGTATTAAATTTCCCAGAACCTCCTTTCTCATTACATGTTCTAGGAACCTCGTCAGTCTCTTCCTGATATTAACTATGAATTTTCTTCTCGTTTACATCCTCTCCGTGTTGCTAACGTGTTCCGTCGCGGGTATCCTCATTATCTTTCTGTAAAACCACATTTCTGCTGTCCCAAGCCTCTCCTTCATACTTGATGAGATTTTCCAAAATACACTTCTATACAGAAGGACAGCTATCACATAGCAATCCAGCACTCGTTTCTTTGTTTCTAATGGGATATTCCTGACTCTCAGTACTATAAGTCGCTTCTGGAATGCGTCCTTGACCATGCCAATGCATCTTTAGATCTCCATGTCGTACTTTCCATCCTGTGGCAGAACACTTCCCAGATATTTAATTTTCTTTACTTCTTTCATTTTAGTTTACATTTGTTTTCTTTTTAAGTTTATGCTCAGTCCTTTCTTCTTGCTTTGATTTTCTGGAAGGTTCTGCAATTACCTTTCCTTCTATCGTTTAAATTCATCTTTTAAAAAATCCACATTTATCAATCCAGTATATTTAACGAACATGTATCAATTTCTTGTACTTGGTTATAAATCAGTAATAATCTTGTGTACATGTTGAATTCTAGAAATGCCACTTAATTAGTTTAATTTTTTACATTATATTCAAACCAGAGTTAGTTTCTAATGATTGGTGATCATGGGTGAGGATCTTAGCTCTTAGCTGAAGTTTTTATATGCTGCTTGACGTATTCAAATGAAAATTATCATCGAAAACAGTGGTTCTTGTTTTTGGTAAACGCTTTGACGGTTATAGATTATGAGGTGAATTACATTTATCATCAAAGTCAGCTTTTGTTTTTTTTTATGTTTGGGAATGAGATCCTCAGTTATCATTTATTTGTAGAATTACTTAACATAGACTAATCACTTCCTGTATTCATAATCTAAAACAGTGTTTGTTTCTTCATCTGTGTGATGAATTAGTTGTTGTTTATTTTGTGAATTTTGAAATACTGCTTTACAAAGTCTATATATGTATTCATATTAACCAGAGACTGTTTCTTTTACGAAGAGATGAGTTTGGCTGTTGATGTTTGTTGGATTTTTGCAATTCTTCTTTATGTAGTATAATCAGATATTTGCTTTCAACAAATGTCTGATTCTTATGTTTCGTGATGGGATTGGCGGGTTTTGTTACTTGCTGATTATTGAAAAGATGCTTTACGGTATCTAGTCTTCAACTGAGTGATGAAGTTGGAGCTTGCTTATCATTTTTTGAAATTTCGAAAGGTTTTCTTCTAGTGTAATTACTTTATGACATCAAGCATTCAATTCAATGTCCGTTTTTCTATTTGATGATCGTCTTGGCAGTTGTCCTTTATTTGTTGATTTTTTTAAAATGCTATTTACATTGTCAAAATGTATTATGCATTTGTCATTGAAGACTCTGTGTGTTTTTTAATGCTTTGATCGATGTTAAATTTTAGAAATCCTGCTTTACGGAGTTTAATTAGTTTCTACATTTAAAATAGAAAACAGATTCTGTTTCTACTCTTATTAATGTGGTGGATGGATGTTGAATGTTTGTTTGATTTTGCAATGATACTTTATCTAATCTAATTACTTCTCCACATTTATCATCAAACTGGCGTCTGTTTCTTCTACTTGGAATCTTTGTATTTCTTTTAATTTTCGAAATGCGATTAACTTAAAGTATATTTGTAATTACTTATTTATATTTATAAACGAAACCAGAGTCAGTTCCATCTGTTTTGTGATGAGGCTGGCGACTGTTGTTTATTTGTTAATTTCTCGAACTGCTGATTTAAATGGTCTAAATACATCTTTAGCATTATCATCGAAAATGTGGATTTCTTCTGCTAGGTGATGATATTGACGGTTCTTGGTTATTTTATTAATTTTCAAAATGCTACAGAACGTTGTATAATTACGTATTTATTTTTTATCTTCGAACTAGAAGCTATTATACATCTTAGTGATGATGCTGGCAATTCTTTGTTATTTGTTGCATTATTGATATGCTAAGTAGAGCACTCTAATTACTTCTTTATATGTATCACCGAAAATGAAGTATGTTTATTCCTCCAGTTTTACGTTTATTTTTACATTAATACATTATTTCCTTCCTCTCATATATGGGTTCAATAATAGGGTATACAGTAATCTGCATTCTCTGTTTCAAGCAGCCTAACAGAAGGAATATTAATAATACAGATCTTTGGAGGAAGATATATACACTCATTATCGTTCTCTAACAGCCATGACAATTCACGAAAAAAACAGAAAATTAATTAAACTGAAATATCATTCAATATCTAATTTTAATAGATGCATATTATGGACGCATAGTGAAAGAAATTGATGTGCATTCAAAACTTATAGATCAGACTTTTAATCCTGTAAGATTAAATTTTACATTTTTCTTATTATTACAGAAAACTCATACTATAATCGTGGATTTTGAGTGGCTCTTGAGGCTTGTATTTAGTGAACACAAGTAAAAAATAGTAGAATCTGCTACATATTGATATAAACATTATTACTGACTTATAATCTGTGCTGCAAATAAGTTAGTTTATACACATATATAACGCACATATTTTTCTCGTCACTATATATACAGTGTCGAGCAAATAGCCAGAGCATAGTACTCACACATAAGATTCACATGTATAATACACTTTGTTATATTTTAGATTTATAATATCGACTAAATGGCTATGATACACAAATAAATAACATAATGGAGTTTGGTTGCATTTGATCTTAATTCCATTTTTTCTTGTGACTTCTCAAATTTTTAATTTAAAGAAAAACGTTTTTAAGAATTAAATTTTGGAGAAATCAATTTAGGAAATCCATTCTTGTACATCTAATAATGTATGCCTAATGATTTGTATCTTTTAGGATCTATCTGTTTAATTGTAATAAAATAGACTTAATTTGATGTTAAACTGTGTTAATTTCTTCATTATATATGCAAGTTCCCGGCTCAACGTGTAATTAGGCAACATAGTGAATTGAGAATATTTTTTCAACATTTTCGATGTCAAGCCAGTTCCTACTTTGATCATATATATATATTAATAAAGAAATTTAAAATAAAAAATTAAACTGAACATTTTAAAAAAGCCGCATTCATCATTCCAGTATATTTAACGAACCTAAACTGTTTTTGTTCTATCTCTAGGCCGATTCTTCTGCGCGCTCTGTTCGTCAGAATTCGGAAAATGAGTTTTGTTATGTTATATATATTTATTTTAAAAATAACCAAGAATTTATAAGAACATTTTAAAAAAATGTTTGAAAATACAAAAATAATGTTGGAATCACAATACCAAAGGTAGCTCCCTATAAGAGAAGGGCTACATATCAAACAATTCTCCCATACCGTAAAATTTTACATTATCTAACAGAAGAAATGTAGTTAAGAAAGGTATTTAAAAAAAGACAGACGCTCACACGATAACCAGCCGCGCGTATCACGTGGTAGCTTTAAAAAATTCATTTTTCAAAAAGACAAAAATTACATCACATTCAAATTTGATAGCATAATATAAACATCGAAAAATAATATCCTTGAAAATGGCCAGAGAAATGACTGAATGAGTTTGGAGAGTTGAAATAAATGGAACATTTTTACACTCCTCATTCCCAGCAAAATGGAAAGGTTGTTTAAAGGGAAGATTAAATAAATAAAAAAACTAATAAAATCTTCCTTGTTATATATATATATATATATATATATATATATATAAGTTTTTATTTAATTTTTCCTTGAAACAACACGTTTCCATCTTGCTGGAGCTATGGAGCGGAAAAAATGTTCTACACAAACACACACTCACAGATATATATAAATTTATATTATATTATATATATATATATATATATATATATATATATATATATGTGTGTGTGTGTGTGTGTGTTTATGTATGTATGGGTGTTTGTGTGTTCATACAACGTACAGTAGGTACTAGTTTTATTTTTTCTTCCATATTTTATCCGATTCCTATAAACATCGTAAGTTCAGTGTCCTGAAACTGTAAGTCGTTAGTCAAAATATTACCTGTCACGCGCGTGTGTGTGTAAAATTTTGACTACTTTCGTTGTTAAGAAATTTGCATTAAAAAGTTGGCCAGTGCTTTCCAGCCCCTCGTCTGAAAGTTGATTGTATACTTTAAATTCAAAAACCTAAAGTTTATCACTAGAGATGCTCTGCTTTAATGCACCACTCGGGGCGTCAATTTTGAGGTTCAAACAGGCGCGTTAATTTGCATAACGTAAGTGAAGGCGCCCAGCACGACGAATGCTTTGAAAGTTGATTGCTTGTCACATAAGCAGATCTATCGACTTTTATTCAGCGATTTACTCAATATGGTGCCCTATTAGCTTGCTATCAAACTCCCCAAATTGATGGAGATTAAAAGCAGACATATATATCATTACGAAATATAACATACACTCCTGCCCAAATACATTGAAACAGCTATTTGAGTTTTCTTTCTTTCACAATATGATCATTGTAAACGCCATTAAATGGCAGTGTCAAAGATTTTCTTTTTTCCTTAGATTAGGTCATTTGCAATTGTGTGCATGTAGTAATATGATTTTATTTTCGGGGTGTATGATGAAAGTTGTTTGACATTGAAAATATTGCATCATCCGTGGTTGCTAATCTTACAGAGAGGTCGCGGATTATATTTGTGTCAGGCTTTCAACTCTCAGTTCTATCATCAAGGCCAAAAAACAAACTGAAATCTTCAGTCTAAAACGTAGATGAAAAAGTGGTTTAAAAACATACGATAATAAAATACGTCAGAAGTGTGAAAGATCCTATTTTTATATTATTTGTTTCGCTTTAATTAATTTATAAAAGGGTGTGTATTTTCTCTCAACTTCTGAATTCTTCAAGCCATCTAGATCGAAATCAATGTAAGATTCTATCAAATGTCTCAGTGTTAATTGAGTGTGAGATCCTGTTTCCGTATATACGTGAAACCGAAAATTCTAGCTATATTGAATAAAGATTTTTCCTGACATACCATCAAATTCGACTTGATTAGGCAAAGATATTTAATGCATAGGTGAAATCGCCTCCACTATATTTAGTTCGGGCATTTTGCTTAAATTATGCAAGTCTGGTTAAAGCTATTTTTACAAATGTCTAAATGTTTATATTGATTTTTTTTCTTTTATGTTTATCAATATGTAACAGTTGCGTAGCTTTCACAATTTTACTTAGTGAAATAATTTTTCTGGTAGTGAGAATATCTATGTCTAACAGTTTCTTTTTTTTTATTGCCGTGAAACCGCTCTCGGGTCGCTAGTCGTGATGGACTTCTCACAGTAGCTGGTCTTCAAGACTTCTTTAACAATGGCGCGCACTTCCTTGCACACACTATGAATTTTGATGCAAGGGAGACAGGCCGAAATCTTGCTTGCTGAAACTTTACCACGTCGAACCAAGCAGGATGCGAGCGTACATTCGGTTAAAAAAAATACGGCACCATAAAAAAAATAAATAGTTTTGATAATGCCTGAATAAGTTGCGGGAAGAGTCTTTATATTTATAGAAAAAATAAAAATAAATAATTAGCAAACAGGAACAGGATATAACAGTCGTCGAATTCAATTTTCACAACGGAACGAAAGTTTTCGTTTAGAATAATCAGAGCTTTCAATTTTCCGAATATTTTTAAAAAGTTTTTTCAGAGCTCCTTACCTAAGCCTCACGGAAACGGCCGATGTACGGTGGTTGGTTGACGACGGCGGCAGTAAATTCGACTTGACTCGCTCGGCAGCTCTAACTGATTTTGCTCACCGTGGTTTCGATTTTTATGCTTTGTTCTATATTCTCTTGGAAAGTACGGGCTGCACCCGGGGTATATATGCAAATCCAATCTTTGATTAATTAGATTACTTCCTCCTCCACATTTCGAGGAGGAGGATGTGGTTCAACCAATGAGGTACCATTATTTCTTCTGACGTAATTTCCCTTCGTCATCTTTCTTGATTCAACAGATCACGTCAGCAATTCCAGTTTTAGCTTGGAAATATCAATTCCTGTGAGATTTATAATTCATTTTTATTTCCATTGTCAAAGCTTTAATCTTTTTTCACCTCATCAAAAATCTGACAGCCTTGTTTTGAATACTTTTATGTTTCACTTCCACCGGCCACAAAAACCAAAGCTCCCAGCTGCAAAAATATATTTTTTTCTTTGTATTCTCTTAAATTTATACTAGTTTGTCTGTTTTTTCTGATTTTACAAGGTTTCAATAAGTATTCTCAACCCACCTCATATCGCGATTGACAATAAACAGCAACATCAACAATATTACTAGTAATAATTTTTTTTCACTCCGTCGAATTAAACTTAGATTATATTTTTTTCATATGCAAAAATAGTGTTACATTTCCTGTAAGAAATTTCATTTTGCTCTCTCCGGGCTAACTAAAAATTCTATCAATTTTATTAGATTGACTTAAAAATGATTTATGTTATTCGGTAAATTCCCTTTATACTTATAACATTCACTTACTAATACACTCATTTCAGTACATATTACACACTTCATTTATTTTTACATTTAAAATAATGATTTCTGTTTGAGTGGTTTAGTGTTCGGTCAAATTAAATTAGAGAAATCATAACTATCTGGGCTTAAACATTTTAAAATGATACCGTAGTGATTAAAAATATTAACCATGCGAGAAACTTCTCACCCAGAAATGTTAAAAGATATAAATGTATTTATATACAGACTCACACATGTCTACAGTTTGTGTGCATCTATGTGTGTGCATTGTATGTGTGCCTGTTTGTGTATTCGGTTTCAATACTGCAATTTTTAGTTTTCCTTTTCTTCATGCAATTTCGAATGATATAACAATGAAAGCTGCGTCATCAACTGCCATAAGAATTTACGTTTCCGTTTCAAGCATGTTTTTCAATTAAATCATTGCATAAAATTTTAGGAGTTTTCATTTTAAATCACTTTGATAGAATTTTATTAATGGCAAAGAAAAAATGAAACAATTTCAAACATTCATTAACGTTAACAGAAACATTAGCGACTTTCACATTGGAAAGTGCATAAAACTCCGAGTAGCCAAATTTATAAACTTACATAGGAGTGTTTATCTTTTCTAAATTCTCGTAAGTCTATTTTTCCGTCTGTCCTCATCTTACACCAGTAGAAGCAAACCACTCGCAAATATTCTTTATCAATTGTTACCTGTTTTTGTAAATTCTACTAACATATGCTGCTTACAATATTAGCAGTAATATTTCATTTATCTAAAACTATTTGGACCATATTTTTTATTAATAAATAGCTGTGACATATAAAAGCAATGCTTCAGGTAATAATATTTCATTCGTATTGCAATCGTGCTCGCATACAAATAATTTATACTTTCAGCTCTAAGTTACAAAGCCTATAACTTTTATAATAATCCTTTTTGTCGTCTGAACCTATTAAGAATTAGTTAAATGGTATCGTAAAAATATACAGTTTTTATCATATCCCTTTATTAATAAAAGCTCTTAAGACAGAAGGGGTTACTGAGTTTGAAAGAATAAGAAAAACATGAAACGTTATTTAGTGACAAGAACAAACGAACTGTAACCATGATGACAGAAGTTAAAGATTGTTTTTTGTTTGAATTTTGAACGGAAAAATTTTAGGTAAATTAACGGTACCAAATCGAGTAATCTGGCGGTCAATAGATAGCAACTGATATTACATTTGAATTTTTGAAGGTGAAATTGTTTGGATATTATGGAGTTGGAAGTGATTTACACGAGCAAGAAGTGCGAGAAAAAATATGGTATGATATAAAGGGAAAATATACCTTCAAAATGCTAAGCAACATATTAAAACAGGTATTTACACTCACGAAAGCGGTCAAATTCTATGTGGTTATTCTTTTTCATTTTAATAATCATCTTTGAAAATCACCGTTATGGTACCTGTATTGCCCCCACTTTGCAATATTCGACAGCTCTTTTTACTCACTCACTTTTTGTATAATTAAGTTAATTTTTTTCTTGCGTTTTTTATTTTAAATCAACGGACAATGTCGTCATATTTATATGTTTCAAACGGACATTGAGTATAGATTCAATTTGAAATGAGATTTCTAAAAAGATTTCGAATTTAGATCAATTACAAACTTTTATGTAGGAAAAATAATTTTCATCAGAAAAAAGATTAATTCTCACACTATCTGTATCAACATATATAAATTGGTGGCTAAACTTGATTAATGTCAAAGCGAGATACCATATTTACACATGCATATTTGTTATATACACATTAGTACTAAACCTACGCTTAATTTATTCCGGTCTCAATTCATACCCAGTAAATAATTATAAAGCATAAGAATTAATTTAAGGTTTACATTAACTGTGATAAACACAAGTAACTTACCCAATAGCATATATTAAAGGTTAAAGAACCGCACATTGCTCGATAGCCTGGCAGACATAATATAAAAATATACACAGCATTGCGACACCAAATCTTAGTTTAATTTTGTTTATTTTTTATTTTGCTTTCTATGTTTATTTTTACTCTTTATGTTATTTATTATTTTTGTTGGTTCTTTGTTAGAAATAAATTGAACCAGCAATAATGTATCTTTCATTATTTCCATGATTTTCCCCTATATTTTTTTTATGTTTACCGGTCCCTTTTCAGTCAGTTAAATATCAGACGTTATACACGCTTGGGTGATCATGTCTTGAAATAGATTCGACTATCTGGATAGAAGGTTTTCCCGCAGTAGGTTGCCATTAGTTTTTGCAGCAGACTGGTTTCCGACCAAATCAGTAGAACCCAATCAATCCTGCTGTTTAACTCTAATCTAGTGGAAGAAAAAACGGATTAATAGGTTTCCTTTTCCAAGTAAGTGTATACAACGAATTCAACTGGAATTCGCACTGGGCTCTTCAATTTCTCGATGTCCTCTCCACCATAGAACATATCCAACGAATCAAGATGACCGAGCTATTAGTCTCAATAAATCACAGTGTGGTGGACGCGCTACTAAAAACGACACCCCAAGACTGAAGTCAAGTGGTCTGCGAGAGATCTCTCGTTTTATGCTTCACCTGGGTGCCATTTTACCGTGCCATTATTACATGTACCGTTATTAACTAAAATCATCCGAACGGATCACTATTCTTACTTATTGTTCATCTCTCGTAGGTGGAAACTATTACTATGGAAACAGTGAAAGAATATCACAATACTTTTGGCTGTGGTCTGTAGGGAAGGTGCTATTTCATCACGTACGAAGTCGAGTAAAAAAGCATTTGAAAAAGATTAAATTTTAAAAGATAGGATTACTAAGCTCAAGCTCATACATGGTATCAGTATTCAATTTCTGTTCGGATGTGATCTTGTGAGTGCATGTCATAGCAGCTAGATTAACAGACATAAACGAGTCCTGCGAGTGACGATAAACTACATCTGGCAGCAAGGCCTCTGATCGAAAGATTAGAGGTTTTGAAACCACCTTTTTATTCTTGTAGTTTCCAGCTCCAACCCGACCTCAGGTCATATCACAAGTTAGGGCCCAAGCTATGGGCAAAAAGTGAGCCTTTCAAACACAATCATTATGAAAGTAAAAACTAGCTATTAATAAAAAATAAACCATCAATGCTTTTTTATATAAAAGTCAATCTGAAATACCTGATCAGAAATATAATTTATGCGTACTTGAATGCATTCAAATGCATTCAAGTTATTTAGTTTTCGGCATTAAGTAATAAAATATGCCGATAAACAAAATCCACCAATAAACACAATGCGCCAATAAACAAAACGTAAGTAAAAACTGGAATGCACAGGATACGAGGAAACAACGTCAGTCTAAATTAAGCAAAAATGAAAATAACAACGATGTATGATTTCAACAGATATATTTACCAAAATTGCACAAAAATATCTTTAAAAAAGGAATTCAATGAAATCGCCATTGGCTTCAACCACATCAGCAACATTTAATCTTGATGGTGTTCTTGTTTAATTTGGGGAAGACTCTCATAGACTTTGACTTTAGATCATCTTTTGTGTTAGAAGCATTTTATTGGTCTTTCACTCGAATGAGCGTGACACATAATAATTATGTCTGGGGAGTTAGATGACCAGATGTGAAGGATGATATATCTGAAAGTAATAATTAGGCTTTTTTGCGTGTGCCACACTTAGGTTCTTTCAACGACCACACTCTTGACACAGGGCAGAACGGCCTCCTCAATACACTTCAATAAACCTTCCTGTTTAGTATGAGGATTTCACTTACTAATTCATTTCTTTTCTAATCCGTATGATCAGAGTGAGTTTTTCGACGAACCGTACATTCGTAATCGACATTAGACTCATCCAACTCTCTCCAAATTGTTTGCATTTTCCTTATATTGATACCAAAACACAGCGATATGTTTTCTTCCGGTAAAAATGAAAAGCAGATTTGTATGCCGTTTCCAAATTTCTGACCGAATGAATTGCGTCATGGTTACTTCTTTCTGACAGAGGGGGCCCAAATGACACTAATATACTACCCATTTGACATAATAATTTACTCATATAACCATGGTTGCATATGAAATGGCGATATTTATCCATCGTACTAGCTGTATAAAATTATCAGCAATTTTCCCCATCTTACCTCTAGTATATAAAAAGGTGACAATTTACCAATCTTACCATGTATTATATGTCTGCATAAAGTAACGTCGTAAAATAAATACAAATATTATCGAGATTGAAAAAAAACCTTCATGAGCTAAGTCATTTTTTAAATACTGCATCATAAACAGACAGGACGTTGTTGATGACAGCATTTTTTTAAACCGCGACAGCAAAGATGGCGAACATGTCTACTAGGCTAACAACATAGAGGAAAGTCCATTGACAGGTGTTTTTGTCGAGATTGTTGTGAAACAGCCTAAAACCGTCTATCACTGGGACAGGAGGTGTCCAAGTCTCACTTTCCTGGCTTCAGAGAGTTCAAAAGTGTTTACTAGGCCTTGAGGGTGATTTATACCCAAGCTAAAAGCATTACCCTCAGAAAGAAAATCTTACTATGTACTCGATAGATGCGAATCTAGAATCCACCAGATCGACCCACTTTCATTAGCTTCAAAATATATTCATGAGCAGGACAATTAATTCAAATATATATATATATATATATATATATATATATATATATATATATATATATATATATATATAGATCAATTGAATGAGACAACGGACTTCCCAAATTATTAGCATAATAACAATTACATATCTGGGTTTAACCGTTATATGCGCGATATATCCTCATAGTATATATAACATTTGATCATTTTTTGTTTTCCCTTATAAAGACTCATTTCATGATGTACTACCTTGAAACTCTCCTGGGACTTCTATTGGGTGAACAATATTTAAAATGACGAACACATGTCAAATATCTATACAAACTATAGTTTTAAAGTTTGCTTATTGTTTATATTGACACATATTGATGAGAAAAGTAATAAGTGTATACGACTCAGATCTCACATACTCGTGCATAATACGTACTGCTATCTTTTGCATTTTTAATCTCAATGGAATCGTTATGATACCCAATTAAATAAAGTAAAGTGTTTACTTTCATGTATTCTTTAACCGATAAAAACGGACTCCTTAAAGCCTCTTTTAACCAATTCTTTCTCGAATGTTCAGAAAATATTTTTGTATAAAATTATTTTAATTATAAAAATTTAGAACTGTTGATTATATCAGGATAGGATTTAGGGAATCCATTTTTGTACATCTAATAATGTATATTCAGTAAGAGCTTCACCTATTAGGATCCCTCTCAACTTAATAAATAGCATTTGCTTAATATTGAATTGTATTGACCTCTTGTTAATTGAATGTGTATGATTATGTAAAATACATAATTAGTAAATATAGCGAGTTGAGAATTATTTTGTTTATTCTAGATGCCAAACCACTTCCTACGTTGATTAATTACACATTAAAGAAAACATTTCAAACCGACTTAATAATGAGCAACTATAACAAGCGAATGAATAAGCGGGCAGGTTTTATAACGAGCCGTATAAAATATATTTCAGAAGGCTTTCCTAGTTAGCGGACCCATTCATATGAGGAACTAGTTAAATCATCTAACTGGAAATGACATAGGAACAAAAAATAACAGGAAACTAAAAAAAACAAACAAACGAAACACAAACTACAATCAATCAACCTTAATATTTGTCGTGGGCTTAAAGTCCTGTAGCATTAATTGAACCAGAAACCTTTGTTAATCTCGGTTTAAATTTATAAAATCTTTATATTAAACAAGTTTTCAGGAACAAGGTTCTGTAACTGTTATCTCACTTTTCAGTAGTGATGATTCTATCCTTCTTAAGATTCTGAAATTTTTCTAAGAAATTCAAACTTTCTAAGATAGTCACCAGCTATGCCATATGGATATGACATATATCCATAAGGCATGGTATATATATATATATATATATATATATATATATATATATATATATATATAGAGAGAGAGAGAGAGAGAGAGAGAGAGAGAGATAGAAGTAGAGAGAGAGATGCTGTTTTGTCGAAAGAAGAAACAATTAGAATTTTTCTAGGGTATGTTAAATAAGAAGGTGTACTCAATGAATACAACATAATTGACTGAATACATAATTCATGAAATTAATGGCAATGTGGAGTTATTACTACGAGCTTACGCGAATCCATCAACATTTGCATCACAATCTATGGAAATCATAATGATAATGACAAAATTAATATTTCAATTCAATAAAATGTTGTTGCAAATTCAATTTTTTGAAAAGATCCATTCTTGTCTAAGTCTACAGATTATACGCACACCCTTTATATTAATAGTTTCGCTTTGTAACTGTCTGTGCAAAAGTAAAAACGTTAGGTAACGAAAGAAAGTGCACATTTATGAATCTACTATTCGTCAGTGTATTAAATGCTTTTGCTATATCTGTTCCGGTGGATGGCGCTATTCCTGTCAAAGTTCTCAACAAAATCCAAAAGATGACATGCAATATAATCAGTTCTTATCATGTATTTCAACTGTAGCCACTTTCTCACCGATGTGGTGTTATTTCTCTCTCTCTTTTAACAACATTTCATGGCAACTGATGTTGCATGATTTTTTTCTTAGTGCCCCGACTACATGAATTTACGAATGCTACGGGATTAACATCTAGGTTTGACCCATTTACAGTTGCATTACTTAAAACAGTTGTCACATCTACAGTTCCTTTTCTCGCATATCCCGCCTGTAGAATTTCCTTTCGTTTATTTGTTTCCTTGATGAATACAATCTCTAAATCCTTAAATGCAACGTCAATTGCCATTTTCTATCTTATTGAGTCCCATTAATGTTTCATTCATTCTTCAATACACTCTGTACCCAGTCTTTACTCTCTGCGTATAGTGGCTGCTCCATCTTGCTTAATGGGAAACGATTAAAAACTACTGAAAAAATAATTGTTAGTAAGAAATTAAATGGAGAAATACTCAAAACACATGAATAGATAATGAAAACAAATTAGAGAGGGTTCTTCAATGAAAGAAAAATGGTGACAAATAATTACTATGTTCTTCCATTTTCAGTGTCGACTTCAGATAAATTGAGTCTATATACTTTTACGCTTTTGACCCCTCTAAACACACCATTCTACCGTGTAGAGGAAAAATGGAAGAGTGTTAAATTAAACAAATTTGCGCAAATTTGAGGATGATAACAGGCGTTTACAATTCCACAGTCGACAATTGATCTACTACAGGTCATAAAACTTTATTGTTAAATACAGTGAATGACAAAATGTAAGAATGTCCAAATTTTAAAACAAGAAATAAATCAATGTTGGCATCGAGTTATCAGCTTAAGACAATAGTATTCTCAAATGGAATGTAAGGAATGTACCTGATTTTTTTATTTTTAGATTCTTCAATGCGTTATGACAGAATGTATACGAAATGCTTATGACATTGTCAAAAGTATTATACACATAGGCTGTAGGATCATTAGATTTTGAGTCCCTCGGCTTCAGCCTTGTTTACTTTTAGTTACATCAGTCACTGCTCTCAGTATCCCTATAAAAGTATCGCCTTGATTGATATTAAGAAATTCTCAAAAATAAACGGACAAGCTAAAATAACTAGTCTAACTAAATATACTTCACTTAAAGAGAGAGAATTGCTCTAGATGTCTAACTTAAGGAAGCAAAAATTAAACCATTCCAGCGAAACAAAGCAAACGGCTTCTGAGAGCTAATAGATGTAACGTTAAATCAGTTAATCGATAAAAATGGTAATCGTACCCAGATGAACAGTAAATGAGGCAAAATACTTTATTGACAGACATACTTGAATCTAGTTAAAACGATTTGAGCTCATGTATTCAAATTGATTTCTTCACGCAAACGAAAACCACGGGAAATAAATACAAAGATAAAAATAAAACCACATTAAAATACTGCATTAAGAGAAAAGACTCAAATAAAAAATTTAAGATTCAGGTTTTATTTGAAATTGGTTGGTGTATAATATCAGTGGATGCAAAATCTAACCTAACATATTCAGCAGTGTTTCGTTTTATTTCTATGCTTTTTAAATAAACACCACTTTAACAGATATATCCTTTTAATGATCGCAATATTCCGGATAAATATGAACGTAAACGTATCCTGGAAAATTAAGAAAATGTTTATACCTATTTGCCAAAGTAAATTATTTTATTTCTTAACATGTGGATTTTAAGCTAGCTCTCACGGAACCAAAAAATCTCACATATGCAAACAAGCACTTAATCACGAAATAAAATGTAGGCGGGAACTTTAAAAAGAGGCCAGCTCAACACGGTAAAAAGTGACATGAAGACGGAAAAAAGATCCGCTCGACGCAAAATAAGTTGGATCATATAAAGCATGCTTCAAAGAGGTTGACATAATATAAAGTAATTAACAACCAACAAGTCCTACACCACTTAAGAATCAACAAAAAAAACGAATACTTCATCAATCAGAAAATATATCACAAACTCCCAAAAATATCAAATTAAACCCAAATATATATAAAAGCTAAAAGCTTGATAAGTGGCAGTAAAGAAAACCAAATGATCCTGTAGGGTGGAGACATTAAAACAATGCCCCCATGAAACTTCGTAAAGGGAATAATTAAGATAATACACTTGGCTAAATGACAATTTACCCACATTATTTCTATAAACGCCCTATCATAAGTTTAATATCGAGCAATTTATAATAAAATAGCTGCTTGACTAAAATCTGTTTCAGCCATTAAATTACAGAACAAAACATGAAATTTAGAACGAAATATTATATGATTTAACATTATATATCCAAATAGACTCCAGAAATCGTTAATGGATATCTGACTGTGCTCAAAACAAAAAAGAGAAGCATCTGTGTCTATAGTTCTCTCTGTGCTGGTCGATTGACGATTCATGCACAGACTGAGTTGCCCTCAGAATAAAGCCTTGATTACTGGTTCTGCACAGACATAAGGGAATCTTTCTGAGGTCACATTTGCTGTGCAGTTGGCTTTAGTTTTTACCCTCATATATATATATATATATATATATATATATATATATATATATATATATATATAATAACATACATATAATAATATATATATATATATATATATATATATATATATATATATATATATATATTCAGTAAAGAGGCCCCAAGGTTTTACGATTTTGAGTTCTCTGGCATTTACTTTTTACAAAAAGTTCTCAATATAATATATATTGTAGAACATAATAGAATCAAATAATTATGAATTAAAAGTACATTGCTACAAGGATATTTCTATGTTTACAGATTTCTATCTCGTCCTCCGTCAATGTTGGATGTGGGTTGTGAAAATGATTTACATTTAAATATAAAACAATCGGTTTGCTATTTATGTATGTGGGAAGATATAAAATTCATGTGCGTATCTGTTGAAATAACCAGAATAAAGATTCATTTCAATTTTTTAAAAGTTTTTTTGTAAGAATACACATAATTTTTTCTTGTTTTCCTATTATTTAATTTTCCCTAAATTGTCGACGTGTCTACCTAGATTTAAACAAATTTGTTTTATTTTCTCAAAAAATCGAATTTTTAAGTTTAAATTTGCTTTTGACCTTGTTAAATGATCTTATATCTATTCTCATGTCAACATTTACAAATGACTTAATTTCGTTGGTTCAAAAGTTACTTAGGTGTATTATAATTGATAACAGCTATTTTGTCCAAGCATAGATTACATTTGTTTTTTGAAGTTTCTGGGAGTATTAGCATATTTGGTATTCTTCTATTTAACTGTGGAATGTGACCTTCATCCTTAAATTTCCAGTAATATTTTGATAGGGCTGTTTGGTGTTACCAAGAGGCGTTGGAAAACGAGTGTTTGTAAATATAAAGTCTCTGTTTCCAACTTCCTGTGGATATCCATTTATATACTCCTTTTTTATTAGGTTTTCTTCTGGAAATATTGTGGATTCATAAATTGCTTTTTCAGAAATACATCTGCCATGTACGGGGCATTTGGTTCTGTTGATGCAATTGCAAAAAGTTTTGTTTTACTTGGGTTTTGTTGTGTTAATTTTAAGTACTTTATTGTTATGTGAATTAAGTATATTTTGAATATTTTTAGATGTTGATTAGCTTTATGTTAGAGTTTTTCTGCTGAAACATTTAGTTAAGGGGTTATATTGGTGGAAGTATTTGCTTACTAAATTTAGAAGGTATTTGCCAATATTTACATTGGAAAACTTGCAGAAAGGTGGGTTGAACTATATTATTCTTTTTCTATGTTAGACCATGTTTCCATCTGTAATATTTCTTTTAATTTTTTCTGTTATATTATTTCATTTTTAAAATTCTCTTCTTGAGGGCTTTATTTTATATTGTTTATTCTCATTAAATATTTCTTTATTCGATGATAATGTATTCATTCTAATATTAACTATTTTAGATATTTTTTAATGATAGATTTCGGATGATTAGAATTCATATTAATATAAATTGGGCATTGATTTCCTTTATGGTTTGGTTCAAAAGTAACATTGGACAGTATCAAAAGTATCGTTGAATCTAATGTGCCAAAAAATTAACAATTTTGAAATTGGATAAAATCTCGATTTTAAAACTAGAAATTGAAAAAAATTTCGAATTTATTTTTCTAGCGAGACAAAACACCTTTCCTTAAAATTTAAATCTTAAATTCCAAAGTGTTTTTCAAAGAAACGTACAACTGTGTTCAATTCCCTCGTTTTCTTTAACGTAAAATTGTTATGTATCTAGATTATAGACGCTACGTGTCAATCTAATATGTTCATTTCAACCTTCTTTTTCTTTACCCATAGGTTGTTCTTCTTTTTTTTCTTTTTTTTAATAAATGATTCCATTTTCACATTTAGGTCTGATATATATATATCTGTGAAAGACAAAACTAAATAAAAAGCAAGTGTAAAAAGTAGTCGACGTGTTTCATCTTCCGAGAGTTTATCAAGTTATGAATGTATTTTGTCGCATGTTTTTATGCAAGAGCAAGGGTGTCCTTGATTTACCAAAGCTTTTATATTTTTTCAGTGTTCATAAATGTTCATCAGTTGATTGAGATATTAAGATAGATAGAGAGATAGACAAATATATAGCTATAGAGAAAGAGAGAGAAAGAGAGAGAAAGTGAGAAAGAGAAAAGGTACATAAAGACATAAATTTGTTAAATCTATTAAGTAATTATATCCATAATTTCAACCCAAATTGCATTGTATAATAGGCACAATATATAAACACATACATGTCTGTTTATGCATAAACGCTCATAGATTCTCAGAAATATGTCAATATTTACACACCCAAATACACTCACACGTATATATATATATATATATATATATATATATATATATATATATATATATATATATAATGTAATGATTGTTAGAATGGTTTATAAAAGCATAGTATCACTACAGAAAAATCTTTGCGTTTCGGAGCTACGTTTGCTCCTCAACTTTTCATAAGTTGAAATGAAAATGAAATGGTAAAAACAATTTATTTTTGGTAATATGATATGTATGTGAATGTGGTGGGAGTTTAGTACGATTCAGCCGGCATTTTGTAGCCATAGTGTTACATCCTTGGCTTTGGAGTGGGGTGCGGAGTAGCTTAGTTTTTGACAGGTCACTTTTTACTTTTTTCTGGGTTATTCTTATATTGGAATGTAAGGTTTTTTAAGAAAGGATAGACACTTTTTATTTTACTACTATTTATGAGTGGATGGAATAATATTGCTATTAATGTTGTGTGAGTTTATTTTGTTTTATTTATACGATGATCGATTGTTTTATTTTGAGGATTGAACATGGATATTAACTACCTTTTTGGAGGGAATTATTTTATGTGAATGAGGTATTTTTTGGTTAATTCGATTTTAATGAAATATATTTTCGATGTTTACATAACCATCTAATTCGTCTCTACGGTTCAATAGTTCGCCATTGTTGGGGTACTTTACCATCTGTAGCTTTTCACTTAAGCATAAAGGGCAGGTGTCCTTAAGTACGTTGAAAGTTTTATTTTTTTCCATGATTTTCCACTTTACATTTGGTTTCTGTTTTGTGCCATTTATTTCCCAAAAATATGCAGAAAGTGATGTTTGGTTTCGATATTAGTTGTTTATGAGTGAAGTTAAATGCATGTACCAGCGCTGCTTAAAGGTGCTCTTTGTAGATCCGATATACGCTTTATTTATAGAAGGGATTTCTATTGATGTTATATTGCATTGATAGACAATTGAATCTATTTTACATCTATTTTGTAGTGGGAAATGTTTGGGGTTTCTACAATTGCATAAGATTTTATTGTTGTCCTCTTTATTATTTTGGTAGTTAATTTTATTTTGATTCACGTGTTGATTTAAGATAAATTTATTATGATTAGTTATGATTTTTTAGAGGTTATTTGTGCAAGTATAACCTAGTTTAAGTGTATATTTGTTGAAGATTTTACTTAGAGGGTTGTTAGTGGGTATGTTATTTTTAATTAAACAGAGGCACCTCTGCCCTAACTAGGTGTTTACCATTTAGTTGAAAATAGGTGTATCCCAAATGATTTTTCTATTTCTGTTTTTCTTGTTATGGTTGTAGTTTGTTATACACTTGATGTTTTTGTTTTTGCAGCCACTTGTTTTAGAGAGTTATTGTAAAGACTTTTATTTTTGTTAAATATTTCTTCATTGGAAGAGTTTTACTAATTCTATATTCTATGGAGGAGGGTATATGTTTGATTATATTTGGGGGTGATTTGATTTGGGTGGATCTATAATGGATATTCATCCATTATACATTCATTGCAATATAAAACTCTACGTTGTATCGAGCACTCTTTATAAAAATAAATGCATGAACAGTGGGTTTAAAAATTACATGGTCCATAATTTCTTACAATACACATATATATATATATATATATATATATATATATATATATATATATATGTATGTTTGTGTGCGTGTGTCTTTGTATGTGTGTTTCTGCCCTTAATTCTTAAAATAATTATATCCGTCGTCTTCAGTTTAATATAACTGTTTTCGTGTTTTTGTTATTTTTATTTGTTAAGTATGTTAGCAAAAGATATGCAGTTATTTTATGTTTAACTAGTTTATTCCATGCATTAGTTTTGGAAATATGATTCTATTTTCTGCATATGTCATTTAATGAGATGGTTATACATCATCAATTCCAGCAAAAGAATTAAAAACATTCCACCCATGTACATTTTCATTTTAGAAATAATAATTTAAACTAACGGTTTATAAGTCCATTATAATACACCATTTTGAATCAATCAATAAAACATCGTCATAAAATTGATTTTTCATAAACGAAAAGCCATCCATTTAATAATTACAGAAGTGCTTCAGAACCTGAAGAATTTAATTAATCCAGTTTTACTTTCGGGCCTTCCGAATGATTTTCTATATTTACAATCAAAGCGCCATTCTTTGAAAAGTAATAAGGTTAAAGTTAAAGTAATTACTAGTGTAGAATATCAACCCATTCTTTTATTAAAAAACCCGAAATGTAACTATGAATTTCTAGAAAATCTACTCAATCATAATAAGCACTTGAATATACGTTGTAGTGAAGGTGGAATTAAGTAGAATTTATTGCATGCACAAATAACTTTGGGAAAGGCATGAATTGTCCCTTCTTCTTCTAGCCATGGGTTAAATAGCAGAACATATTTTGTTCTATAATCTTGGTTGTCAACCAGTATAACTCGCCGGAGGATAAAGGGGTTTGCTTAGGTTCTTCACCCGTACCTGCAAAAAAGTTACAGAGCCATGCCAACCCGCTTCATCGGTAGTGAGAAGTGACCGGTAGCCTATTGTTTTCCGAAATTGCAATCTCTTAATCCTGCTGGCTGGCTGCCTAACACGGCACCATTAATGAGGGTACTCTTGGGTCGCTAGTCGTGATGATCTCGTTATAGTAGCTGGTCTTCGAGTCGTTTCTTACAATGGTGAACTTCCCTGCCCACGCTGTGATTTTGATCTTAAGCAAGAGACGTTAAAAACCTGGTAGCCGTTTCTCTACCACTTCAAAACAGACACTTGTGTTAATAAAAAAATAAACGGCACCATAACAAATAAAATAAAATAAAATAAAATAAATAAATAATTCCGAAGACGCCTGGATAAGATTCGTTTAAGAATATTCAGATCTTTTAATTTTCCAAATTTAAAAAAGTCTTTTGATGGCTCTTTACCGAAGCTTTACGGAAATGGCTGCAGTGGGCTCAAGGGCGGCGGCGGCAGTAAATTCGTGTTGTCTCTTTTTCTCGGTAACAGCAACTCAACTGAAATTTAACACTTTCTCTACTCTTTCTGTTTCCATACATCTTCAGCCAGGAATCTATCGGAGGGGCATTATTCGACTCTAAATCGTTTAATTCGGTCGGCATCAGGATTCTTTACGTTTCTTTACATCTTCAGCCAGGATCTCTATGGGAAGTGACTAACCTTTCTGCCTTGGCCCCCAGTTGAGAACACTTTTCACTCAGTCGTTACATCTTGACTG
Source organism: Ascarosepion bandense (assembly GCA_037127315.1). Lineage (NCBI taxonomy): Eukaryota > Metazoa > Mollusca > Cephalopoda > Sepiida > Sepiidae > Ascarosepion > Ascarosepion bandense. Next base: position 389,299 of record JBBBDQ010000980.1, on the reverse strand, counting down.
GTTCCAAGTCCAAAACCAACTGCAACAGAATTTGATTTGGCTTCTTTGGGTCTCTATTTTCATACTTGTCCAAAATTCTCTTGGCAGGTGCGGTATCAACCTGGGGTATCTATGCAAATCAAATCTTTAACCAATGAGATTAATTCGCCTCTACATTTTGTTGTGGGGTTATATAACTCCCTTGGATTAACCAATGAGGTAACAATATTTCTTGTGATATAATTTCTTTTCTTTTTCCGATTACATCATTTCTTTAGGTCTTCAAATTTTCAAATCTTCTCTCAGCAAATTAAGGAACTAAGGATCTGACCTTATTCTCACCCCATCAAAAGTTTTGACAGTCTTGTTTTGATTGCCGCTATTTTTCACTTCCACCGGACAAATAAAAAAAAAGAAAATAAAGAAGTCTTCTGATATATTTTCGAATAAACAATGTAAACATACATTTTACTTTCTATTATCTTCAATTTCAAGCTAGTTTTTCTTTTTTCAGCCTTTAAAAGTTTGTAATAAGTATTCTTATTTTTAAACTTTCCAAGAATACTACCAATAATATTTTCTTTTGTTCCGTTGTATTAAATTTAGGATTACATTTTTATCTTTTTCACATGCAACATTACAAGGCAATATTAAGCAACAATTACATGTTACATAAGTATCTTAAGCAGGGGATTTATGGGTTACAAAAGATATATATATATATATATATATATATATATATATATATATATATATATATATATATATAAAATAAGAAAATGTAATGATCAGTTCACTGTATCAGTTTGATCCTTGATTTCAAACTGATAAATCTACGACAATTAGCAAATTAAAATAATTTCTTTCAAGATTTAATAAGATATTGGAAAATTTAATACGAACGTAAAACATGTTCATCAAAAAATGATATTTGTGGTGCAATGGATATCGGCCAGGAACGAGAAATAAGTGAGCCGATTTCGAATTCCAGTTGAATTTATTGCAACTACCCTTGAGATATGTATAACTAGTCACTATGACTTAAAATGCAGGACAGATTGGATTATAAAGCGTTGTTTGGTAACCTAATACAGGAACTAATGGCAACCTACTGCGAGAAAATCTTCTGTCCAGTCAGACATGTCTCTTTCGAAAATGATCGCCTACGCATGTATCACGTATAAAACTTAAATGAATAATATCTCTGTCAGTGAAAGAAACACACACTCCCAGGACTTGTATAATATATTATAAAGTGGCGTAGGATGAACAAGATATTCTCATGGAATGTAACCAAACGAGCTTTCTTTTTCAACATAGTACCCAATTACAATTTGTAGTGTTTGTATCTCATTAGTGAAGAAACTTTCATCTTGTTGATAAAAAAGTCACAGACAAAAGATAAAACGACATAATCAATTAGATATTGTTTCACAAACAAATGTTCTTATTACGTTGGAGTACAGATGATACTTAAATGTGGCCAGAATAAGGAGTGTGATCAAATACTTCAAAGCCGAAATCACACAGAAGAGCAATTGAAAGTAAGGACATGTGTGCTAAAGCCTTGTCCTGATTTAATAAAACATTTCGACAGGTTTTCAGTGCGTTTCATGTATATCAGCAATTTGGCAATATATTCTAAACTTATGTTGTTACCCTTTTGTATCATAAAACACCTAAAGGCATCAGCTCCCTTGACGAAGAAAATACCTTTTTTATAGTAGGGGAGGAGGGGTTTTCAATGCTTTGATTATTTTGTGTCACTGGTTCATAGTTATGAACACAACAGTCATCATGTGTTAGAAAGCGTTCAATGAAACCATGTGGATTGCCGAAAACAATTTTTTATTTATCTCTACTTGGATCAGCCAGAACAGTTTTTGAGTAAATAGAAGAGGCGGCACCTACCGAGTCGAAAGCTTTGTCATGCCAAGTTCAATGTGTGTAATATACTTAGCTCTATCAAGGATATGTGATCATAGCGTGGGTTATTGCATTCATAGTCAATATTCTTTCGAGTGTTATCAGGGCATTCTGCTATCGGAACAAACACAATCAATGTTTTATTCAGTGGCTAGCAGTTGCAGGACGTCCAGAACCTGGGTCATCTTCTGGACTCAGACAATTAATTGTCATAGATGATACACACTTCTGCGAACATGACTCTAAAGAGACATGACAGATTGGACAAAAGATTATCGCGCTGTAGGTTGTCATTACTTTCTGTGATAGACTGGTTGCCAGCCAATTTTATAGAACCAAATCTATCCTATTATTTAAAACATATCTGAAGGCAAGAGTCGAAGTCATAACTTTCCCAAGAGTATTTGACCGTAAGTGAATGCAACGTATTCAACTACAATTCGAACTCGACACCACGTCTTTCGTTCCGAGTTGATACCTTCTGCATCACAACGCACATCACTGGACTCACCCTTCCTAAATATAACAGTCCATTTTGCTCTGTTACTATAGATGGTGATATGTCGGTTAATATAACAACTATTTTAGTATGAATATCTTTAGGAACAAAACATTTTTTGCAGGAACTTTAAATACGAGAATGGCAGTTTTTTTTTCAGTTTTCAAGAGAAGGCGCTACTAGTTACATCAGAATTCTTCTTTGAGCATTCTTTTGAAAGTTCACACGGAATAAACAATAAGAAGAGTTAAATTTAATTTAAACAAGATTTCACAGTTCTATCCCTCTATTTCTTGGTCTATGAACGATTCAGCGAATCCTCATACAAGCAGTTATGATACAAGTCGGTCGGCGAACATCATTTGAAATAAAACGAAAAAAGTCTGAAAAATATTTCAGTCATTTCTGGTATCAAGTATTTCACGCTCTCTTTATCGAAATGATTCTTTTCTCACAAATGAGTGCAAAATAATTTCGACTATGGTATCTACAAGATCATCTGACACAAATGTAGAAATATAGACTAATTGTTTTTCATGTTTTATCAACCCGTTTCAGAATATTTAAAACCAGAAAAAAATATAATTCGTGTGAGATAATTATGTTTTACTGATATTCTCAAAATTAACTCAAACATAAGAAGTATTCATACCTTTCCCAAAAATATTCACAAGTAAGGGAAAATAACGTACCTCACTGCAATTGTAATTCGGCTTCATGGTTTTCGATTCACTATATGTACATCCTAGGCTAATGCACCTGGTATTCCCATGCGGACACACATTTCACTATTTTCGAAACCCGAGATTATTTAACTACTGAAATCATACGAGAATAGTAAGCCTACAACTACAGAGAGATTAAAGATGTTATCAGTAGAAAAAAAATGGTAGCCAGTTGATTGTTATTGATTTTTGGATCACCTCTGTGCATTATTCGACGTTTGTATATAAGGATTCTAAGATCCAAATCAAATATATCAGACAGAAAGAAAGTCAGGTGTCTTTCAAAAACTGGAAGTAGATCTAATAGAGCGAGTGAAGAAACGTAGAATGACCGGTTCGCAATTGGCGGAGTTGGCGTGCATTTCAGCTACTGGAAATCAGTAAGGAAATTAGAAACATGTGTGGCGAGTGTTACTTCATGACATTTATTTTATGAGAGCGATATAATTAATCATTTTTTCAAAAAGGTTTCATTGGACAAAAATATTATATCACGCGAGTATTGTGAAGAAAACATCTAACTTGAGAACAAAGGACAAGATGAGCAACAATGACGTTTAAATTAAACTATGCATCTGATGCGCTGACAAAAGCAGATGTCATTTTAACTTTTACGTAGCTTAAGTGAATTATAATAAGAATTTCGGCCGTTATACGCTCCATCCTTCTTCAGGTCCGTCAATATTTTGTAATGAGATATTTTAATTATATAGATATTTTACATTGTTCGGACTGTTATTTTTTATCTTTGTTTCCATATTCACGAAGTTTCCTCCATTGTACGCTCCCGCTTTGTCCGTGATTTATCCATTTATCTGAGATAAGGTATACTAATTATTGAAATTACTTATATTGTTCGAACTGTTGGCCTAATCGGGAACATTGCCATATTCACGACGTTTCTCTTGTTATACACTCCGACCTTCTTCTGGTGATTAGAAATTTGAACTAAACTCTTTATTTCGATCGCTTGGGTAGATTATTCTCGTTCTATGAGCCATGCTACTTCTAAATGTCTTAGTTATAATTCTTTTAACTCCCTCTTAAATTTTTGTTTGGAAGCTCCATAAATTCATACATGGATGTCGTCATGTATACATAACGTAATATATAAAAGAGTTGGTTAGATGACTGTACTCAAGGAACAGTGAGTTCAATATCTTACTGAAGAAGTGGGTAACAGAAATTCTAAAGTTGTAATAAGAGGGAGATATTTGGAAGTAGCATGACGCATGGAAAGAGAATAATCGTTTATTTCTTAATAATTTTCTAATCATATCACTCCAAGCAACGCAGAACTGCCACTGTTGAGCAGGCGGTTACGTAAGAGATGAGTGACGAGAAAGAGGAATAAGTTACAGAGGATTTAGTGTATGAGTAAGAAAAGGAAGAGAATACAGGTGTGTAGATTTTTTTTTTAATCATATCACCCCAAGCAAGGCGATAACGCCAATGATACGCAGGGGGCTACGTAAGGGTAAAAAGAATGGAAAAGAGAAAGCCGGAAACCGCATCCAAAACAGGAAACAATGGATGAGCCTCTTCCCCTGTTCAATAGATGTGGGTGGAGTGTGAACCGGGCGATAGTTTAGTCTATCTACTCCAAGCATGAGAGAGGAGTGAAAAGAAAGAAGAACATGATACAAGAATTGTTAGGGAAAGGATGTGAGTCAAATAGTTAAGAGATGGCAATTGACATTGTGTTTAATTTTTTCAACGGGGAACGAATGTGAACGCAACCAACTCCCCCCGTAACTTGTAACTCGATTCCATGATTACACTTTCACACCACCCCCACATCTTCAGACTACTTGCAGCATGGCTCCATAGCCAGAGATTATTGCGGTATGTGGAGAATATAACGGTTGACTCTTAACTAGAAGAAGACAAGTCTTTAGTGATCCTGGAAGCGTTCGCTAGTTAATCGCTTCCTCAAAACATCTATGGCAGCTCTTTACTTATCATCAGTAATAAAAAAAAGTAAAGACCTAATCCAAATAATCGTTCGTCATTATTAGAATGAATAAGTGATTAATCGGTTTCTTGCTATTTTTGGAATTGGTATAAAAAATTGGTATAAAAAAGGAATACATATTTACAAAATATCAACAGCGATATGGATTATATTGAAACACTAGTAAAAGGTCTCCTATTGGTTTTAGAGTCAAAAGAATATCAACATTTCTCTGCTTGAAACAGTGGTTTTGCTGAATCCTTATATCTCTGACTTTCCCTTGTTATTTTTCGTATAATTAAGTCATGTTTAAGCGGCATTGTAATGTAAAAAAAAATATACGAAAAGAAAATCATATGAGGACATTTTGAAAAGTAACCGCGTCGACATAAAAATCAGTCCAAAATTAACTAAAACAATTTTGGCAAGATTTGGTGAAATCTACCAGAACTTCAATCTTTTTGCCCCCGACCGTATATAATTTGCCATTTCCCTCAAAATAGATAGATATATGAAGTTGTTTGAAAATTCCGTGAGATTATATTTTTCTTCTTTTCATTTGGGCGGCGCTGTGTGTACCGTCATTTACAGAGTCCCCAGGTAATGAATGATCTTTCGGGGAAACGTTGCTGCCAAATCTCTGTCAAATTCTACTACTATTGAACATCATCTCTTTCATTCATGATTGTCAGGGCGAGGGTTTAGCTTGTATTAAATAAACGTAACCGGATTTCAAAACAATGGCTAAACGTCAGGTGGTTATTTAGAAAGTACTATCGTCACTCTTAAACAGAAAAGCCTCCTGTCTGGAACAAATGACCACTTAAATCAAATCTTTGGCGGTTTTCCTTCGAACAGCTACTGCCAGATGAAAGTAGTAAGCAATATTTGGCGGGTTGTAAACTAACATTTGAAAAACTTTAATAACGTGTGCCAAAATAAAAATATCAAATGCAATGATTATAAATAGAAAAATTCTCTATCTCTTATTCATTGCAAAATATTATATACGACTGTGAACGTGGGAATGTGTGTGTGTGTGTGTGTGTGTGAGGAAAGCTTCTACATATTACAATCACTTAATAATTTTTGTCTTATTATTATTTATCCCAAACCTTGTTCATCGATCCATTGAATCCATTGATCCATTAAGTATGTTACTCGTAGCTTTCCTTTGTCATTGTTTCTCTGAATCTGTTCTGTGAGTAGCTGATTTTTGAAGCCCACCTTCCACATTAAGTGTCCTGGAAATTTCAAGTGTATTCTTCTTTTTATGTTAAATATAAATTTCTTTTTATTTGCATTCTTTCCCAATCTCTTTTGTTGTTCAATTTTCCGGTACAAGTTATGCTCAGCATCCTTCTGCAAAAACACATTTCTGTTGCTCACTGACCTTCTTCATTTTTTTGGAGGTTGTCCAATTTTTGCTGTCATACAAGTAGATAGATGTGTATAAGGGAGATGGTATTTGAATAAATGCACAGTTTCGAAAAACAATGGAATATAAATTAGACATAGCTTTGTAAAACCAACGTTTGATTAACATGGAAAGGACGCCTATTTCCGTTCAGAGTTTATCTATTAACAATGGAAAACTTGACGACGTCATTATCTGCAAATATTAAATCTATTATAAAGTTAAATCATTTTGTCGGATTTTTTAAATATAATCAAATATATGAAAACTCATACAATATTACAAGTCCTACCATAAGTCATTGATAATTGTTATAATCTTAAGAACATGAGGTATGTAAACGACCTTGTGTTGATAGGCGACACCGAAAGTGAATTACAAGATATAAATTGAAGGGTGACGAAAACAAAGGATTTAGCATCAATTGTAAGAAGACAGAATGTATGTTTGCCCACAAAAGAACTTACTAATTTGATATACCAACAGCAAGAAAGTACAACGATGTAAATATTTAGGAAGTTTTTAAATAGAGAACGGATAGTGCGAAAAAGAAATTCAAATATGTATATGATATTGAAATATGCTTTTCCAAAGCTAAGTATTCTATTAAAAACCAGGACAAATTAATTAGAAACTACAAGTAAGTACTAATTTGTTAAGTAATATCAGTCTTACTGTATGACAATGAATACTGGAAGTAATAGAAATGCGGTGTACAGTAGGGTGTTGAGAATGCCATGGACTGAACATGTGAGGAACTTCGAATATTTCGAGAAAATGGAAACAAATAGAACAATTATAATTACATCAGAAAAAACAAATGAAGTGCTAGGGTGATAATGAAGAAGGGAACTGAAATTTCGAACATCTTATGACATTGAAACATGGATTTTAAAAAAAAAGCAATATAACCTATTTACTGTTCTTGTGAAAAAGCTTGGCAAAACAGGGTTTAGGAGAGATAAGAAAAAGAGAAAAAAAATTTCTTAGACGTTCTTTTCTTTCTTTTTCTTTATGTGCCAAATCTTTCAGGACGTAGGCGATCGTGGACTTCTACTAGCCCATTATCCTTGTCGCATTTAATATTTTTCCTCTTGGTAACACTGCCTAACCCCTCTTCGTTATCCTCTTGTTCAAACTAATCAAGTATGTTCCACGCTGCTTTCCACTGTCTCCCTTTCCGGCAATCCATCCTGCGATTATTAAATTCTCTAAGCCTTCATTTCTCATTACAGGTCTCAAAATCTTCAGCTGTCTCATCTTCCTTGCAAGTATAAGATTCCTTTTCGCCTTCATTCTCTTCAGAACATCATCGTTGCTTACATGTCTGGTCTATGGTATCCTTAACATCTTTCTGTAGAACAACACTCCTGTTGCTTCGAAACTCTCTGGGAGACGATCTCATTCTGTTGTGATGATTGCGGAGATCGTTCAGCATTCACTGCCATATAGGATGACAAATTTCTTTGTCTTCAACGCGAAGTACAAAAAATCGTGCCAAGTGTCTTCTTACAATTGTGTTTACTTTGCAGCTTTGAATGGACACGTCATATAGAAGAATAGAAATCAACCATTACAAACCCGAAAAGAAAGAAGTTGAATCTTGGAGAAATGTAACTGGTAATAATTATATCAGTATTATTTTTCCACTTGCCATTTCTTTCACAGCTGAAGACAAATGGATAACGTATTGTGTAATAGGAGTGCATTGATATTATCAGAAATCACTCTTATCTAAATATTTCTCATTAATAGTAATCTTCACCTTTTGACATGATATTCAGATTTCTCAATGAAAAAATAAATTAATTATCAAAAATTATCAGAAAAATTTTCATCGTGTGCTATCTCGTGCAATATCATTAGTAAGAGATAATTATTTCTTCCTATTTATTATATATGAATTACTATGCTTTAATCCAAAAAATGGTATAAGACTTCGTGTTTCATTATCCAGAATTTGGATTTCAGATAATACATATTCACAATGATGACTACCAATGTTAAAAGCATTGTTTATGTGTTAATTTCTTCCAGTGCTGGGGCAAAACGTTGATTGATTATTTTTTCTACGGTTTATCAGCATTTTGCATGTTATTAAATTAAAGTAAATATTTATAGATTGTCAGAAAATTTGTGAAATTATTTAATCATGCAAGTTCTCCTAAATACTAATTAAATTAATATTGATTAAATAATTACTAGCAGAAAATACATCTTTTTCTTAAAGATCATTTCAAGTTAAGAATGTTTTTATAAATAATTTTATATTCATATGAATAGATATTAACAAATATAGAATACAAAGAGATAAATACAATTCAGTTTCTAAATAAATATCTTAGGTGTTTACGTATTAAGATATTGCTAGGAAAACAGGAAAAACAGATTTTTGATGAAAAATAAAAAAAGATTGAGTAGAAATTGCGATGAAAGGGATGAAATATTTAAGGATAAATATTTGAAGCAAAAATAAAGTATAGCAGATTTGAAAGGTTATCTCATACATTCGATTGATGAAAAATCAGAGGCATTTAAAACATCAGTGGAAAAGAAAAAAGTATAAAGATGTGGAACTAGAAACTAGAAAAAATAAAGAATAACGAAACATAAAAGAGCAAAGAAGATGAAATGGAATGCTAAGGAAACAATACTTAAAGTATATGTAGTTTTATAAATATTCCGAAATGATAATACGTTTGTATGAATCAGTTAATTTTCTATAGCTTATCAACTCTTTTGATGTTATTAAAATCCAGAAAATATTACCAGATTATTAGTGATTTTTAAGTAAGAATTGTTTCGTGATACAAGTTATGCTATTTAACAAATAGCTTGGCCTCACGAATTGGATTCTAAAAGATTTGTACTTGAGTGAATATAAAGAAATCAACGATAATTGCAAGAGGGGTTTCTGATAAAATATTCCGAGCTGTTATTCATCAGACCTTCAACACATCCATGCTTGCAACACCTGCAATTCTTGAGCGGTTACCGACCTAAGAATTGACCAGCATCGAACTTGCTTAACTTAAGCGATTTCAGTGTGACCTGGCCGTAATTCGTATATAAAGAAAACTAAAACATCAAGAAATTAATGAAAACGAAAGGTTTTAGATTTTTCAAGAAAAACTAAACAAAATATTAGAAGACATTAATAAAAATGATTTAAAAATATATCAGAAATATATGCATTATAAAAAACGATTCTCTGTCCAGTAGGCAACGTCGCGTTGTATTTGCCATACTTTGAGAATTGTAAAGATTCCTGTTCTCCTCCTAAAAGAATTGCATATGCCTGTGCTGTTATGGTGCAGGCTTGTGATTTAATTCAGGTTAAGTGAATCATGAAAAAAAACATATCATTTTATATTGGAAAGATATGCTATACGATCTAAGATACGAACTGAAGGGAAAATCATCTTTTAACACGAAAACAATCCAAGACACTCTGGGAAAATATGTCCGAATTACCACGATTCAAAATGAAAAAGAACAACATTTTTGAAATAGTATCTTGAGCACCCCAACCACCTGAACTAAATTCCAATGATAGTATGGAAAATATTTGATAGGCAATTGCAAAGAGAATATCCAAAATTGGCTGTGATTTTAAAAAAAATTAAGTAATTAAAATATTTGGAAAGGTCCGCCATTTACAGATTTTCATAACTTGTTAGATTTTGTATAATAGTATTATTTTAAATGTAAGTATATTTTTGTTTTTTTAATAGATTCTTAAAACAGTGTTATTATTTTTTTTAATTTTATCAATTATTGTTATATTTTGTCTTTATTATGATGTTTATTATTATATCATTTTTCATCATATTTCGATTTCTGCTTTGGTCTCACTACCAACCAAGTCTGCGGGGAGACCTAAGGCAGGTCGTGGCGTGTGGTTATGACTTCATTTCATGTTTTTCCATCTTCCCTATCATCCCTAGCATTACATAGATAAAGTTTTCCATAGTGTGTGGGCTGTACTTAATATGACAATTTTTTTGTATATCTCTTAAGCTGGGGTTTCAAGGGATTGTTTTAATGTGTTGTTTTGTTCCATTTTTTATCATTCCAAGTGCACCTACTATCTTGTTTTCAATTTCCACATTTTTTCTATTTCAATTTCCAGGTCTTTATATTTTCACAGATTTTCAAATTCCTTGATTGCTATGTTACAATCCAGTGGACAAGCCATATCAATTAATAGACAAGTTTTCTCCTCCTGGTTTTTAACAATAATGTCTGGCCTGTTTGCTTCAATTTTTCTGTCTGTGTAGATGGTGTAATCCCATAGAATGGTTACATCTTCTATTTCTGTAACCGGTGCTGGGTGATTTTTATACCAGGGTTTGTTTACAGATTTTCCATAACGTTTGCACATTGCCCAATGTAAATATTGCCCAACTATCGTGGCGATTTTTATATTCATTTGGAGAAAGCACAGAACAGCCTGAGATTAGGTGGTCTATTGTTTCTTGGTGTTTATTACAAAACCTGCATTTAGGATCCATATTATTATGTATAATATTTGCCTGAAAGTTTCTAGTGAAAAGACTTTGGTCTTGTGCTGCAAGAATAAAGCCTTCAGTTTAAGACTTTAATCCAGATGCCCGTTACCATCGATGAGTATTAACTTTGTCAACATTGGATTTATTGGCACGTTCTGGATATTGGCCATGCAGAGGTTTGTCTTGCCAGCGCTGTTTCATCTGTTCAAGAGCTTTATCTTTGGCTATCATTTTCATATTTTTTGCCGAAATAGTTGATTCTTGACTTCTGTTTTGCTTTGCTACAGAATCTACTAACTGTAAATCTTGTTTGTATTTATTGCCTTCTTTTATTATTGAATATTTTTTCTTTCTTTCTTCATGTTGCCTTACTAATTGTATCATCCAATCCTTTGTTGTTTCTATGGTATGTTAGTAAGCCAATAGTTGTTGTCTTGTATGACAATTCCAGCTGAATAAGACCTCTGCCACCTTCTTTACGAGGTATGTATAGACGGTCTGCATCAGCCTTTGGATGATGCATCTTATGCTTAGAAAGAAGTTTTCTTGTTTTAGTATCCATTCACCTGATGTCGTTTAGAGTCCAGTTTAAGATGTTGAAGCTATATTGGACAACTGGGATTGCAAGGCTATTAATGGCCAAACTCTGTTCTGTGAATTCAATTCAGTTTTTAATATCATTCGTAGCCTTCTATAGTACTCTTTACGCACTATTTCTTTCATTTTTTTATGGTGAATGGTTTCACTCTCATTTACACCTAGGTATTTATAAGCTTCTTCTGGTTTCAATTCTTTTATTGTTACAGCAGGGTCTAAGCTAATTGAGGATGTTTCTTGTATTGATCCACGTAAAACTGTAGATTTAGCACATTTATTCAAATTGAATTTCATTCCAATGTCTTCGCTGAAGTATTTTACAGTTTGCAGAAGACCTTCCAGCTCATTATCATTCTTAGTATATAACTTTAAGTCATCCATGTAAAATAGATGGCTTATTTTCTTTTGGCCTATTTTATAACCACACTCTGTCTTATTAAGTTGACTGGTTAGTGCTATTAATGATATGCAGAATAGTAAGGGAGATAAAGAATCACCTTGAATTATACCTCTTTTGATGTTTATTTCATCAGACTTATAGGTTCCATTTTATGATTGAGGTAAAGGGTTGTTTTCCATATAGACATGCAATGTTTGATGAAATTGATGATGACGGGCGATATCTTGTATATATTTAAAGTCTTTAAAATCCAGGGATGCCTTTCGATTATCTATCCAGGCAGTACTAAGATCTTTCTTTGTACTGTAGCAGTTTTCCAGGATCATTTTGTTAATTAGCAATTGGTCCTTACATCCATAACAGCCACGTTTGCACCCTTTTTGTTCAAGCGGTATCATGTCATTTCTTTCTAAGAATAAATAATTCTGTTTTGTTAAAATAGGTGTTAATAGTTTATATGTTGTCGGAAGACATGTAATCGGTCTGTAGTTTTTCGGGTTGTTTGCGTCACCATTCTTGGGTAGAAGAAATGTAATTCCTTTGGTCATCCATGCAGGAATCGTCAACCATTTCTTTAAGTTCTTTGGCTAGTTTTTTATGTGCTGTATTTAAACAATATAGCCAAAATTTAGGAATTTTATCTATACCTGGGAATTTCCAATTGTGTGCTTTTTTTAGTGCAAATTAAACATCCTCTTCTGCAATTCCAGCCCATGTCTGTTCTGGTTTATCTTTCATTCATTGTATCTCTTGTGCAATCCAATGTACCTATTGCTATGTTCTTTAGGGCAAGCCCATATCTTTTCCCAGAATTGTGTAACTCCTTTCATTCTGGGGGGGCTCTATCACTTCAATTCTTTTTTACCTATTTCGCTGTAAAATCTCTTTGTATCAGTTTGAAAAATCTTGTTTTGTCTGTACAACCTTGCTCTTTTCTCATAGCGTCTTATTCTTTGAGCCTTCAGTTGTATTTTTTGCTTTATTTTTTTCTTTAGTTGATAAGATTTCATTTTCATTTCTAATGTTGTATTTTCTTTCGGCTCTTTTGCTTTTCCTATTTCTTACATTTATTCCTCTACTCAGTTCATCCAGTACTGATAGTTCACTTCTAAGTTGTTCGATGTCTTTTTCTATTATTCTTTTCCAAGGTGGATCTTCATGTCTGCGAGACTGCCTTGTTTTTATTTTGATGTTCAATTTTTTGATTGCTGCTATTGCTGATGCATATATTGCTTCAGTGAGATTTGTATGAGTGTCTTCATCCAAGATTAATATGAGTGCTGCATTGTAGAGTTTAATAGTTATTTAATAGTTATTTTAATAGTTTAATAGTTATTTAGTTATAGTTTAATCGTTATTTAATAGTTTAATAGTTATTTAATAGTTTAATAGTTATTTAATAGTTATTTTATTAGTTTAATTATTATCATTATTATTATTATTATTGCCTTAATTTTTTATATATTAATTTCTTTATTGTCATGTTATTTTTACTACTAGTTTTTTATGTAATAGTAAAATTCTATTATTTTTAATGTAGGAATAAATAACAAAAACTAACAATTCCTCTTTTCTAGAAACATTAAGCCCCTAATTTTAACTGCTAATCCCATGTATCTTAATATAGACAACTAAAAATACAATGAAGATATTCTGATTCCCGTAGCTAGTGTTATTGTAAAGAACAAATAGTTATCCAGATATAATATAGACGCTAATACCTAAAACTGTTAAGTTAACCTCCTCTCTGCTATTCTTCTTCATCAACACATGCATTAATAGCAAAACACGCACTCATTTTTTTGTTAAAACCATTGTTCTGCAAAGCAGCCAGTACTTACCACTGAGTAAAGCAAAAGTTTTATCTATGTTTTCCATAATATCTGCACCAGCTAAACTCAAACTGGAAACTCCCCCAAATTCAAATACATTACAATATTTTAAAACGGCGGAATGACAAGAAAAACAGCGGGATTATTTCAAATTAACCATAGAAACGACATTTCGAAGATTTCAAATCGGGGGTGATTAAATGTCCTTAATCCTGCGTAGAGTGCAGATGTTATGGCGAAAACATTTTCATGATGTTCCTAACGTACAATGAAATAGGTGTATTTAATTGGGATGTGTTTTTCTCTTCAGCTGTGAAAACAAACGTCGCTACGTGCTTGGATTCATTGTAAATGTATGGCTAAATGTGATAAATATTATGCAGAAGCATTTAAGATTTCGTCTTTTGATGACACCATAGCAACCTTGACAATTGTCAGGTCTAATATAAGCTATTGATTAAAAAACACTCTTTTTCATATAAAAGGTTGTTTCAGGTGGCTGAAATATTGTTCCGTCTTCCTGAAATTTGAAAGTTTTATTTCATTAATTATTATTGCGATCAGATCAGAATGTTTTTTTCCAAAAAATGAACCCATTCAGTACTTCAAAAAAGTCATATACACATGAGAAAACAAGGTTCTTTTTGGAATATGCTTCATCAAATTTGCTCAAAAAATTATGTTTGTTTTTAGCAAAACATTCGTGTTGACCAGATTAATTCGTAATATTTGATAAATACTGGATGTAGAGATTTCAGAAAATATATAATTTAGAAGAAATATAACCAATCCATAGAATGTGTAAAATTTTAAACAAAATATATACGTAATATATGGTCATTTTAGAATTCAAAAGTTCAAACATGCAATTGGCCAAATGAAAAATAATTTATGAATCGATTCTACATGCAATAAATTTTGCGGTTTTATTTTTAATGAAAATGAAGACTGAGTGAAGTAAAATTCAACATCAGAAAAGTAGAAAAAGTAGTAATGAAGACATTTAAAATATAATTAAAAATCAGAAATAAATGCAATGAATAAAACGTAAATTACAAGTATAATTTCAAAGGCCAGAGGAAATGTTTTTAATAAGGTTTCATTTTTTAAGCTAAATGACAGATATTATAATAAAATATAACATAATGAAAAAAAACAGTTGTAAGATTACAAGTCATTGCTACATGCTTCGTTTCTTATGGAAACCAATTCAGAAAAGATAAAACATAAATAAATATACACATGGAAATAGAATTAAATCATCAATAGAATGTATAAGCATGCGTTTGTAAAATGAAATGGAAGTAATTAGGAGAACCCATAAAGCTACACCGATTGCAGATATTCATGTGAGAAATGTAAACCCTAAAAGGCAACACACACACACACACACACACACACACACACACACACACACACACACACACACACACACACACATATATATATATATATATATAGATAGATAGATATAGATATATTTCTCTGCGTGTGTGTTGAGTGTGTGTGTTTTGTATCTGCGTGTATCAATCTGCGTGTGTCTTTGTGTTTGTATAAATTTATGACCTCCATTGTTTGATATTTCAATAATTCACGTACGTTTCTCGATTGCACACGTATCGATAAATATGTTAGGTTTCTTAATCATAAAAATATGAAAAATATTTCAGTTTATATTTTTTTGTATGCTAATTCCTTTGATAATTTTTCAGGAACTGCAGGGAAATTGCTTCCAGAAAAGTTTGACAATATTCTTTGATCATTCAGCTTAATATCACATGAGAAATAAAATTATTCACCATACCTTTTTAATTAACAATAATTTCGATTGACACATTTCAAAGTTGAAGATTTATTCAACAAATTCTCAACTGATTAATTCTTTGTTTGATGATTCTCTATTCATTTTAGATACAACTTTAACTTTTATTGTTAAATTAATTAAATTCATTTTTTCTTCTTTTATACCATGACCCTTCAGGACGTGAATAATCATGCGTCTTCATAATTCATTCAGTTTTGTAACTCTAAGCATTGTCTACCCATTTATCATCGTTCTTCTCCTGCTTATCTAGTTATTTACATAGGTAAGCTGGTTACAAGAAAAGTCCCTTCTTGATAGCAACATATTTTGTGAGCATTAAACTAATCAACCTCAACTTATCTTATTATATATCCCTAAAATCTAAGACGTGCGACAAATCTTCCCTAATGTCATTACTATATAGTCCAATAAATATCACTAGTTATTATAAAATTTAACAATGTCGTTAAATATTTGTTAATTCCTGGAAAAATCGCATGCTGTTCCAGTGTACAGGGCCTTCAGTCTACTGTAAAACATTGTAAGTTTTTCTAATTCGTCACCTCTCAGATATTACATTTAATTTCCCAGTTTATAGTGATGTTTCAAATTATGTGCCAACAAACTAAGAGGGTTCCTTTCACTGACGACTATAGTCGCATAATATGTGACATCATCATTTTATGTTGTTTTCTTAGCAAATTTGGTAGTCACGAACCTTCTATTTTATCCAGTGATTTTCAACTCTTTGTATTATATTATTATCTCATTAAAACAATTCGGCCTTTAATTTTCCCAAGCTCGATTTGATTTGCAATTTGCTTCAATGTGTCCTTATAAGAGACAATTTTCCCAAGCACTCTAACATCATTTCACCTGTCTGTTTTTGATGTTGATTATCAGCTTCCTTTTTATTTGTCTTTTACTTAAAACATGTTCAGTCTATGATATTCTCAGTAAACTACCTGTAGAAGCACATTTCTATTTCTCTAGATTTTGACTTAATCTATACGTAGATGGTCCAAAATATACAAAGGCCGTTATTTTGTAAGCGTTCAGTAGTTTTTTCTTTGTTTATAGCAAAGTGTCCTCATGTCGTAATACTTTGCATAGTTTTTGGAAGGAAATTTTCGATATCTCAGTGAGATTTCGACTGTCTGTATCACATTTTCTCTCCGCTGTTAAAACAATTCTCTATTTGAATTTTCATTTTATTTGATTTAAATATATGCAATTAAGTCCTCTATTAAGCAATTGTTCATTTAATCTTTTATATATCTTTGATTTTAATATATGCAGTTATTAATTTTCATGTTTCCCTGTTTCCTTTGAGAACAACCATCTTTTATAGTTGACCTTATTTGTCCTTCTATCTGGTTTTCGTTCAGTACAATATGTAGACATTCTTTGGAATTCATTTTTGTGTCTACTATTAACACTGTAAAATTATTTCCAACAGTAAAAATAATCGCGCTCGGACGTCTAATCGTCTTAATAAATTAAAGATAAAACATAGAGTAAATTTTGTATTTTTAATCTCTTGTAAACCCTTTTCTCTCAACAATTTACTCAACCCTGTTAGTCATTTTATGCACTGATTAATTCTCTCTCTCTTTTGCCTTCAATATATATTGTGAGTAATTAATTTACTAAGCATTTATTCCTCATTATATGTTCTATAAACTTATGTCGTCGATTTTTTATCTTAAATAGATAGGTTTACATTTCTTTTTTACATTTTGACTAAAATCTTTTTGTTGTTCAAACTTTCGATCCATCGAATTCTCAGAATCCTTTTTATCGAAACTCATTTCTGCTTGGTCATCTTTTTGCTTTGTCAATGATGAGATTGTGCGTTAAAAATTACCATTCCAGAGGACTTCTATATTATTAAAGTTCAGAACTATTTTCCTTGTTTCTAATGATTTTTTGATGCTTCTTGATACGCTGTTTATCTTTTGGAAAAATGATACTTTTTAATTAAATATTGGAAGATAAAAATGATCGCAAACATTGGAGAAACTGTGAAAATATTGTGAGAATAAGTTGGTTTTGACCCTGTAAATAGTGTATGATAATTGTCTTACCATTTTATTCTGTTTCAACTTCAAATAATAATTCTAAGTTGTTCATTGAGGGCCAAATACGCAAAATTATTTTATGATAGGAGCAAACATAAAATAGTTTTGGCAGTTATTCTAAAACTAAATTTGTTAATATGACTTTCAAATATAATTGTACTTCTGCTTATTACAACCTTGTTGCGGCGGAGGCATTGTCTTCAGTCGCGTTTGTTTTTTTGTCCGATTGTCCGTGGTTAAGATATCTTAAAATCGGCTGCATTGATTCAGATAAAACTCTCAGGCATGATTTATCTTATGACTACAACAGACTGATAAGTTTTTAGGTTCGATCGGGTACGGGGTGAAGTCTCTGGGTTATTTGCCAGTTATATTAATACAATTTAATTTTTGTCTTGAAACACCAAATACTGAATTACCTCCCGAAATCATGTTAAATATTATATTACTTTCCCTGTCTCATTTTAGGTGTTTATTTAATTTTCATAAATATCGAACTGACTTTTTTTTATTTTCCCAATTGAGAAGAGTAACGTTTATTGCAGTTATTTTTTTTTCATTTTCATAATGGCTAAGAATATATTTGTATTGCCTTGACGGAGTTTTACTGTCTTTGTCTGGTTTTTCTAGATATTCTAGTTTTTAATGTAACTTTAATTTTCATTCACTTAACTTTCCAGATATTAAAATGAAAACATTATTTCTAACATTGGCAAATTGAATCTTATTCATTTCATAGAATCATTTCATGTCAATAAGTGGTATACACGGAGAATAAGCATCCTACAAACTTAACATCTCTACGGTTATAGAAAACTATTTTTACTTTCCTCGGACTCATTAACGGGACGTGCAGCTTTGAGTGTCTCTTGTAGGATATATTGTGTGAACAACACTAAAGCAAATAGATTTGTCATGAGATATCTGCATATATTTAATTTACGATTTGTAAATGTAGATAAGAAACTGGATTTAATAAATATATTACAAACTGTAATGAATTTCTTTCGTGATTAGGCATTAGATATACGACATAAAATTTTCTTGCAGAATATTTGGCACAGCTGAAAAGCTCTCAAATATGTAATGGACTCTGGCCAGTAACAGCTATATCAATGAAGATTAATAACAATCAGGAATTTAGGAGTGTCCATGATATTCTGCGTGGATCGACTGAGTGCATGTAATTGTTCTTATTGTCAGACTCTGTCTTCGGGCGAAGAGGAATTTAAATGAGTCTCCTTCGATAGTTTAAGAGTTTTCTGTGAAAAAACAGACAATAATATTTTGTCCGAGCATACGGACTCGGATTTACACATGTTAATTTTCTTTTTGCCGCATCTAACATGGGTTTATGCCTATGTTGGGAATATTGTAAATAATTCGAAATATCCTTGAGCATTATTATCGCACTGTATTCTCAGCGACTCTAACATATTAAGCACTTCCCTCTTTTAAGTGTTTGTTCTCTATGTTTGTCTTTTTTGTAATTAATATTCATTTGCACGGATATTGTGCTGTAAATACTTCAGCACACATCATTTGGTATCGTACTGCCACCACGCGCCATCCATGTTAGCCCAGACGCTACTGACTCGACTGTTGATTAGTTGTCTTACGACCATTGTCTGCAATAAACATCATTCCGAGGAAGCGTATAAAATTTGTAATGCTGCACAAACACACTGGAAAGCCTTATAGAGGCCTCATCGATATTGTTGGTATCAGCCTTTCAACTGTCCGTCGTGTCATCAAGGCAAAAATATATTGGATCTATCAGTCAAAGATTTAAAGGAAATAAAGTTGGAAGAAAAAAATAAGCCTAGGGACAACGTGTACACGATAAGGGAAAATGAATGTGTTCATCGAAAGGTATTTTTCGTTATATATCATTTAATTTGCAAAATAGCGTATGTAAGAATTGTTACAGATGCTCGGTAAACTTCACATAGTCGAAGTCATCAGACTAATCTAGAGGATATACTGTTAGCAAACCGCCTAGACAAAAAATGTGTTCAGCAGATATGAAAAATAAAAAAGGGGTATAACATTAGAATGTGTTTTCTCGTCGGATGGGTTCAATATTTTCTGCGAGGTAATTCAGCAAAAGAAAGAGAAGTCCTGCGAGGATTCATCATTGGCGGCAACAGTCTTAACAACATAAGATAGGCAGATGGATCAATGCTGATAGCAGACATAGAAAGAAAAAAGTACAAGACCACTTGTAAAGAGAGCGAAGAAAAGCCAGAGGAAAGGACTACCCATAAACAACACAAAAACAGAATGCATGGTCATCAGTAAAAACAGGAGCCTAATGAAAATCGGATACCCACAGGGAAGATAAAGAGAAAAAGCGTGCGTGATATATTTGATGGGTTTAAACTAATGGATGGAAGAGCAGAGTTTGGGATATTTCAGTCAGTCAGTCAGTTAAGTGATTGGGCGATCATGTCTCTCTTGAGACATGAATGACTGTGTAGAAAAACATTCCGCAGTAGTTTGACATTAATTTCTACGGTAGACTGGTTGGCACCCAAAGTTAATAACCCAATCAGTTCTATTATTTAACCCATAAATAACAGGAGAAAATATATGAAGCACAATAACAGAGTAAATAGCAGGATAAATAACAGGAGAAAATATATGAAGCAGAATAACAGAGTAAATAGCAGGATAAATAACAGGAGAAAATATATGAAGCACAATAACAGAGTAAATAGCAGGATAAATAACAGGACAAAATATATGAAGCAGAATAACAGAGTAAATAGCAGGATAAATAACAGGAGAAAATATATGAAGCACAATAACAGAGTAAATAGCAGGATAAATAACAGGACAAAATATATGAAGCACAATAACAGAGTAAATAGCAGGATAAATAACAGGACAAAATATATGAAGCAGAATAACAGAGTAAATAGCAGGATAAATAACAGGACAAAATGTATGAAGCAGAATAACAGAGTAAATAGCAGGATAAATAACAGGACAAAATATATGAAGCACAATAACAGAGTAAATAGCAGGATAAATAACAGGAGAAAATATATGAAGCAGAATAACAGAGTAAATAGCAGGATAAATAACAGGAGAAAATATATGAAGCACAATAACAGAGTAAATAGCAGGATAAATAACAGGAGAAAATATATGAAGCACAATAACAGAGTAAATAGCAGGATAAACAACAGGACAAAATATATGAAGAAGCATTAGTGATAGAAAGTAGTGTAGGGTCATGATTGTTTAAGTTCTGAAATGAAACAGCACATAAAGAAGGAAGAAAATATTCTTCATAGCAGCATATTATATGCGAGTTTGCTTCACCTCAGTTTATGAAAAAATATATTTTCACTTACGAACACAAAAGTATCGTTTTCCACAAAAATAAATGGGAAAGATTTCGTAAATTTTTATCGTTGTTGAGAGTATTGATAGTAAAAGCAAGAGAAACGAGAATATCTAATTTTTCAATCTAACATAAAATCAGTTCCTTAATATTGAACCTTCTCTCAATGTTTAACCTAGTATTTTGGATAAATTGCTTCTGTCATAAAATGAAAAAAAGCTTTAACTTAAACTGTCATCAGAATTAATTTTTTCCTGAAGTCAAGTCAGTCCATATTTCAAACAGTTCTTGATAAGATAAAAGCTCCCAAGAACATATTTTAATGTCAGGAAACATTTCTCAATAACTGAGGAAAAATAAAGAAAGATTCAGAGGAAAATAAGTACATGATTGGTGTATAATCTTTTGCAATTTCGCTTTGTTTGAAAAAAAATTCCAAATGACAAGTATTCAACAGAACAATTTTTTTCTGATTTATTCACTAATAGAGGGTGCGGAAATCGAATGAAATGATCTGAAAGAAAGAGTCCAACTGGAATTGGATACTCTGTGTAGGAAATATATTTTCTCGTAAAGAAAATTGGATAAACAAGTAAAATAATGGTTTATTCTAACATGTCTTTTCTAAAATGAAATCAAACTAGCAAGCTTTATCAAAAAAATACATTATCCAGATTTTAGCTTTTCCAACCAGGTATGTACGTTACATTTAATATTCTTTGAGTATGAAATTGTTCTTACAAAACTCACTCGTTTATCATCCTCATGAGATATATCTGTTGTTTGCTTTGTCATTGTCTTATGTTACCTTGATTTTTCGTCTGTGGAATAATGGAAGTATATATTGAGCTTATTGAGTTTAAAAATGTATAAATATATATATATATATATATATATATATATATATATATATATACATATGTATATATATAAAGAATATATATACATCTATATATATACATATATATAAATATATACATAATATATATACATAAATATATATATATATATATACATAATATATATATATATATATATATATATATATAAGAATAAATAACCGATGTATAAGTTGAAGGTGAATTATAATAAGATTCAGAGATTTATAACTGTTTAAAATGGGAACTTAATTCAAATACCGAAAGACATACAAAAAAGTGTTTCCTAAAGGAGGAAGTGCTATGAATCTTTACCGATAACGATGTTAAATTTTGGAAATATTCAACTTTTAACCAGGAAGTATTGTTTCTTCTAAATTTATTTCATTTCGTTTCTTTAAGAAATATTTATGTATGTATATGCATATATCTGTCTGTGTGTATCTAGATATGTATCTGCTTCAGGATTATCTCGTTATTTTAATTTCCGTCTTCATATTGATCTAACATCCAAAGAATAAAACAAGAAAATATCTATTACGCTTATTTTCTCTTTCACGTTTTCATGCACATTTTGAAGGAACTTGAGCAAATTAATCAACTTTCGATTCAGTACTGTTAGCAAATTTTCTTTCGCATTTATGCGTTAGCATCAGATCATTTCAAAAGTTCGTGCCCGATTTTCACTACCATTATTGCTTGCTTTTCTAATTAGACAAGGACTTTTGCAATGATAGACTACATCAACTTCTGAAAAGGTATTATCACCACATAATAATAAAAAAAATTTTAGAAACATAATTAGAATTAATTATTGTCAATTTACAACAGCTAAAAATAGCCTAATGTTAATATATATATATATATATATGTGTGTGTGTGTGTGTGTGTGTGTGTGTGTGTGTGTGTGTGTGTGTCAGTGTGTGTTTAAATTCTAATAACTATGAAGACCAAGCTGTTGTCTGTCAACTATTACAGGCAACCTCTCCTGCCTCCCATAAGCATGGACTAAGCGATTCTCCCTGAGAGCAACGCACTACGCCTCCTCGGCCTTACCCTGTCCTTCAGACCTCAAATGGAACCACTATATTGAATCCATAGCGAAATCTACTGCTAAGAAGGTTGGGTCACTATGTCGATCCAGGTTGTTTTTTCCGCCTGAATCCATGCTGCATATATATAAGTTAACCATCCGTCCGTGCATGGAGTACTGCTGCCATTTTTGGTCAGGCGCCCCTGCCGTTCTCCTCAGTGATCTTGACAGACTCAAAAGGAGAGTCTGAAATGTGATAGGTACTGATCTGGCAGCTCGACTGCAGCCACTTCCCCACCGTCGAAATGTGCCCTCCCTTTTTCTGTTCTATAAATATTTTCATGGCTTCTGCTCGGACAAACTTATGTCACTGGTGCCTCCGCAACAGGTGTTTACTCGTGCAACCAGACTGGCAACTGGGTCCAACCTATTCACAGTCAGGTTAGCCAAATGCAGACGACAATTCTACTCCTGCAGCTTCTTCTCTCGCACTTCCCGCCTGTGGAACTCGCTCCCATATTCTTGCTTTCCTGACGGCAACAACCTCCAAAAATTTAAATGCAAAGTCAATACTCATCTACTAACCACTGGACTCCAGGTCTCTTCCCACCGCCGTATAACCTTCCCTTTCACTCCACCTATGTATCCGTCATCGCATCTGCGTTCTCAGCTTTCTATTGCTTCTTTCTAACTAGTTTGTACTCCTCACTCTTTTCTAATTAATCTTTTTACAGTTATGTAGCCCCCCGCACATCAGTAACATTTCTGCCTTGCTCGGGGTGAAATGATTAAAAAAAAAAAACTAAAGTTCTAGTCATAACCCAAATTTTGTCACTCAAATTTGAAGAGGTCACCAGTTTTCTATAACAACTGACTGCAATCTACATATATTAATAAAGCTGGGAAAATTAAACGAAATATTTTTTTAGATTCACACGGATAGCCACAAGAACCTAAGAAATAAAAAAAATAATCTAAGAAATCTATGTGTTTGTGTGCCTGTTTAAATGTTTCGACGGAATTAAAACGTATCTGTAAAAATGTATTGTGAATAAAGAAAAAAGGACACTTATCTGATACCTCTCTTGCTGGTAACTGACTTGCCTGTTGCAACCAAATAGGTAGTTCGGTCGGCGGTGGGTGTCCCATACATTTGCCCTTGTGCCATTTTCGAGCTACGCTGACAAAATCACGTATTAAAGAGAAATTAACTCCTTTAGACGGATATTTATTGAGAGTTCCGATGTCAGAATATATATTTGAGTATATTTTTTCAAATATCTTTGTTCCTGAAAGGTTACACATTCCCAAAGCCAACGTATAAAAATGTTAAATCGAAACGGTTGAATTCAGAGCCTCCTTTTCTTTTAAGATATAGAGTACATAAATTAATCCCAAACTATAAAAATCTACATGTCAGTTACATTCTGAATATAATCAGCAACATCATTTATTTATTTTACATCCACCATTATTTACCTGCGCTCCCGGATACGGCTTTCAAATACGCTGACTCAGCCACTGCAATGAAGCGTACAGCGTATGACGATAAACTGCATCTGGTGTCCTAGGATTAAAGATAAACTGCATTCAGCAACAAGGCCTCTAATTAGGACGTTTTAAAGAGCTTGACCACCGTACAATTGCTGTTGAGCCGAAATCCACCCTGACCCGGCGTATCACATTTTAGGTTACCATCTATGGACAAATAGTTTACCCCTTAATTGGGGGCTCAAATCACCATGAAAATCTAAAACATCAGCAATACTTTTCATAGAAATTAATAATACCAGCAAGATAATCAGGAAGAAAAATATTACTAACAATTTTTTAAAGAAATTAAATTAAAATTAATATATTCTTAAAGAAAGATACCTATACCAGATATACATCTGACTCACAAAAACCCTCTTTCCAAAAATACAGAATTTATAAAAATGAATACATTTTGTGTTTATTCGAATCTAAAACAAACAAAAACAAAAAAGCCTCTCGGTACTAAAAACCCATTTAAATCGATATGCTGTAAAACAAAACGAACGACGCGGTTTTCATTCAATTTGGTTGACCTTTCTAACATACAATATCAAAAATATCTTTTTCTACAAAATGTGAATACATTAACGTTTTCACAAACATTGAATATTTAGGAAAAACAAAATACCCTAAAACCAATTTTAGTGTGTTTAGTACCGTTAAAACAACTCAAACGTAAACACCACAAATTACCCAGATTTGGATTTAACTCGATGTATATTAATAATCGTCAAGAAATTTGAAATGCGAGCAATAATTTAAACGTTACTCATAAATATTTGTTGCAAAATAAAATCCTGAAATTGTCTTCGATAAATTCCATCGAGGGAAGAGACGTTTAGGTAAAAAACGTTTTCATTTTGTCTTTATTCTTATCCATATTTATATAACGAAATACAGCCGTAGTTAGAAACTATACCTACGATAAGATTAGCAAACATATGTGCTCACTATAAGGTAGATCCATGAAAACGGAAGATACAAAACAAAATAAAAAATGCGACAAATCAAATTTCACTTCATAATATGAGTTATTATCAGGCCAGATTCAATCTTTATCTAAAAACTGAGCCTACCGATGGAAGCATTTGTGGGGTTAGGAGGTTCTGCTTCTGACGATGAGATTCCTTGTTAAAATCTAACCCTTGTCGATTTCATAAGAAGATTACTTTCCGTGTAATATCTGTCTGGAAAGAAATTCAAATGCGTGACACCGTTGGAAGTTACCTGATAGCTAGTAACCTTTTGATAAATATCTGAGTAGAGACAAATGCTGTACTATCACAAAAATTCATACGTTGTCGTTACATTTACTTTCACAGTAATACCATTGCGAAATTTGTGTAGCCATCTCTCCTCTTTTTATATGTCAAATATTAGGATAGAATAGGCTCCCCAGACGTGTTTGACAACCGGGACATGTTAAGAAAAAAAGGGTAGAAGTAAAACGCTT
This sequence comes from Ascarosepion bandense, assembly GCA_037127315.1. Lineage (NCBI taxonomy): Eukaryota > Metazoa > Mollusca > Cephalopoda > Sepiida > Sepiidae > Ascarosepion > Ascarosepion bandense. Next base: position 363,322 of record JBBBDQ010000980.1, on the reverse strand, counting down.
AACAAGCTTTTAATTCATTATACATTAACGATTTAAGTTTTGTATATATTTATCTTATGTTTTTGTTTTACATTTCCGGTTACTGTATTTGTTTTATATTTATCGTTGTTTGAGCGTAATTAGTCCGATTTCAGATATGGAACATTTCAGTTATTATCATCATTTTGTACTTGATCTCTCCGATAGTCGCAGTGATCTAAGAGCAGAAGAAACATTCAACTTTTTCCAGGATGATATGTTGGTGTTAGCTGTCAGTTGATCAGGATTGTCATGATTGTCTAATCTTTTATGTTGCCTGAGCAGCCTTTGCGCTGTCTTCGTCGTTTGCGTCTGTCTTAAACGTTGCTTTTCAAGATAGACTTGCAGAGGCTGTTTTGCACTGTGACTTGGTCAGGCCATGGCATCTTTCGACGATTTATAGTGACGAGGTGAGATTTCCGCCGAGTTACATTACATTTAAACTCGCCCAGTACATTGTTTTTTTTTTCCTTTTCCTGCTTGAAACATAATCATCCAAATCACTCACCCGTAAAGAAGGATGAATACAACCAGTGATTTGTAGAGTTTCTACTTGTTATGAAAGCTGATGTTATAAATAATTTTTTGTCAGGGTTGCTCTCAGGTTATTGATGCTGGCCTTTTCTTCAAGTTTTTCGCCCTCAATAATAATACTGGCACTAGTATATAATAGATTTATTATAATATTTAAAGGAAATTAGCGCTGGCTTTGCAGAGAGTGCTATTAAAAATAACGGCGTAAGAAAGATTTTTAAATTGAAAGCAATATTGATATATGTAAGAATAATTTTGGCACAGAGCCAATCCCGACAAAAGTTACATGAAAGAAGATGTTAGCAAGGCCTAAATACTGCATTCGTGTAGCATTATATTCAACTTCCAATGAAATATATTTGTGTGTATATACAACAATTAATTAGCAAATGCGTAAGCTCTTACAGGATTTTCGTATCGATATTTCCACGAAAGATCCATTGACTGCCTGTAATATTTTGAAAAGATACACGTTTTTAGTGTCTCGCAAGTTTTCTTTCGTTGCGTAGGAATAATAAAAATAATGGTAATGTTTTCCATTGTATTTTATTTTCCATGTCTTGACCACATTTTTGGTGTTCCCCATTTCCACATAGCTCTAATACTAACAGGTCTTACCACTCAGGGTGACGGGGGAACTGACATTAACAGCAATTTTGAGGTTGTTCCGAGCTCCAAAAAATCTCTCTTGCTGTTGAAGGTACTTTATCCTCATAACCTGATCTAAATCTTGCACTGAAATAAACTAGATCATAATTTCGGTTTAAAAACATGCTGATTTCATTAAAAATGAAAGCAATGCGCAAAGGTAAAATATATAGAAAATGATCTAATCGCTATTATGCAGAATAAATCTGCGTCCAGGTTCTCAGAAAATTTCACCTTTGTTGTCAGATTATCTATTATTACATCGTGAGATACATAATATTAAAAGAGACAAGAAAGACATAAGAAAGGATGTAAAGATCAGTTCGAATGAGTACCACGACACAAGTGAGAAAAATAAATACATCTACATATATAAATATATAATTTCGTGATGGAGTATAATTGAAATTGGCATTTATGCTTTTAAATCGCTCACCTCTTCCTGCATAAAAAGTAATTCCATCAGCAAGCAGAAATATTGTTTAGCACAACGAAGTCGTTTACTTGAAACGCGTTCCACAGAATTATTTCAAGTTTGATATCCAGTTGCTGAATAGCTATTGTTCTGATATGAAGAAATATTATCTAATAAATATTTCCACACATATAGGTTTGGTTTAGTTCCTTTTTTTTATAAATGATTTTTTTCTTTTCATCAAATATTTTTCTTTAACGAATTTTTTTATAGCTCGTGTTCGATTCCTTTGTGAATGTGCTTGATAATGCTTTTAGGATGGGAACATCTTGTGTTTACATAACGATGTATTTGTTTTTATGTATGGAGAGATTGACAGTTTGTAATTTTAATATTGGACGACGTTTCCATTTGTTTCTATTATTACCTCAAGCTCGAGTTGTTTGAATAATTCAAAAATTTTTTCCTTATTTTATCATATTCTCTTTCGTTGAGTGGTGCTATCATTAATCCGTATAATCCGCAGTTGTGTAAACGGATTATTTTGTTGCTTTTATTTAAAATGTATATAACCATCAATTCTGAAATTTCTGCTCCGTCATATGATCCTTGTGGTATATTAAGTGCCGTTGTTTGATTTTATAATCCGTGTCTTACCATTGTGGACATATATTGATTTGCGGCAATGCAGGATTATATCAATATGCACAGATGGTATAATTATGTATCTTTTAGCAAAATGAAACTCTTCCATCTTAGGTTTTTTCAGAAATTGACTGTAAACACACACACACACACACACACACACACACACACACACACACATATATATATATATATATATATATATATTTCTATGAAGATAATTCTTTGCTTACCTGTTAACAATCTGACATATTTTCAAAATACTCACATGTTTACCTAGCACGCTACCAAAATATCTGGTTTTATAGTATTGGCCAAACATACAAATGTTTTTGGACATGAAAACTTCAAGCTGATTCATGTTGATTTTGGGTGCTGAATCTAATTTAGTATCAGATTTTCTCTATCATACAATATTTCTGTGATATTAGTATATGATATTTTTAGCTATTTTGCAGAAAATAAAGATTTTCAGCACAGATCAAAAACTTTTATACAGGACATTGTCATATGTAGAGTATTTTTTTAAGTGGGTTGAATATATTTCTTGAAATAATTACAATGTTTGATGGTCTTATTTATTTATTTGTGTTTGAATAGGCAGGCTTACAAGATAAATACTAAAAAGCAGTTAATTCTCAGAGAAAAATCAGTTGATCGAGTAAGATAATCTATAGACAATAGAGTATATATAGAATTTTGAGATATATATTATATATAGAATTCATTTTTGCATTCATTTCGTAGACTATAAACTAACAAATGTTTTTTGCATAGATATTATTTCATGGTTCTAACCAGGATGTAAAAGAGGTATTATTACTTGATCAGTCATTTAGGTATTACTTCATTACACTAATACGGCAATAATTACTTTCTACTTAACAACCAATCAAAAGTATTCAAACATTTCCTGTAAAACACCTGTCATAAATTTAGTAATGATTTCCTGTTGCTTGTTTAAACATTGCAGTGTACAACCTCTGAGGTCTAGCAGTTATGAATACAAAATATCAAAGAAAAAATGCTTAAATAACTTCTGCTTTATCTGTGGAAAATTCCCTTTAAACGTCAAAGATGTAACGTTGATCACTTTCTTCAGAAAGGTGTATTCTGCCTAATTTAAAGAACATTTTTAGATCACGACAAAATTTGGGCCTTTCACAAATTATGCAAAACTTATGTAAAATCTTTGTGATTATGGTTTCAGTGGGAGAAGTATAAGCTCACATTTTGTCGGCCAATATTTTGGAGGGAACCAAAAAAACATACGGATAACTACTACTTCTGGGTTGTTAATAAAAAAAGGTTTTATTAAGAAAACTAAATTATATAATGCTTAAAATACACAAATATTTCATCTGTCATTCGAAACGTTGCACACTGTGAAAAAAAATATGTGCCTGTATTTACTGAACTACTAGAGACTTATGATGAATCCTTCAATTCACCTATTTCTACAGACCAAGAAAATCAAACTGATATGTTTAAGCTATCTGACTGTGATAAACACTCCTTGATTATTGCGCTTGAATTAAATGAATTGGTCAGAGATGTTTTATTTGCCAAAGGAATTTGCTGAATTGTTGGCTTCTAGGTTACAAGAGAAAAATCTGCTGAAATCTGGTACAGTGGTCTCGATTTATCGTCACAGTGATTCAGAACTGAAGAAATACTTCTATTCAGATGGTCAACTTATTTATTGAAATGATGTTAATAGATTTCTTTGCACTTTGGCACTGATTCACGTGAGTGAGGAATATTTTATTGACATTTTTCAAAGGAGCTTGAAATGTGTTCTATTCATAATAGAAATAAGTGTGGCGCTATACAAATGGGAAATTCTGTAAAAATGAAAGAAGAGTAATTTAACATCAAGATTCTTCTGGAGACGTTTGAATATCATATAGATGAATAGGTAATATTATAGAATTGAAAATGGCGAATTTTCTTCTTGGTAATCATGGTGGTTACGTAAAATGCCCCTGTTTTTGTGCTACTAAGATAGTAGAGTGGATCACTGCGTAAAGAAGAAATGTCTATGAAGCATTAATATGATGCCTGTTGATAAAAACATTATTAATGAGATTAGTAAATTAATGAAATGAAATTATTTTCTTTTTCAAACAGCATATAAATCCTGGTGTAATGAAACAATTTTTCAAAGTAATTCCATCACGGTGAAATCCTTCTACATGATGAAAAAAGTTGCGCAAATTGTTTCCACTCTGATATCCAATTGCTTAATATTTTCTGATATAAAGAAGTATATTTAAGGACTAATATGCGCTCAATTTTTTTCTACTCATCAGTAAGCTTAGTTTTAACGTACATTCTTACATATATATATATATATATATATATATGTGTGTGTGTGTGTGTGTGTGTGTGTGTGTGTGTGTGTGTGTGTGTGTGTGTGTGTGTTTCTGTGTTTCTGTGTGTGTGTGTGTGTGTGTGTGCGTGTGTCATTTGTAAACTTGTTACTACGTAACCAAAGTTTTACCATCTGGTCGTTTAAGGCAATTTCCAATAACCGATTTTACCGTTTTTTAAGAACGCTCACGTAATGAGTCAGTCAGTTAAGTGCCATACGCGATACACGCTTGGGCGATCATGTCTCGAAAGAGACATGACTGACTGGGCAGAACATTATCCCGCAGTAGGTTGCCATTGCTTTCTGCGGTAGACTGGTTGCCGACCAAGGCTATAGAACCCAATCTGTCCTGTTATTTAACCCATAACTGGAAGGAATAGACGGATTAATACCTTTCCCAAGGGTATTTGCGCGTAAGTGAATGCAATGAATTCGACTGAAATTCGAACTCGGCTCCCCGATTTCTCGTTCCGAGCCGATATCCAATGCACCACAACGAACCGAGTTCAAATTCCAGCTGAATTCATTGCCTTCAATTATGCGCAAATATCCTTGGGAAAGGTATTAATCCGCCTATTCCTTCCAGTTATGGGTTAAATAATAAGACAGATTGGGTTCTATAGCCTTGGTAGGCAACCAGTCTACCGCAGAAAGCAATGGCAACCTACTGCGGGATAATGTTCTGCCCTAGTCAGTCATGTCTCTTTCGAGACATGATCGCCCAAGCGTGTATCGCGTATGGCACTTAACTGACTGACTCATTACGTGAGCGTTCTTAAAAAACGGTAAAATCGGTTATTGGAAATTGCCTTAAACGACCAGATGGTAAAACTTTGGTTACGTAGTAACAAGTTTACAAATGACACACGCACACACACACACACACACACACACAGAAACACAGAAACACACACACACACACACACACACACACACATATATATATATATATATATATATATATATATATATATATATATATGTAAGAATGTACGTTAAAACTAAGCTTACTGATGAGTAGAAAAAAATTGAGCGCATATTAGTCCTTAAAATCAACCCAGGCCTTAAATTGAAATTGTCAATAGGACCCATTACTTGCATTGCTAGAAAAATGGTGAGTTCGCTGTACTGCTCTAGTAAACACCCGACTAATCCTAATTACGCAATAATGCAGTAAGTCTGCCTAATAAAAACAGGATCTGACCAGTTTGGAGTTTCGACAGAGTCTAACAGTGTGTCACTGTCTTTGTGGGAGCTAAATTAATTTCCATTCTACAACAACTAATGCACCAGCAAAACTTTGTAAGCTTATCGCTGTTCTCATGAAAATTATTTAAACGGACTATTTTCATTAGTTCAAGTGGTTTATACACTAAATACTAAACCCATGTGGGTGAATCATCATAAATTCTATCGTATTCAATTCGTGAGATGTAAGTTATATTCGAAAATCTTCTTTCCACAAACGTCTGTTGAAACCGACATCTAAGATGATGCTTCCCAGGTGACTGTAATCTTCATCTGCACAATTTAGTTTTACCCGTTATCTTCTCGATATATATCCACGAATGTGTTCACTCTTCCTCCAGTAATTCTCCGGCCTTGTAAATGTTAATCATAATTTTAAAAAGAGGGCCACAGCGTAATAACACTTGTTGCTGATTATATTTCACAGAAATATAAATTTTCCTTCATTCTTCACTCTCTATCTACATATCTAGACATCTATTTATGCACTCACTCTCACGACGTGCCATGAATAATGAATATTTCCTTCAGGTATTATCATCTGTCAACGTACAGGACACTTCGTTAATTAAAAATATAAAATATTTATTTCTGACCTCTACTAGTTGTCAAACATCGGAAACGATGAAACCTAAAGCGTAATATTGTATAAAACAGGTTGCAAAGAAAGCAAAATGTCAACAAACAGAAAATAAAAACTAACGAGAATGACATCAACTAAAATTCTACATGATGCTTCATCCTTCTGTTTTAATAGCAAAACGATATTACGACAGAAACAGCAAAACAAAACAAAAAAAAACGAAACAACATAAGTTTCAATAATGAAATAAAAAAATGCCTTCTAATTGATATGACTTGTAACATAACAAATAAAGAATTTGAAAAATTATCAAACCATTAATACCTGAAAATCGAAACAGAAAAAGAGGCAAATTGAAACAAACATAGTATTTGTCATAGCCGTTGATCTTCGCATGATGAAAAACGAATCACACCAACCCAAGGAAAGAATATCTGCAAACCCCATTTTTTTAGTTTTGAAAAATTAGAAAAAATTTGTCCATGTAACGCTATGGTTGGCATTTTGGGCTGCTGTTTTTTACTCATGTATTCAGTTTTCTTTTTGTTTAGATTTAGTCCTTTAATTTTACGCTCTTAGTCATTCACCTGGGTGGTAGATTGTCTGACAGAACCGATATGTGATTAAATAAAACTGACGTTGATTATCGAGTGAAACGGAAAAATATACAGGATTCCTCTTTATTCTTTCAGATTTATCAAACTTTTGCATGTTATTTGAAGCCAGCATTTCTTTTTGAGATAAAAATAGTTGACTTATACAAGCCATATTTTTTATCTATAGATAAGGACAGAACTTACTCCACTGTAATCGGAATTCCACTTTCAGCTTTGCGATTCGAGCCGTCTTCTTTTATACCAACCGCACATTCAAGCTAGCAGTACCCGGTATTCCCAAACTGTCTACTGACTACATATGATATTGCTTAATTTCCGAGCTCGTACAAGAACAGATATTTCAAAGTGATATGAACCTAAATTCCTTGAAAATTCCAGGAAGTGATGAGCCAGATGATAATTGTTTGCTTCGTTAGAGTACTGTTGATGATCTTCACCCATGAATAAATGGCCAGATATTTAGTCATACCGTAGAAAAGATTGTTATAACAATAATAAAACTAAACAAGGAATATTTTGTTTTGCTGCATAATGGATAATTCATATATGTCTCCTCTCTGCCATCAGTCAATATTTGTGCGCAGTTAATAAACTGAATTTGCACTCTTGTACGTTAAGCCAGACAAGTAGGCACTCCCATTTAAAAAAATTATATGCGCAATATAACTATTCTACCGTAATAGTCTGACATATTCTAATCAAGCGAAATTTACGCGTATCTCAGGTCTCATGTTTGGTGTTTTTCTTATTGAGTAATTGGACTTATCACCAAAGGCTAGACAAATTCCGAATCCCCGTTCATGAGAAAACATAGTCGAAGAAAATGATGATTGAATTTCAATATTTATTTTCTTTAAGGTTGTGAAGTAAGAAAAACCAAAACGATTTAGAAACCATGTCTATTATTCTTGGTAATAGGAGACTGTCTGAAAAGAAAGGCCTATACAACCTGAATACATTACTAACAAAATTAATTCTTACATATTTTCAAAACTCTTCAAATATCCCACGAGTTTATCTTAGATGCATATGCTTATTATTATTATTATTATTATTATTATTATTATTATTATTATTATTATTAGTATTTTCTTATATTTCAGTATAATATTATATCTGGTATGGTCGCACTACCTACCACGTCTGCAGGAAGATCTAAGGCAGGTGGTGTTGTGTTGTTATGACTCCATTTCATGTTTTTCATATCTCCCTAACATCCCTAGCGTTACATACTCAAAGTTCCCCTTAGTGTGTGGGCTGTACTTAACAAGACAATTTTTTTGTATATCTCTTAACCTGGGATTCCAGTGATTCTGTTAATGTGTTGTTTTGTTCCATTTTTATCATTCCAATTGCACCTACTATCACTGGCACGATTCTTCTCTTTAATTTCCATATTTTTCTATTTCAAATTCCAGGACTTCATATTTTGACAGTTTTTCGAATTCTTTTGTTGCAATGCTATTATCCGTTAATAATTAATTAATAGGAAAGTTTTTTCTTCTGGTTTTTAACAATAATGTCCGGCCTTTTTGCTTCAATTGTTCTGTCTGTGTAGATGGTGTAATCCCATAGAATGGTGATATCTTTTATTTCTGTAACCGGTACTGGGTGATGATGACACCAGTGTTTGTTTACTGATTTTTCATAGTGTTTGCACATTGTCCACTGTAAATATTGCCCAACTCTATCGAGACGATTTTTATATTCATTTGGGGCAAGTACAAAACATACTGAGATTGTCATTATTACGTTGTCATTTTTCATCATATTTCTATTTCTTAAAAATTAGGTTAAGCAATGCTTAATTACAACTTGATAGCCTACTAACATTAATACGATTTTTTTCTTAGATTAAGTTATATATTAAAGAACATAAAGAAAACAGATAATAAAATGTTCCCGGTTGCCCTGTAGAAAAAGAAGAAATAACAACAACAACATCAACAACAACAACAACAACAACAACAATAAGATTAATCATAATAATAATAATATTAATAATTCTACAAACTGTCAAAATATAAAGACCTAGTAATTGAAATAGAAAGAATATGAAAATTGAAAACTAGAACCATGCCGGTGATAGTAGGTGCACTTGGAATGATAAAAGATTGAACAAAACAACAAATTGAAACAATCCCTGGAACCCCCCCCCCACCCATGTTGGTGTTGGTTTCTAGGATCAACGTGAAGTATCTGTTCACTTTGGATCGTTTTGAGTTTTGCTTCGGTTCAGCTCTTTTGGGTCGTGTGGAAAGTTTTCAAAATAGTTACGTCGGCTTTTGTAACTTGTGGGTGATCGTTACGTCGGGGATCGTTTCGTCGGTGATCGTTTCATCGGGGATCGCTTCGTCCGGGATCGTTTCGTCCGGGATCGTTTTAACGGACTGGATCGTGCTCACGTTCGTTGAATCAGTTCGTGGAGAGTAAAAGCCTCCGTCGTCAGGTGGACGATGACGGAGTCATCGGTATCGCCAACCCTTCCACCTCGGCGTGGAGTGGTAAGGAGGATGAGTGGCATGTCCCGCAGGCGGAAAGTTCGGTGGCGTCGGACATGTCAGCAGCAGAAAGAGAGAAATTCGGTACTCCCATTTCGCAGGCTTCGAAAAGGCCGGAATCGCCCATTCCTTATACCTCTGGGTGGAAAGGTGGGAACGTGAGAAAGGGAGAGGAGTATTATGATGAACTCCGTGATAAATATGCCCAATGCATTTCGGGCACGGAAATGTTATCCGTTCCGGAAGCACTTTCAGCCATAGAACACAGGATCATCTCCCTGCTGACTAAAGACCCCAAAACTCAAAAGTTTTTGGGGGTCAGCAGGGAGACTGTCGAAGACGCCATCAAGACGTTGAACATCAAGGACAAAGCCCTGGCAAGGAGGAGTCATGCCATGTGGGAGGTCCTGCTTGGCACCAGTGAAGAAGCCAAACTTTTAGCCGGGATGACCCTAGCAATAAAAACACTAAAGTTGCAAACAGAATACAGGGGAACCAGGAAAACTCGTGTAACCTTTAATGGCGTCCCCATGGATATCAACGAGGACCATGTGGGTGCCTTTTTTTTCACAATATGGAAGGGTGGCGGAGGTGACCCCTGTACTATCGAAGTCAGGCTTCATGACGGGAGATATCACCCTGCAGGTGACGGTAACAAGAAAGGAATTTACCGACATGCCCAACATCCTCACCTGCAGCGGTCGCTCCATTTATGTGATCGTAGAGGGTAGGAGGGCGTGTTGTCGGGCGTGTGGCGCAACAGATCACGTGGCCAAGATCTGCCCGACGAAGAATCCAGCCCCGAAGTCTGTGCAGCAACCAGTCGAGAAACCAGCATCAAAGTAACCAGCCAAAGTTAAGGAAGGAGAATGGCAGACGGTGGGGAAAAAAACTACCGGAGGGCTCGACTTCACCACCAAGGTCAACTTCAGCTCCAATATCGTCCCCACCAACACCAACGAAGTCACCTTCGCCGCCAAGTTCATCGCTCAAACAGGACGTTACATAGGGGCAAAAACCCCGCAGAAAACCCTTCAGAAAACACCTCAAAATAAGAAATCTACAGAGGAACTACCAGTGGAATCAACAGAAGAAGAAATGGAGACGCAAAGATCGTCCTCACTCAAACGTGGTAGAAAGGAGGAAGACCAACTTGAAAGGCACAAAAGTCTACGGAAGAAGCGAAGCATTGAAAAAACCGTACCAGCTCCAAAAGCTTCGTCGTTGCCGGTGTCTCCCGTGAGACCTACGTATGCGCAAAAAACCAAGAGTCTTCCCTCCTGCACGCAGAAACCTTCCCAGTCCCCATTCTTTAAATTGACCCCTTTGACGCCTCTGACTCGATCTCCTACACCCTCCCCTTCACCCATCCCTTCACCTTCACCACTCCTACTATAACCCGGGCAAGAAAAAGAAGGCCCTTCCTCATGGGGAAGAACTAATGAAAGTAGACACTGAGGGCATATCCAAGGAGTGGTTGGCGCAGAGGCGCAATTTACTAAAGCCACTTCTGAAGCTTTCATCAGTAGAAAAACTCTATCCAAAAATTGTAATGTTCAGGAGGAAAACTCCTGAACTCAACAAAATGTCCAAAAATTGTACAGGGAGGTTCCCTGTTTTAGTCCACCCCTGCTTATATAAGGTGCTAAAACTAAAGTACCCCACGGACGTCGGCGGTATTATCGTAGACGGACGGATTACGTCCGATATTGGTACAGGGTCCCTAGGACAATCCATCGGGGTCCTAACTGCCAAAGATTTTCAACACGTATGTGACTAGAGTAATTCTCTCCTTTTTTATTTGCAGGTCTAATTGACGTCTATCAAGATAGCCAGTATAAATGCGAGGGGCTTGAAGGATCGGTGTAAGGGAGCCCGCCTGCTTCGTGACCTCTTGTCCTTCGGCGTGGATGTGGTCGCGATCCAAGAGACTCACTTTGTTTTCGACGTCGATTTTTGTGTGCTGTCTAAAGACTTTGTCGTCTATTCAGCATATGGGAAGCAGTAAGCCAGATGTGTTTCTTTGCTGGTCAAGCGTACCCTGGACGCGAGGGTTGACCCTGTCCAAGTCGGTGCCGAGGGCCGGTTGATTGTGGTAGATATTGCAGTGAAAAGAAGGTCGTTTCGTCTTATTGCGGTTTATGCGCCCAATGATCAAGGGGAGCGTGTCGACTTTTTCCCTCTGTTGGAGCACTTCCTAGTGGCGGACTGGAATGCCATCCTGGACCCCAAGTGGGATAGAGGGTGGGGCGCTAGCGGGAGGAGTGGTGATCGCAGCCTGGTTCATCTGATCGACGAATTTGGTCTCGTCGATAGATACCGGGTCGATCATCCGAGTGGGAGACTGTGGACGTAGACGCATAATTGGCCTTCTACCAATGTATCTTCGTACCTTGATAGAATATTAGTCAGAGAAGCCGAAATAGATTTCTTAGAATGTCCGACGTTAGGCTATACGGACCACAAACTTGTTTGTGCCCGTGTGGCGTTAGAATTTAGGACTAGAATGGCTGGTTTCTGGAAGATCAACCAGTCCTTACTGAACAGGCGGGACTTCCGGCGCCAGCTAATTATTGTAGCTCAGCGGGCATTAACTGGGGGGGGGTCATTTGGAATAAGTGGTGGGATAGACTTAAGGATAGGATTAGGTCTTTCACCACTGAATACAGCCAACGGCTCAACCTAGATAAGGCTGCCAAGGTGAAGATGCTTAGATTTAATTTCTCCAGGGCGGAGGCTGGTGGGGATCCCCTAGAGATAGCCTTAGCTAGGGAGGCCCTTGAGCGGTCGAATAGCGACCGTTACATGGGCCACGTAATTAGACATAAGTTAAGCAAGATGTCTTTCGAAGCTGTGAATATGGGTGCGGATCTGCGCAAGGAATAAGTTCGTCGAGGCGGCGACCGGTACATCCGCGAAGTACGAGACCCGGAGGGGCACATCTTTAGGTCGACTGATGACATATGTGAAGCGTTTCGTCAGCATTTCAAACGCCGGTTTACCAAGGAGGCTGGTGTCTCTGAAGCAGAGTTTCGCAACTATTTGGCGGATTTCCTGCCGGCTGATGCGGCTAGTTATGAGGGAGAGAATACGGAGGAAGATGTCTACGCGGCTTTGAAGAGATTCGGCAGTGGCAAGTCGCCAGGTTTGAATGGTTTACCCTATGAATTGTACTTGAGGCTGTAGCGCATTTTTGACTGTCGTGTTCAACAACTGGTTCCGGTAGGGGTCCATCCCCAACCGGTTCACCAGGGGTGTGGTCACGCTGTTGATAAAATGCAAGAGAGGATTTAGATGATTACAGGCCCATAACTCTGCTAAACACAGATTTGGGCCAAGATCCTGACGAATTGCTTGCAGCTAGTTGCCAAGTCTCTGTCGGGAACTGATCAGACTTGTGCTGTGAAGGGCCGAACAATTCAGAGCAACCTGCATTTGATCCGCACGATCCTAGAGGGTGTAAACGACGACGATGAAGCTGCGCTGATCAATTTGGATCAGTCCAAGGCATTTGATAGGGCTGACCATGGTTACCTGGCGGCTGTTCTGCAGGTTGCCGGATTCGAAACCGACTTCTGTCGCTGGATTAGTCTCCAATATCGCTCCCCCACGTGGTGCAGGTGAACGGAAAGCTGTCGAGCTCTTTTGCGCTGTCTTGGTCGGTTGGACAGGGTTGTCCACTGTCGTCCTTACTTTATGTCTTGGCGTTGGAGCCTCTCCTTCGCCGGCTAAGGGACAGGACGTGCAGTCCGGTCCTACGTGGAATCACTGTCCCTCGAGGTGCTCGAGCCTGGGTTTCAGCGTACGCCGATGATGTAACGACTTTTGTGTTCTCCTGCAGAGACATAAGAGCGGTACAGAGGGTGCTTGAACGTTACGAACAGGTGACAGGGGCCAAGATTAACCGCGACAAGCCTTCCGTCTTACGGTTATGCGCCTGGAAGGGGATTCCCCTCCCGGGGCCCTTCGACTGGACGGACGGGCCGGTCCGCATTCTTGGAGTGAGATTCGGTCCGGACTTGCAATTGGAGAAGAATTGGTCTGATATACTGGCAAAAGTCGGCGCGTCGATCGAAACTTTGCGTCGAAGGAGTTTCTCCTTAAAAGTCTGGTGGATGTGTGTGCTACATTCATCGTCCCCAGGATCCTTTACAGTCTGTCTGTCCTTCCACTTTGTGGCGAGTGTGAGGAGGCGGTCAAGCGTCTGTTATTCTCCCCTGTGTGGAGAGGACACAGACATCACGTCGACAAACGTGTCTGTTACCAACGTTAGTCTCAAGGGGGTCTGGGAATGCCGCACTTGGCGAGCCACAAACTCGCCTCGAGGTTGGCCTTTCTCAGACGTGCGTTATTGGAAGACTCGTTGCTTACGGGGGTAGTGAGGGTCGTTCCCTAGCCTTACTATCATTCCCCGGTCTTCGGGGGCAACCGCCTTTCATTCGCGAGTGCCGGAAGGCATTGTGGTCAATTCCACAGTCTAGTGCCCTTTCTCGGTCTAGGAGACCCTTCTATCAGGGATTAGTGGCGGGTGTCACGAAGGATCGATTGAGGAAAAAGCTCGGCATGACGGAGGAGGAGTATCGCTCTCATTGGTCTTGGGCGCCATGATCGAATTGGCTCAGCAACTCTGAGTTTTCTCTGACCTGGCGATTGGCTCGGAATGGCTTGTCTCTCAATGACATTCGTTTCATAATGGGCCTGGCGGATTTGCCAGATTATGAACGTTGCAACCTTGGTTTAAAGGAGACGTCTCCGCACGCCTTCTACCATTGTTCGCGCGTTCGCCCGTTATGGGATCGTGTCGGCGAGTTGACTGATCGTATCGCGCCGCGAGAACTCGCACACATTGATCGTGCATACGCCTGTGACAATGTGTCCACCCGTATTCTGGAGTGAAGGGAATGGTGTTTCTATCGCTACTGGCCACGGCTCAAATTGTGATATGGACAACACGATTGAAGGAAGTCTTGCGGGGCGCCCGTTTTTCGCATCAGGATCTAATCTGATATTTTGAGCATCAGCTCAAAATGAAGATTAGAACTAATCGAAAACGGTTGGCTCCGACAGAGTTCAGCAAAAGGTGGGTAAATGTGCCGAGCCTGGTTCGCGTGACTGGGGCTAGCCTTGATTTTCTCTTTTAGATCTGGTAGTCACGTCGGGTTGGATTCTTCTGGAACCCTCCCCTTGGTTAAGCTAAGTCCCTTCTTGTGTACCTAGTTAATGCGAGTGTCTTTCCCGGCCTGTTCCCAGGCTTTGCATATTTTGTTATGGTTAGAGATTCCCAGTTTCCGTATTTAATTTTGTCCCGATTTGATTTCGTCTGAGTCAGTATTATTCTTTCCCCAGTTCAATTTATTTTCTCCTCCCCATTCCCTGTAGAAAAGAGAGAAAAAAGATTTTGTCCTCTGGGCAGAATACAGCGGCCTCTTTATTTTGAGGGAGGGTTGGGTCCAACTAACATATAGTTTGTGTTGCTATTCTTATTTTGAAAATCTTTTATTTTGGGGTTTTGTGTCATATCCCCACCTCATGTCATGTCATGTTAAAGTTTTAAGTATATTTTTGTATTTATTATAAAGTGTGATATTGTGAAATTTTTATGTACATTTGGGGCGTTTTTAAGTCGTTGGGATGCTGTGCTGTATTTTGGTGCACGATAGGTATGAGTGTCGGTGGACAAGATTTTATGGTGATTGAGAAAAAATTTAAGGTCGTGAATCAGATTAGCTAGGTATAAGATAAAGTACTGTATGACCAACCTCAGTTTTGTTCCCCCTCCCTTTTCGACATTGTGCCATAAGTTTTGTAAAAATCTAAATAAAAAGAATCCATGGAAAATTCAGCTTCAGAAAATGACTTGTTAAGTAGACCCCACACACTAAGGAGAATTTTGTGTAGGTAACGCTAGGGATATTATGGGAGAAAGAACAAAAATGAAATGGAGCCATAACAACAGAACACAACCTGCCTTAGGTCTTCCTGCAGACATGGTTGGTAGTGCGACGATAGCAGAAATCGAAATATGATTAAAAATGACAAAATAATAATAATAATAATAATAATAATAATAATAATAATAATAATAATAATAATAAGGCAGTCTCTCGGACATGAAGATCCACCTTGGAAAAGAAATATAGAAAAAGAAATCGAACAACTTAGAAGTGAGCTATCAGTACTGGATGAACTGAGTACAGGAATAAATGTAAGAACTAGGAAAAGCAGAAGAGCCGAAAGAAAATACAACATTAGAAATGAAAATGAAGTCTTATCAACTAAAGAAAAACTAAAGCAAAAAATACAACTGAAGGCTCAAAGAATAAGACGGTATGAGAAAAGAGCAAGATTTTACAGACAAAACAAGATTTTTCAAACCGATACAAAGAGATTTTACAGGGACATACGTAAAAAAAGAATTGAAGTGACAGTCCCCCCAGAATGGAAGAAGTCACACAGTTCTGGGAAAAGATATGGGCTTGCCCTAAAGAACATAGCAAGGATGTACATCTGATTGCGCAAGAGATAGAACGAATGAAAAATAAACCATAACAGACATGGTCTGGAATTACAGAAGATGATGTTAAATTTGCACTAAAGAAAGCACACAATTGGAAATTCCCAGGTATAGATAAAATTCCTAACTAGAAATGACATGATACCGCTTGAACAAAAAGGTTGCAAAAGTGGCTATTATGGTTGTAAAGACCAATTGCTGATTAACAAAATGATCCTGGAAAACTGCTACAGTACGAAGAAAAATCTTAGTACAGACTGGATAGACTATCGAAAGGCATTCGATAGTGTGCCACATGACTGGATTTTAAAGACTTTAAATATATACAAGATATCGCCCGTCATCATCAATTTCATCAAACAGTGCATGTCTATATGGAAAACAACCCTTTACCTCAATCATATAAATGGAACCTATAAGTCTGATGAAATAAACATCAAAAGAGGTATATTTCAAGGTGATTCTTTATCTCCCTTACTATTCTGCATATCATTAATAGCACTAACCAGTCAACTTAATAAGACAGAATGTGGTCATAAAATAGGACAAAAGAAAATAAGCCATCTATTTTACATGGATGACTTGAAGTTATATGCTAAGAATGATAATGAGCTGGAAGGTCTTCTGCAAACTGTAAAATGCTTCAGCGAAGACATTGGAATGAAATTTAATTTGAATAAATGTGCTAAAGCTACAGTTTTACGTGGATCAATACAAGAAACATCCTCAATTAGCCTAGACCATGCTGTAACAATAAAAGAATTGAAACGAGAAGAAGCTTATAAATACCGAGGTGTAAATGACAGTGAAAACATTCACCATAAAAAATGAAAGAAATAGTGCGTAAAGAGTACTATAGAAGGCTACGAATGATATTAAAATCTGAATTAAATTCACAGAACAGAGTTATGGCCATTAATAGCCTTGCAATCCCAATTGTCCAATATAGCTTTAACATCTTAAACTGGACTCTAAACGACATCAGGCGAATGGATGCTAAAACAAGAAAGCTTCTTTCTAAGCATAAGATGCATCATCCAAAGGCTGATGTAAACCGTCTATACATACCCCGTAAAGAAGGTGGAAGATGTCTTATTCAGCTGGAATTGTCATACAAGACAACAGCTATTGCCTTACTAACATACATAGAAACAACAAAGGATTGGATGATACAATTAGTAAGGCAACATGAAGAAAGAAAGAAAACATATTCAATAATAAAAGAAGGCAGTAAATACAAACAAGATTTACAGTTAGTAGATTCTGTAGAAAAGCAAAACAGAAACCAAGAACCAACTATTGCGGCAAAAAATATGAAAATGAAAGCCAAAGATAAAGCTCTTGAACAGATGAAACAGCGCTGGCAAGACAAACCTCTGCATGGCCAATATCCAGAACGTGCCAATAAATCAAATGTTGACAAAGTTAATACTCATCGGTGGTTACGTGCATCTGGATTAAAGTCTTAAACTGAAGGCTTTATTCTTGCAGCACAAGACCAAAGTCTTTTCACTAGAAACTTTCAGGCAAATATTATGCATAATAATATGGATCCAAAATGCAGGTTTTGTGATAAACACCAAATAACAATAGACCACCCAATCTCAGGCTGTTCTGTGCTTGCTCCAAATGAATATAAAAATCGCCACGATAGAGTTGGGCAATATTTACATTGGGCAATATGCAAACATTATGGAAAAGCTGTAAACAAACAATGGTATGAACATCACCCAGCACCGGTTACAGAAATAGAAGATGTAACCATTCTATGGGATTACACCATATACACAGACAGAAAAATTGAAGCAAACAGGCCAGACATTATTGTTAAAAACCAGAAGGAGAAAACTTGTCTATTAATTGATATGGCTTGTACAGCGGATTGTAACATAGCAATCAAGGAATTTGAAAAACTGTCATAATATAAAGACCTGGAAATTGAAATAGAAAAAATGTGGAAATTGAAAACAAGAGTTGTGCCAGTGATAGTAGGTGCACTTGGAATGATAAAAAATGGAACAAAACAACACATTGAAAGAATCCCTGGAAACCCCAGCTTAAGAGATATACAAAAATTGTCTTATTAAGTACAGCCCACACACTAAGGAAAACTTTATCTATGTAATGCTAGGGATGATAGGGAAGATAGAAAAACATGAAATGGAGTCATAACAACACGCCACGACCTGCCGTATGTCACCCCGCAGACTTGGTTGGTAGTGAGACCAAAGCAGAAATCGAAATATGATGAAAAAATGACATAATAATAATAATAATAATAATAATAATAATAATAATAATAATAATAATAATAATAAGCACTTATGTATGTCAAAATTTAGAGAAGAATTTCCGTGCCGTCAAAAAGAATATGACCAGAATACAGAATGGATACAACAAGAAAAATAACAAATGATGAATATAACACTACAAGAATGGGAAAACACAGCCAATAATAATACTATTCAAGTATAAACCAAATCGCCAAAATAGAAATACCCTGGAAATTAAAAGGTACCAAAATTTTACTCTATCCTATGCTATCAATCCATAAAATTCTTGAGGAATTTTTATCTGTACTTATTAATAATCTCAGTATAATCCCAAAATATATCACTGAAGTTATTACATATTTTCTATCAGAAACGTGTTAAAGAGGTGATCTTCAACACTTATCTGTCCAGCTTACATAAAAAAGATCCCATCTGTCCTGACTAAAAATATGTACTGCTTGCTTAGATAAAATTAAATTATTCTCCTGGAATAGAAGAAATATCTGAGAATTTTATGTGGTTGCAAATATAAACTATAAACGAAAAAATACTATCCTGGAAAGTGGCAGAAAATGCAGAAGCTTAGATAGCCTACCACAAGTCTTTTGACAGTGTGCACCCTTTTAGATCTTTAAGGATTTGGAAATGTATAAATTCACAGTTTTGATTGAAAATGTCTTTAAACACTGCATAGGAAAGTGGAAACCTACATTATACACATTAATCATACCAAAGAAACTATTATCTTTGGCTAAATACCCGACACGGTGTCTTAGTTATATTCTCTGTACACACTTCTGTTCTGTATGTCCCAATACTTTTTCCGAAACAAAAACAGCTATGAATAAGAAGAATGTTTACTGGTACCTTCTTTATATGACCGATTGTAAATCTTTCTAAAAGATGTAAAGAAGTTGAAGGGCCTCCTCAATACTATACAATATTTAAATGAAAACATAGCTGTGGTGTTAGGATAAAATGAATATGCAAAAATGATATTAAAAACAGGCTGAATTACAGAAACACTTTCAATAAATCTAGATTATTTCAAAAAGGTTTAAGTAACTAGAACAAGTAGATGCATAGGAATTAGTAAAAATGAGGGAATAAAGCATATTAGCAAAGAATGATTGTCTGTATCTGCCTATTTTTGAAGATGATATATGATTATTCTAACTATAATTGTCTTTAATGTACAACATTGAACATTCAAAGATACCTGAAAACTAGAGAAGATTTGATTGTTATCTATGTTAACAGAATATTTTTTTTAATCATATCACCCCGAGCAAGGCGGCAATGCCACTGATGTGCCCCCCTACATAGGAGAGAAAAGATTGGAAAGAGAAAGCTGGAAACCACATCCTAAACAGGAAACAAGGGATGAGCCTCTACACCTGTTTAATAGATGTGGGTGGAGTGTGAAACGGGCGATAGTTTAGTCTATCTACTCCAATTGAAAAATAAATGTGAGAAGATTGGAAAAGAGTAAACCGAAAACCGCATCCCAAACAGAAAACAGGGGATGAGCCTCTTCACCTGTTCAATAGATGTGGGTGGAGTGTGAACCGGGCAATGAACGAAATACAGTAGTTTCTAATAAAGAAAGCCTATAATTTCAGAATGGTGCTTGAAGTCGGTGAAGAAATGCAGATAAAACATTATACATCTACAGAAGCTGTAAAAAACCTTAAAAACAAAAGCAAATGCAAATGCAGTAGATCAGATGGAGACCCGATTACAAGATAAAAAAAATTACGCGGTCATTATTCTGCTCATACGAAACCTACTGATGTAGCTAATTTCCGTAAACGTAAGTTAATATGTAATGCAGGGTTAAAAGATGTAACCGAAGTGTTTATTCGTGCAGTATAGAAGCAATGCTTACTAAGCAGATATTACCAATCATACATAAATGTTATGCTAGCCTAAAATGCAGATTCTGTGTTAAATATCGAGAGACAGTTAAGCATATTTTATTAGAAGACACGGTCGTGTCACCCACTGAATATAAAACACGGCATGACAGAGTAGGCCACTATCTGCAATATAAAATCTTCAACTTTTACGGAAATAAAACTGCAAGAAATTGGTATGGCACCACCCGGAACCAGTTATGGAAATAGAACTGTAACATTTAATGAATTGAAACACAACTCTTATGGCAAAAAATCAATGGACAGATACAATCATTGTCACGAGTCATGTTATTTTGTATTGTTCTATATGTCACGCCTCGACAGGCAGCTCAATCACACTAGTGCTACATTGCAACGTTAATAATGTCTAATCACGTCAATGAAATTCGATATTACTGTTTGACAACAAAACACTTATTTCGGGAAACATAAAAAGTTAATTATGCGACTTCAAATAAAATATATTGAATAAATATATTTAATGTTATTTAATTATGCTAGAGTCAAAACAGTGAGAAACTGAATAAAATAAGAAAAAAAGTTCACCTATTCGGAAAAAGCGTCTACTTATTTCGAAAAAAAAGTATTTAATGAACTCTGCATAACTATTCCAAAGTATTCAGAAAATCTTTTCAAATATATATATATATATATATATATATATATATATATATATATATAGTGCATCGAGGCAGCAGATAATTGTCTTAACTTATGTTGTCAGATATAACAGACAATGAATATCTGTTATGTTTAAACATGTACTGTTCTAAATATGGTATTTTTTAATTAATTTCAGGTATAAATAAACACAAACATTGTCCATATATTTCTTTTTCATTACACTGGTTCTAGTTTTGCAGCTCACATGAGCTATCATCAGAGCGATTCAGTCAGTCAGGTAAATGCCATACGAGATACACGCTTGTGCGACTATATCTTGAAAGAGACATAAATGATTGGGTAGAATGTTATCTCGTAGTAGGTTGCCATTACTTTCTGCGCTAGACTGATTGCCAGCTATGGCTATATAAAAGAATCTGCCCTGCTATTTAATACATAATTGGAGGCAAATGACGGATTAATACCTTTCCCAAATGTAATTGCGCGTAAACATAATGACATCCACGTATCAAAGATGATACTATCTTGTGCTGAAATAAAACATTGCGAAGCGACAATAACAGTCATCAAATATCAGACGTAAATTTGTAAATGTGTTTCTATGACGTCCCACCAATTAAGAGACTGAAACTTTAACAATAGAACCATATGTCTAAATGCAATGCAATGTATAGTGACTATACTGAAATATGATTTCATACAGTGTGAGTTGCTTTTATTTAATGTAAATTGCCTCCAAATCTGCAGGTTCTTTTTACTGTGTGTATGTGTGTGTATTATTGGGTTATCGACTGAAATCATTCTAATATTACATACATAGATATATTTGTCTAAGAATTTTTTTTCAATTGAACTATGATCAGAACAATGACAGGTAAGTCTATGGGAGAGCGTGGTTGTAGTAAACAAATATAGGCAGTGTGTCTATTATTAGTATCGAAGATGCAATCTCAGAACGGGCATGTAAATTGGTATACTACATTTCTGTAGAGGATGTAGTTGTGTTGCTGTAGGGTTATTAGAGACTATGAGGTCAATTGTTTTATTTAAGATTTATGATGATCTTAATTTATTCAATATTATTATTTATTGGATTAATATTTCTGCATATTATGTTTTTGAGTTTTGTTTAATCATGTTTGTAATATTGCTACCAAATACATAGTAATTACTTCTATGTTATATTAGACAGAATTTAAAAGAACAGCAAAGGTAAAAAGTGCAGCAGCAGCAACATCAACATCAGTAGCAAGACCTGTAAGGGCTGCAGCAGCTACAGGATTTAAAACCACCGGGAGAACAAGAAATTTACTTAGAAATATTTCTTGCTAAAAAAGGAGAGACATCAATAATATGAAGTCGTAAGCGTAACTAAGAAGGAAAAGAAATCTCATTGAAATTGGGCGGGTGAGGTCCTGGCAGCCAAGATCAAATCGACTCTTCTTCACCAGTAAAAGCCGAAAGAAGCAACTGCCAGATAAAACAACCACTTTCCTCTCTTCTTTTGCTATACCTTCGTCTTCTCCATCACTCAAAATATCTGAAGGATAATAGAAAGTATTCACCAGGTGGGAGAAAATATGTCATGCGCACCGGCAAGTTCTTCGAGTAATTTCTTTCAGAATACGGCTGAACTTACTTAAGCCCATCAGCTATTGTTTCCGTCTGTCTCTCCTTCTTTCTATCCACCCTGTGAGTATAAGATTTTTCAGGCTCTACTTCCACCCTGCGTGTCCCAGAAACCACCTTTCTCTTCCTGGGGTTTATTTTCATTTTCCTATTCTATTCTCTCCAAGACCTCGTCGTTGTTCAAATGTTCGGTCTAGAGTAACCTCAGCATTTTTTTTAGAATGTTCGGCCTCGGGTAACCTCAGTATTTTTCTGTAATATGTTCGGCCTAAGGTAACCTCAGCATTTTTCTGTAGAGAAACATTTCCTGTGTTTCGAAGCGTTTCTTCAGTTTTGAAGTAATGGTCCAGTATCCGCTGACATATATGAGAAGATATATTTGATAACAGTCTAGCACACTTTTCTGTCTTTTCAAGGAATTTTTCCTGTTTTTCAATACTCAATACATCTTTGGGAATGCGTCCTTCACCATGACAATATGCTTTTGGACATCAGTATGGCACGTTTCGTCCGCTGATAGAATACTTCCTAGGTATTTATATTTCTGTAACTGCTTGAACTCTCTCTGATATCTTGAACTCCTCTTTTTTTCGGATAGCGTACTACATTGAACCAAAACAGATTGATTTTCTAGTCTCAAAAGGAATATTAAGTAAAAACATTTACTTTTTAGGATATCAATAGAATTCATTATAATCATTTTTCTTCCTAGCTTGATAATTACAGTCTCATTAATATAACTGTCAAAAACACAACTCAAAGAAAATTCAGTTTTTGCTGTTCACGTTTCACTTTATTTAATGTTCTTTAGAGAATGAATGAAAAGTCGAACGAAGGATTAGTTGCATTCTGTCAAATCGTTTGACTAACGTACAGCTTGGATAACCCGAGTGAAACATGGCAGCCTGACGACAGCTGCCGGTGACATAGATCTGGCATTGCTCGCTCCCTCTTATTTCGGCTGATTACTGACGGGAGACTACACTTATGTTTGAATAACAAATCACATCAACCAGCATACCGAGGTAGTGAATATTTCCTGTAATGGCTCTCAAACAGAATAAAGCGAAGACATATTTTTATATAAATTAATAACTCAATATATTTTATTTTAAATAACCTAATCATATAACATAACTTGTCTAGGTTTAACTTCTCCAATTTTTGGCTTTCACGTGTCGCTTCAAGATGTGGGCGATCAAGGCATTCAAGTCATATTTTTTTTTATCTTTTATAATGATTTTGTTTTTTTACTATACACTACTCTTTTCGGTTTTGTCATTTATTTTAAACAAATTGAAAGATAAGTTCACCATTTTTAACATCTGCGTCGTCATTCAAATTCCCTATCAGAGTTTCTGTTTTGCAAACGTTTATTTTGTGTCCTATTATTTGGAACAATTGCTACAAGGTATTGATTTACTGTTCAAATTATTCTCATGAAAAATATGAATACTCATTTTGAATGCAAAGCCCCATATTATCATAAGTATATTGGTCTCATGAGGGAAATCCACAGGTTTAGAACAATTTATCCGAAATTATTGTGACCTGATGGTCTTCCTTTTAAAAGTTAACTTATTTTTTAGTTTTTGTAGTACAAGCTATTTAATTTGTATACATCATCAAATAAAATTAGGAAGCTTGGAAATGGAATCCAATGATAAAAACGATACCCTGAACACTGTTTTCGGATTTGGGAATTTCGGGTAAAAATACTCACTCTGTATTTGTAGATATTTTGAGGTACTATATGAAATGCTAAAATAAACAATTATCATCTTTTTACATACACTGCATAAGCTAGATGAAAATTACACATACGTAGAATTTTATTAACTCTTTCTTGTATTATTTATGAGGTTTGAAATATTTGCGTGGTGGGGCCTTTGATTGACATGTGTAACTTTGTGAACGAGTAAATTCCTTTATTAGATCGATACATTCATTGGACTCGGATCTTGGAAATCTGTTTCTAATTAATGAGAATAGAAAGACTCTACTGATGTAGTAGTAACCTGCTAGATTATCAATAAAGCAGGTATAGTTTCGTCTTAGGGAGATGAACAATTACATGGAATTGCTTGAAGACATGTATACTAAAATTAGATCACTTACCAGAACGAAATCTAAATTGAATCGTAACGCTTGACTGATGAAACCTAGTTGATATGATGAAACCTAGTTGATATGTTCATTATCATATTCAGCACGATATGTCTAATTTGAATACGTCCATAATTTTCAATCATCTGGGTTAACTTTTTGTTTTCGTAGTGCATTAATGTATGATAAACCGGACGTTTGGGTATGCAACGAAAGTTGGTTCACTGTTCGCGACAGAAAATTTTTCTCGTTACAGTCAATTTTTGCACATTTACAAATATACAATTAATCTGGGCATTGGAGATCGTTGTCATATCTAGTCTGGTGATCTTGCTATTCATGAATAGGTTCTTGATGAAATTCCTAGAAGGATCTCTAATGAAATCGATCTTAGCCTGGCATTTCGGTTTCAGGCTCTCTCTCATCGGCTTCCCTCTCTCTTTTCTATAAATCTTTTCATGACAACAAGTCTGACGTATTTGTCTCTGGTGGCGTGCCAAGATGGATTGAAGTGTGCTACTAGATTTCCATCTAGTTTCAACCGATATACTGAATAAAACCGTCATTTCTACCCGACAAAAGTTTTCACACACTTACCACCTGTAAATTTTTTTCTGAATTCTTTCCTTCTCTAAAAACTAAAATTTCAAAAATTTAAATTCAACATCAATCGCCATCTTCATTCTTTTGAATCCCATTCATCAAGTGTGCTTTCCTCAATTCTCCCTATACTCAGTCTTTTTATCTCACTTCACACCCTCCTGCCTACCAGTGGAATTCTCATCTTGCTTAAGGTAAAATGATTAAAAGAAATTTAGGCTTGAATTCAGGGAGAAAGTAAAATGATTAGGTTTTAAATCTGATTTAAATTCTTACGTGAGAACATGACATTTCTTTTGTGGTGATTTTGAGTGTTTGTTATTGTGACATTTTGACTCATTTTATACGCAGCTTGGCTTCATTAATTTAATTTCCAATTTTCCGGAGATATTTGTTTCTCAAAGAATTAACTAGATTGTTCTTATTCTATTTGTTACTTGTTTATTATTTTTCTTTACACATATGTTCGTTTATTATCTTGTCTAATTTTTTTCAAATGTTAGGATTAGATTGTCACCAGACAGTAGCATCTTAGAATGATCTCGTTTGTTTCAGTTAATGACGATATCTTACCATTATAATGATTCCTTAGTTTTGATCAAGATTTTTTTTACCCCAGTTTTTACTGAATTTTAAATGTGCATTTTCATTTATACGATTTTAAATGTTACACCTTGGTAGTTTCGTGTTTTATATTGACGAAAGCGTGGTATTATCATGATTTGTGTTTTAATTTGTTACAGGTAATCTGTGATCAGATTCAAAGTAGAATGATTATATTATCATAATTGTTTAAAACTCTTTAGCCTTAATCTCTCAACTGGCCTGAAGTGGAATGTCTACCTCGAATCTATAGCTGCAACTACGGATAAGAATGTAGTGCCAGTGTGCTAGACGACAATTTGTTTGTCGTGAGAATCAATCTTGCACATTTATAAATCTACTATTCGTCCGTGCACTGAATACTGTTACGAAATACGGTGGAAGACTCCTGCTATTAAACACGAGGTTCTGAAAACGTCCAAAGACGGATCTGCAATATAACAAATATGGACATAGCATCTCGACTTCAGTTATTTTCTCACCGACCTGACATGGCTTTACCTTGTTTTGTCTACATATAGTTGATGGTAACTGTTCTGGTGAACTTTTTCTCTTTGATGACACAACTACATGAATATAATCATGGTATCATATTAGCATTTGGTTTTGAAGTAGTTAAATTTAAGCTCGTTTTCTTTTTTAACATTATTTTCCATCGCAATTCCTGACAGTACAACTCACTTTCTTATACATTCTTATACTTGCTTACTTGATAACCACGATATCCCAATGTTTAAATTGCCATATTCTTTTTCCTTGATTAACATTTATCTTTAATACATTCATTGGCACTTCCTACCCTGTTTTTCTCTTACTGGCGGCCCCGCCGTGCTTAGGAAGAATTGGTGAAAAATATTTTAGGTGAATTATATATTTTGATAATTTACGTGGGTGTTGCGTCTGAAGCGGTGTATCATGGAATGTTCAAAAGGTTGGGATATGTGAGTAAGAATACTTCGTTGCTGTTTCAGACTTTCTTTTCAAAAGGTGATTCCTAATAACATCAAATGAGATAAGCTATTCTCGAGGTAGTTTTGCCTAACAACAAAACATGACAGAAAATCAAAACATTAACTTGAAAATTCTAGTCATATATATAATCGCTTCGTCAGCAAGGAATGATAGATTTATAATAAATGTACAAAATTAATAATTACGAGAAAGGATATCTAACCCAGCATTTTTAAACAAATTTCCTAGTAGCAGACCTATTAATAGTTTCAATATAATTATATAATTAAAAAAAGAGTAGAAGAAGGCGCCGTGTTGTTTACAGGAGTTTAGCATCAGTGCTGAATCACTATAGTTGTTATATAAAAGAATAATTTGTTTGGTAAATGTTAAAATTGAAATTCCGTCTTCTCCTCAGTTAGTCACTGAGGGCAAGTTCTTTAACAAAGATAACCTGCCAGTCTGATTTTATAAAATCTGTTGAACTTACTACTTATAAATTATATACCTGTCATCAGTATAGATACTTGTGAACTGCTTACATCGGTAAGGTCGTTAACAGAGATCAGAATCCGTGTAGATTGAAAAATATATCTCAGTGGAAGACCTGCATTTTATGAAATGAGCTTCAATTTCCATACAAACTTAATTAAATGATTGGCTTGGAAGGATTTGTTCAAGTCAAATATTCACCATAGCTTATTTTGATAAGACCGGCATGACAAACCTATCGGGCGCATTTGAGAGTTTTTCTAAAGCTACTGTCTGAACTCCACCGTTCTTAGCTGAGGTTTCATGAGGAAGTTCAATAATGAACTTTAATATATCGAGGGTGGCGTGGTTAAAACCATCTGGTTTATCCAAAAAGCGGTCATGTGAAGTATGATGTTTAACTAATTCAGCATTAATTTGAGCATCTAGTATTTTCTCGAATGAGGTGAGAAACTTATAGTTTGATAATAATATGAGCAATAAGAATGTTTCTTAAAAACAGGAGGTACTAAGGAAGAATTACAACAAATTAGAAAGAAAGAAAATGCAAAGCATTTATTGCAAATGTTGGAGAAATCAGGGTCCAAAGCAGCGGCATATATTTTAGGGCAGTTTCAAGATGATTATCGAATTGACAAATCATGTAAACATCTAAGAATGGATGATTCCTGTCATTGTCACGCATTAAGATAAGTGTTCTATAGTAAAAATCGGTATAGGGTGATTGTCTGCGTGAGTTCTGTTTAGTTAAAAAGAATTTATGGGCAAAGCTTACTGCTTTATTCGTTGTCAACACTTTAATTTCATTGAAGTGGGAAAAGATATGCTTTTGTTTCATACCTCTTGTATAGTCACCTGTAATCTTGCGAACCGAACTTTGTAGAAGCTATACGCTTTTTCATCTATAAGCGAACATGGAATTTGCATTTTTCATTTAGAGGACAGGCTTACACTCATTAATAGCAGCTACCTAGGTTAGTGTCATGGCTCTCGCTCTGGTATAGCAAGAAGTTATTCATGTGGTCTATAGCAGAGAAACAGGAGGGATAGACGAAAGGAAAGGGCTGTGGTCTCACTTGGTGTTTCTGTGTTCAAACGACAGCTTCAGTTCCGCCAGGAAGTAGGCTGAGTAGCATATCTCTTATGAGGATGATTAGAATTATTTCAAGAAGCATCACGAAGAAAATCACTGAGACCCAATTAGTGCGTAGATATTAGAAAAATCTAATAAAAGGCGATATTTATGGAAGAGAAAATAGTATATCTATAAGCACAACAGTTGGTTTTTAGTAAACAAGAAACATAGCAAGAAATCACGACATAAGTCCAAGTTAAAAGTAAGGAACATATCTTTTCAGTAGATTGTTCATTAAAATAACTTGAAAAACGTGTAGTGAAATCTACTATTTCAGCACGATATTAAATAAATACCAAGTTCAGTATTGCGATATCCGTAATATTAGTGGCATTATAGTAATACAATATACTGAAATTAAGGTTTATGTGTACACAAATAGTGAGACGATTGTAGTGATTCTATACCATTAGTAGTTACAGCAAGCAACATTTATGATAGTAAGGTAAACGATAAAGGACCAAGAAACAACTGGCTCAGTTTAATATTTAAATACAGCACATGTAAGAAAAATACGGAGAGTAAATAGACATTTTCTTCGCTAGTGAAAGTTTTTGTGGAAAAAGACTCCAAGTCAGTAAGAAACAGTAAGATATCCAAGAAATAGAAGACTTTCAACAACTGAAAATCACGCAGGGTACTGAACCTGTCATTAAAAAGTAACAAAAGAAAAAAATAAGTGTTTAGATAATTGCTGCATATGCTGAAGAGACTTGATTTTTGCAGAGATATTGGTATTTGGATGAAGAATTTGTGTAAATATCAAATAAATAGGGACCCATTCTACCCTAGGACAAAGTTTCGGAAAATTGCTACTGCAATTACACACACACACACACACACACACACACACACACACACACACACACACACACATATATATATATATATATATGTATGTGTGTGTGTGTGTGTGTGTTTATGTATGTATAAAACCAATAAAACCCCAACTTGCATAAACACACTCACACACACACGCACACACACACACACTATTAGACCATAAAAAAGACCCCAACTAGAACACACACAGATACATACTCGCACACACACACACACGCACACATACATACACGCACACACGTACAGCAGCAGTGGATAAAGCCAGCCATTCATAGATGGGCAGCTAAAAAACACGGACATTCCGAGGATTTCTCTGCCATTCTGATGATAAGATTATAGTCTCGAAATATAAATATAATAATAAACAGGTCATACAAACATCTCCCGACCTTCCTTTATTTCATTCAACGCATTGTGACAGATTTCAAGACATAACACATACAAATATATATATATATATATATATATATATGGTTTAATTCTACATATTACAATTTACCTAGCTATAGAAACTGACTATGTTCCTTATTTTATGACAGATGGTTAAAGAATATTAAATAACTGGTTAGTCCTGTATAACTGAGTAGTCGTCTAATAGAGAAATCCGAAAGCTCACAGAAATAAAGAACACTAAATTCTAGCAATTAAGTATATTTTAAAAGATGGAAATGATTTTAAAAATATCTGAAATAAATTATTCAAACTATGTCTAATATATTCTACATGTAACCATAATTCTGCCGATAATGAATGAATACATCGATGGTAATAAGACTTGAAAAGGCATAGAATTGCTATGAACAGAAAAGGCTGTATTGAAGGTGTTACGGTAAAATTGAACTAAGAATGAAGCATATTAAAAAAATTTACAAATAGTATCTATAATTATTGATAGAGACAATGAAGAAAAATAGCCTTCATAATTTAACTGCGACAAGATACAATAAGGGCAAAAAGAACATTTGTCCCTTTAGAATTGTTTATTTTTACCATTGTTCCACCTTTGTTCCATTCTCGCAAATCTATTAGGTAACTTATTCTTTTGGTGGAACAATGGTAACAATGGTAAAAAACAAACAATTCTAAAGGGACAAATGTTTTTTTTTTAATTTACATTACTAAATAATGATATGGGGAGACATTATCACCAGAATCTTGAGAGAACAGGAAAAGAAGAAAAGGATGAAGGAGAATTATAACAACTTCTAATGTTTCAATGAGTCAGTTAAGTGTCATAAGTGATACACGACTGGTCAATCATTTCTCAAAATGTTATGACTGACAGGACAGAAGATTTTCTCCGGGTGCCATTGCTTCCTGCGGTAGAATGATTAACAACTATTTTGAGAACCCAAACTGTACTGTCATTTAGCCAATAGCTAATGGTAAAAAACGGATTACTATTTTTCCCAGGGGTATTTGCGCGTAGGTGAATGCAATGTATTCAACTGGATTTCCAAATCTTCTTTCCGGTTTCACGTTCCAACAGAACCACAACACTAATCCTTTGTAATGTATACATGTATAATTTACCAAAGCTATATTTAGTTACGATTTTTTTAAAGATTGAACTTCTTTACTTTTAATTATTTTACAATGATATAAACTTTGTAATAGTTTCGGGGCAACTTGAGTCAGAATTTTAATTTAAGAGGCAATATATGAAGGTAGGAGAGAATGATAGTAAATACAACTCCACCTGAAAAGCTTACGATGAGAGTAATTGCGGAAACATCCATTAAAGATTCAGTTCAACAGAACAGTGCTTCTCTGAAAGAAACTATTCGTATAGAACATATTCACACACAAAAACCGGGAATGTGGAGGAAGAGTTCTGAACGTGAAGACAAAATCAATGATTACTTTTGAGCACTTTAATAAAAGTAGTGATAGAGCTTCACCGTACTGCCTGTTAAGGTGGTAAGTGGAAAAGAATCCACAAGGACACACACACACACACACACACACACACACACACACACATATATATATATATATATATATGTATGTATGTAACCCACAAGGAAATATATATATATATATATATATATATTTATATATTTATTTATATACACACACACACATATATATATATATGTGTGTGTGTGTGTGTGTGTCTGTCTGTCTGTGTCTGTCTGTCTGTCTGTCTGTGTGTCTGTGTGTGTGTGTGTTATCAATATACTCAAACATGTAGTTAATAATGATGGTAATAAATCAAAAAGGAAATTATTAATTACATGACGAATGACATATTACTGATTCAGAGGGATTATTTTATTATAAAAAAGGGTTAGTTATACATGTTGTTTTAATTAAGAAATTTCTTGTTTTGGTAAAATATTTCTGTTTAGTGTCAGCTGGAAAGAATATTAGGTCCAGTTAAGTATAATTGTAAAAGAAAATATTAAACACAAAAAATTGATATTTAGGAAAGTTGAGTTACATGTAGACATATTTTCTACTCAATTTCCGTGGATCTCTTTTCTTCACAATTAATTTTTCTATCAAATGACTTATGGGAAAATATAATTGTTAAGACCATATCATTGAAAGCATTGTCCATTGCTAGCCAAGCCATTTTTCCTTTTCCTGGCAGCCTTTGAAATACACGTCCGAAAAGCGACGCGTCTTTTAAAGTTTAACACGGTGTGACCCAATGTTTGGCATTTTAAAAATATGAAAGTTTTACTAAGACGCACCATGTGCCATCAAGCGAAACAAGTAATGATAACCGAGGAAATGTTTAAAAATATAGCTAGTGGTGTAAAACATTTAAAAGTTTGCAAGTAGGTTTTCGCCTGCTTGCCGAATGTAGCCAGGCCTTGCCATGTTACAAAATAACTTTGTCTTGTCTCTGCTCGTATAGTGACCTCTTTCTCTTCAATGCTTGGAAGTAAAGCATCAGTTTCCATTGATGCTGATTTCGCGTGATAGTTTTGTTCAGTTTGATTTGATCATAATACTCTACACTCAGCTGTTTCATCCATACGTAGAGTAGATTCTTTGAAACATGGATATTCGGCTATGCCGAAAATATTGAAGCATGGCTGGGTTTACCCCACGCGTAAGTTGATCTTAGAGTATCCTCTGTTCTTCACCATCACGATACAATGTAATACAAATTGAATTCTCCCGTCTTCTGCTCGTACGGAACACACTGTTCCTTTCATACGTTTCGAAACAGTTTTCTGATCAAATCTTGATGATTATGTAAATTCACTGTGTGGCTGACATGTGTCTTCATGATGTAATGACTAGTTCTTCATCTTCTAGCACAAAATCAGACATGTTTAAAGCTATGAAAAACAAACTTGTATACACACTTCGGTAAAGTTTCATACACTAAATTACTAAGCTTGCTTATACATCCGTTAATATCTGAAACTACACGCACGCATTTCTGTGAAATCTATCCGTTGGAAACGAGCTAGAACTTATAATACTTTAGATTTTGATTATTTTAGATTCAAGAAATAGAAATGTACATATTCAACATATTCGTCTTATACAACAGAAATAACATCTTGTTTAATATAATGTCTCTTAGTACCGTATATACTTTGTTTTTTTGTTTTTTTTATAAGCGTTTCACCCCGAGCAAGGCATGTCACTGCCACTACTGTGCAGGGGGCTACGTAGAGAGGAGAAAGGCTGGTTAAATATAGGACATAACAGAGGGTGGGTGATAGGCGGGTGAGGATACCGAGAATGAGGGTTGGGTAGATGAGAGTGTTGTGAGAATAGTTGGGAGTTAGTGTGATAGGAGGTGTCTATTGGCCCTACATTTAAACACCTGGAGATTGTAACTGTCGGGAAAGCAGACTTGTGGAAGGGAGTTTCACAGGCGGGAAGCGCGAGAAAAGAAGCTGTTGGAGTAGAATTTACGGTTACATCTTATTTGTTTAACTGTAAAAGGGTGGGACCTAGTTGCTAATCTAGTATCTCGTGTAAATTCGTGCTTGGGCGGCACCAGTGATCTAAGCTCATCGGAGCAGAAGCCATGAAAGTACTTGTAGAAGAGGCACAGGGAAGCTACATCACGCCGGTGTGAGAGCGGCTGCAGCCGGTCTGCCAAGTTAGTATCAACCACGTTACAGATCCTCCTTTGTATTTTGTCAAGAAGCCCAAGGAGAGCAGCAGGGGCACCCGACCAGATATGGCAGCAATATTCAATACACGGGCGGATGGTAGATTTGTATATGTGCAGAATAGTTTCAGGTGGGAAAAATTTCCGGGCCCTGCACAGAGAGCCGACTTTCATAGCAGCAGATTTGGCAATGGATTCAATATAGTCATTCCATTTGAGGTCCGCCGAGAGTGTAAGGCCAAGGAGGCGTAGTATTTTACTCTCTGGGAGGCTAGCCTGTCCCATGCTAATGGGAGGTAGATGCGATAGTCTATGGTGGTTAGTTGATAACAGCTTTGTTTTGGAGGCATTGAAATTTACCAACCATTTCCTACCCCAGGTCACTACGGATTGGAGGTCCCTTTCCAGTGCGGCAGCGAGGTTCACTTTGTCGTCCAGACCTGGTTTCTGATCGATGCGGGAGTAGATTGTTGTGTCGTCGGCATACATGCCAACTTGGGATGTTTAAGTTTTCAGGTTATTAATTTTGTTTACACATACTTGTTGAATATATATATATATATATATATATATATATATATATATATATATATATATATTAAATGATATGTTTGAACATTATTATTGAATATCTACTTAAATACGAGTATAAATAAAAAATAATGTTGAAACAAATAATTTCAAATTGTCGGTTGTTTATAACCAAGTTTTGTTAATTTCGTAATATATATATATATATATATATACATATATATATAGATTATTTTCGAAAACAAACAGCCCAATATTACTTTAGATGATTCAGTGTAGTCAGTCCGTTTGTTTTGATATCTAACAATCTAATTTGCCACAGTATGAGTGGGTTCGTCGAGCCTGCTGTATAAGTATTATACAGTATCCGTTTTAAGATAACGGAACAAATGGCGTAGGATTTCGAAATCATAACCTTTCGACAATGTCACTGTCCAAGAGCAAAGAAATCCTCATTCCAGTCCGGTGACGATACTAAAGCTAAACCAAGGGGTCATATTACAGATAAACCATACAAGCGATTGATCTTCTTACAACGACATATTCGGCTTGTCAGCAGAATGGGAATACTATGTTATCTGTAATAATTATAAAGCCTTATATATCCTTAACTTGTACTGCAAGAAAAGGCAAATCGTTTATCAGCCAACCGTAATTATATATATATATATATATATATAAATATATATATATATATATATATATATATATATATATATATATATATATATATACTGGTGTATTGATCAATAATAGCATGAAATGAAAGAGGGATTAGACGAATTTTGATCTGAAACCTTTCGGGTAGAATGTGTGTCTTTCTTAAGAACCACATTTGTACCTTCTTTTTCTTTTTCTTCTTCTGCGTTTTCTTCTTCTTCCTCTTTTTCATCTTCTTCTTCTTATTATTTTGTTATTATTACTATTATTATTGCTAGAGTATACTAATTACATTCCCTGTCACAACCAGGCACCTAATATCAGAAATGGCTTCATGACATTTTCACTATTTATATTTGTGGAACCTCCACCTAAAGAAAAATATATATATAGAAAATTATGCATACTACACATATATAAAGTCTTTCGTAAAGTAAGATTTGTACTTAGAAGGCGTGTGTCTAACTCATTATTAGCCAAGAATTCCCAGGTCTTCAACTACAGCTGGAAATGTTGAAGTTCTTGTGTGAGACATTGGTGAGATTTTGATTTCGTGGTCTTCGTATTTCGATATCATTTTGAAGATCATAAAAAAATATATTACCGTCTGCACGGAATGTCATGGGAATAAGAAGACAACTTTTGTATGTGCGGTTTCTGATCATGATGACGGGGCAATTAACTTTGATTCTTCTGTCTGTATGTAATGTGATGTCCCATGAATTCTTACTGTTCCTATGTATGTTACTGAGTTTTTGTGTTTTTCTTACCAATATCGTACAGTTTCATGTATGAAAAAAGCAACAGATTTTCTAATCTAGTTGTTGGCTCATTCGTTCATTTTATTTAACTTGTCCTTTAATTGTTTATACAGACGCTCTCTTTCTCTCACTTACTCTCCCTCTCTCTCTCACACACACCCACTAAATTCAAATAGTATCCCTAATGCAATAAAAAGCACTAGATAACTAGAGTAGAACTCGCTGAAAACAATTTTTAAAAAGTAATTCTTATAGACAAGGAAAGTGCCAGAAATAACCTAACGAGTGTAAAAAACAAAAAAAAAACAAAAAAAAAAACACAGCCCCCACACACATAAACTCTCTGACTCGGTTATTTATTTATTTATACATGATAACCTGGACATCAGAAAAGCAAACGGGTCTCGATATGTGATAACTAATTTATTCGTCTGAAGAGTGTCAACTTTGGACTCGAAACACGTGTAGCGTCACAAATACTATTATGGACACATAATATATCATACAAAAAGCTAGTAATATAAATAAATAAATAAAATAATAAAACAATAAAGCTTTAAATTTAGACCAAACGTTCACGGTTTCTTGCAATTTTATTATATAGGGGTTTGTATACTAGGAGAGTGAAGAAACAGAGGATAGATCAAAGTAGGTTTTAAAGAATCGTTAAGAAAATGACGGTTATATTGGTGGGAAATGAGCTGCGTGAGAGGAAGATGTAAAAGAAGAAGACTGATGTTAGTCAAAGAGGTAAAAGATGACATTTGACGTTGCATTTAAACTCAAAGACACAGTATTACGGAAAGGAATTTCACAAGAAGGAATTGCAAGTATAGAAGCTGTTAGAAACTTTGGTTACAATTGATCGTTTTCAAACTGAAGGTTTCAGATATGGTAGCTAGTCTGGTATCTCGAATGAATTCGAGCAAAGGTGCTCCGAAGAGCTAAGCTCGTCAGAGAAGAATCCGTGAAAGTTTTTGCAGAAGAGACAGAGGGAAGCCACATTTTGTCAGTGAGAGAGAGAGAGAGATGCAAGGACAAGATCAACGACAATGCACGTTCTCTTTTGGATATTTTCGAGAACACAAAAATGAACAGCAGCGGCACACAATCAGCCATGAAAGCTGTATTGAATGCACGGGCGAATGGCAGATTTTATATATGCATAGAGGATTCAGAGGGAGAAATGCCCGATTCTCAAATTTCTTAACAGAAAACTTATCTATTAAATCAATGTAGTACTTCCACTTAAGGTCATATATATATATATATATATATATATATATATATATATATATATGGGTGTGTGTTTGTATGTGTATAAACGTGTTAACCAAAATATTTAGATTTACATTATAAACACTCAAAACTATTCATATGTATATTAATTTGTGTTTAATTACCGTGATCTAATATGTCAAGAAAAACAATTAAAACAAATTTAATAAGCCAAAATAAAATGTAAATGATTGTTAACAACTAACATATGCCGAAGCATGCCCATTTCGACGGATAAATCAATACTCAATTACCTGACGTTTAACGGATGTGGCGAAAAACGTAACAGAGGTGCTAATTTAGTAATGATAATTTCTTTCTACTTCTTCCTCATTTTCTTCTTCTTCTTCTTCTTCTTCTTCTTCTTCTTCTTCTTCTTCATTTTATTTTTGTTATTATGATGTTGTCATTTTTCATGGTAATTATATTTCTGCTATGGTTGAACAATATACCAAGTCTGCAAGAATATCTAAGGCATATAGTGGCGTGTTGCTATGACTCCATTTCCTGTTGTTTCATATCTCCCTAACATCCCTAGCGTTACATAGATAAAGTTCTCCTTAGTGTATTTATATATCTCTAAAGCTGGGGTTTCCTGGGATTCTTTCAATGCGTTGTTTTGTTCCATTTTTATCATTCCAAATGCACCTCCTATCACTAGCACGATTCTTGTTTACAATTTCCACATTTGTTTTTATTTCAATTTCAAGGTGTTTATATTTTGACAGTTTTACGAATTCCTTGATTGCCATGTTACAATGTACTGGACAAGCCATATCAATTAATAAGCAATTTTTTCTTTTTGGTTTTTAACAATAATGTCCGACCTATTTGTTACAATTTTTCTCTCTGTGTAGATGATGTAATCCCATAGAATGGTGACATTACTATTTCTGTAACTGGTGCTGTGTGATGTTCCTACCAGTGTTTGTTTACATATTTTCCATAGCGTTTGCACATTGTTTAATGTAAATATTGCCTCACTGTATTGTGACGACGTTTTATATTGATTTGCGGCAAGCACAGATCATCCTGACATTAGATGTTCTATTGTTTCTTGGTATTTATCACAGAACCTGCATTTTGGATTCACATTATCATGTATAAAATTTGCTAGAAAGTTCCTAGAAAAAAGAAATTGGTGTTGCTCTGAAAGAATAAAGATTTCAATCTCAAACTTTAATCCAGATGCACGTAACCATCGACAAGTATTAGCTTTATCAACATTGGATTTATTAGCACGTTCTGGATATTGGCCATGCAGAGGTTTTTCTTGCCAGCGTTGTTTCATCTATTCGAGAGCTTTATCCTTGGCTTGTTTTTTTATATTCTTTGCCGCAAAAGTTGTTTCTTGGCTTCCGTTTTCCTTTTGTACAGAATACCTAAAATGTAAATCTGGTTTGTATTTACTGACTTCATTCATTATTGAATTATTTTCTGTTTTCATGCTGTTTGACTAATTGCATCATCCAGTAATTTATTGTTTCTATATAGTTAGTAAGCCAATAGATGTCGTTTTGTGTGACTATATGGTCAAATAATACCTCTTCAAACTTCAAACTTCTTGTATGTACAGATGGTCTACATCAGCTTTTGGATGATGCATCTTATGCTTAAAAAGAATCTTTCTGTTTTTAATCCATTCGTCCGATGTCGTTAAGATTCCAGTTCAAGATGTTGAAATTATATTGGACCGCTGGGCCGGCAAGGCTATTCATAGCCATAGTTCTTTTCTGAGAATTCAATTCAGTTTTAATATCAGTCGTAGCCTTCTATACTAATCTTTACGCGCTATTTCTTTCATTTTTTATGGATAATTCTTTCACTCTCATTTACACCTACGTATTTATAAGTTTCTTGTGTCTCTAAACTTTTATTGTTACAGCAGGGTCTAAGCTAATGGAGGATATTTGTTGTAGCGATCCTTGTAAAACTTTAACTTCAACACATTTATTCAAATTGAATTTCATTCCAATATATTCACTGAAGGATTTTACAGTGTGCAGAAAACCTTCCACCTCATTATCATTCATAGCATACAACTTAAGTATATCCATGTAAAATAGATTGGTTATTTTCTTTTGAGCTATTTTATAACCTCATTCTGTCTTGTTAAGTTGACTGATTAATTCTATTAATGATATGCGAAATAGTAAGGGAGGCAAAGAGTCACCTTGAAATATACATCTTTTGATGTTTATTTCACCAGATGTATAAGTTCTATTTATATCACTGAGGTAAAGAGTTTTTTCCATATCGACATACATTGCTTGATGAAATTGATGATGATGGATGATGACTTGTACATATTTAAATTCATTAAAATCCAGGAATGTAGTACACTATGGAATGCCCTAGGATAATTTATCCCGGCAGTACTAAGATTATTCTTTGCATTGAAACACTTTTCCAAGATCATCCTGTTAATATGTAATTGGTCTTTACATCCGTAACAGCCACGTTTGCACCATTTTGTTCAAGCTGTAGTATGTCATTTCTTTCTAAGGCGAAATATGTCTGTTTTGCTAAAATTGATAATAATAGTTTGTATGTTGTCAAAAAGCATGTAATTGGTCTCTAGTTTTTTGGTTATATGTGTCACTAATTCCTTTGGTCATCCATGCAGGAATTTTAGCGTGATCGTTAACAATTTCTTGGTGTTTGTGTTAGTTTTGATATGTTGTATTTAAATGATATATCCAAAAACTTGGAATATTATCTATTCCTGGAAATGTCCAATTGTGTGCTTTTTCAGTGCACATTTAACATCCTCTTCTGTGATTCCAGCCCATATCTGTTCTGGTTTATTTGTTACTCGTTCTATCTTTTGTGCAATCCAGTCTGCTTCTTTGTGATATTCTTTAGGGCAAGTTCATATTTTTTCCTAGAACACTATAACTTCTCCCAGCTTTTTGGTAGGACTCTCACTTCAATTCTCTTTTACCTATTTCCCTGTAAAATATATTTGCCTAGATTTGAAAAATGTTTTTTGCATGCAGAATCTTGATCTTTTCTCATAGCGTCTTATTCTTTCAGCCTTCAGTTGTATGTTTGCTTTATTTTTTCCATAGTTGCTTGGACTTCATTTTCATTTCTAATATTGTGTTTTTCTTTTGACTCTTCTGCCTTTTCTAGTGTTTATATTTATTCCACTTGTCGATTCATCGAGTACAGATAATTCACTTAAAATTGTTCGATTATTTTCTATTTTTTTCCAAGATAGATTTTCATGTCTACGAGTCTTCCTCGTTTTTAATTTGATGTTCAATTTTTTTGTTGCTGCTTTTGCTGATGTATATATTGCTACATTGATATTTATATGAGTGTCTTCTTCATCCAAAATTCGTAGAGCTTAATAGTTTAGAGGTTATGCTTTGTTGGTTGTAATGTTGAGAGCTGTTCGCGTTGCTCCATTGCAATATATTGTATTTGACTTATGTGGTTCTTGATTTCTTCCTTGA
Source organism: Ascarosepion bandense (assembly GCA_037127315.1). NCBI lineage: Eukaryota > Metazoa > Mollusca > Cephalopoda > Sepiida > Sepiidae > Ascarosepion > Ascarosepion bandense. Next base: position 323,272 of record JBBBDQ010000980.1, on the reverse strand, counting down.
CTTCTTGTATACTGTTTTTGTTTTCCGTAAAAAAATTATGTTCACTGTGTTATGAACTCGTTTTATTGTCGCCTTGTAACTGACTCAGATCACACATTTCCAGCAATTCGAAACTTACAGTATTAACTTCACAGTGATTTGTGTTTATCACGGTTTCTACATTATGAGTTGTGGCTTGTTTAATGGTATTACGTTTTATTTCTGATACAGGTACCTTTAATATTTTGTTCATTCTTCTATTCTGGTTACAATTATCTTTACCTCATTAATTTCAGCCTCTGTTAATCGGTTATTTTGCATGATGTATCTTCGTATATTGGCTAATTTATTTTCGTGAATATACTTTCTATTTGCTTGACCAGCTTTTTCACGCCAAATGTCATATGTTTGGCGAGTAATGTTTTTTTTTTTGAGGTTTGAGTAACGCTTCATGAAATACAGTTATAACGCCATTGTACTCCTCACGAGACCATTTTATTTTTTCTTTCTTTAAATATACGGTTATATATCTAGCTGGAGAATTTTCAGGACCATCATCAGGGTTATCCTGGTTGTGGGGACCTGAAGATTCATTCTTTGTGTTAGAGTTTGTTCCTATGACAGATTTTTCGATCTCAGGTTGGCTCCCTCCTGAAGGAGGGGCTCCCTGTTTATCCAATGGAAAAGCCATACTGGACTTTTTATTGCTATTTGTATTTCTAATATTTTTCCCACGAGTAATGTGCGGGTCCAAAATCCACATAATATTATTATTATTATTATTTTTTTTTATTATTATTTTCTTTTCTTTGATTTATGAAATATACACATTTCTTTCTGGACTAATGTTTTCTGACCTTAGAGAAGAAATAGCTTTAAGACCTTGTCATTGTTCGTTTTTGACGAGCACAAAAATCACACATGTTCACTTAGAAAATGCCCGCTCATGGTGTAGGTTGTCCTTTTATGTACAACTACTTGTATTTTATTTATGCTTGCTCAGCCATAGATTCTTTCAATATATACATCTGAACGTTATCCAGTCAAACCGAGGGCTCTGATTTCAACTAGAAATTTTGAAGTTCATCAGATCCACATTACATTGTGCAGGGCAGGCTATATCATTAATATGGCAAAAGTTGTTTTCGTAGTCCCTTATTAAGATGCCGGGGCGATTAGCTGTTTTTTGTTTCTGTATTTTGTAATGCCCAATAAATTATTACAGTTGAAATGTCTGTGTTTCCTGCTTGGTAGTGTTCGTAGTAATCTTTTGCACTTTAATTCCTGTAAAAGTTACTGATTTTTCACTGCACATATTGACCACTCTGTCATGCCGGGATTTATATTCAATGCTTGCTAATAGCGTGCAACCTGATATTATAGTCAGTGGGTTCTGGATATTGTTCTTATAATCTGTATTTTTGTCTCAGTCAATTATTCATAGTGTATGCTTACTAACATTTAGTTAACAAGCATTGGTAATATACAACAAGAATAAAATCTTCAGTTTAAGGTTTTATCCTACAATACAGACCAACTGAAGGTTAGGAGATTTGTCTATAACAGCTTGTTTTGTATAGGCAGAACATTGAGAATGAAGATATGTATCTTGACATGGTTGCTGTGTCTGCTAGATTGGATTTGCTTTAGCTTTCTGTTTTCAGGTTTTTGCAGCCGAAGTAGATACATTAAGTTGTACTTTTTGTTCAAAATTTTAAGTTTGTTGGCTTCATCTATTACTAAATACAGTTTCAGTCATGTCGCTGTGATTTAGCTCAACAGCCAGATTTCTTTTGTTTCCAGGATTTTAAGGATTATCGTTGCAGTTTTGTAAGACAGTTCTAGTTGATCTACTTCTTTAGTCTATTCAATTAATATTAGAAATTGTTTAGTTAAAGATGTTAAAAATATATTGTGGCACAGGTTATTATTACCATTTATAAATTCAACTCGGTATTTAATAACAGACGCACATAATTGCGGTATTATTTTTTTACATTCTCCTTCATTTGCTTAGACTTTATTCGATCTCCTTTGCAAATTTTTAAGCATTTATAGGATTCTTCTTGTTCGAGTTTGATAATATTTGTAAGAAAATCTAGATCTATTGAATGAATTTCTCTAATCTTCTTAAAATTATTTTTGAACATTTATCTAATCTGAAATCCAAACTTATTCTGTCACTGAACTCTTTTACAGTATTTGGGCGACTCTTCAACTCATTACCGTCTTCATTAAAGAATTTTGTATAATCTATGTAGATTAGATGATTAAGCAATTTACTATTTAATTTGTTATTATTATTTAGTTCATGCAAAATCAGCAGTAAGGAAAGGCAAACAAGAAGGGATGAAACGGAGTATCCATGAAACATTTCTTGTTAGTTATGCAAACAATCTGAAATTGAAGTTAATTTATTTTGATTTATAATTTGATTTTCCAGAGTTTCATGCTATGTTTAAGCAATTTTACTATTCCTGTGGAAACGTTCAAAGACCTAAGGAACCAAGATCGTGGCACGCTATCAAAGGCTCTATGGTATTATCTTCCCGTTGTGCTGAGGTTTCTAAATATTTCACTTATTTTCTATGTCTATTTTATTTATTAGTAGTTGATCTTTATAACCATAGGAACATTTCCGACATCACTTTTTCAGCTCCAATATGTTGGAGAGACATGTTGTTTCCTTATAATGTTTTTATAGGAGATATGTAGTACCTTCAGTGATTCATTCTGGAATTCTATTTGGTTCATGCATTAGTATTATAAACTTTGTGCGAATGTTTTATGGATGGTAGAGCCAAAAGTCGGGTACGTTGTCATTTCCTGGCATTTGTTCTTTTTTGGGTGAATTTGTTAGAGTTGTCAAAATACATGCAGCGCCTTTCTTTTTGTGTTTAATCACCATACCATAATCAATAATCGTGTCTACGATAGAAATACAATAAATATCGACATATTATATATGAAACATTTGATCAAACATATATATATATATGTGTGTGTGTGTGTGTGTGTGTGTGTGTGTGTGTGTGTGTGTGTGTGTGTGCAGATAGAGAAAGAGGGAAACAGAGCAATATAGAGAAAGAGGTTTAGGAAATGAAAAGCTCTGTTCAAATTACGCGATGAAAAATTGTGCTAAACGTTGACACGTGCTACTTATACATAAACAAATTCTACATGAACCGTAAAATTTAGTGGCACTTTGAGACGAAATCTGATGTGTGGACGCCCCATTATGCGATTGCACCAACGAGTTTCATCGCAGCACACTGAAAACTTTATGAGCAAATGGAGTTAATTATTATAATTCCATCGTCGAATAATTTTTATTATTATTATTATTTTACAGTTATATTAAAACTGTACAAGGACTGGACCCACCTGAGATATAGTGCTATGTGAAGAAGTAGTTTATACGCAGAGGAGTGGAAGATAACGATGACTCCTAGAGTTGAACAGATTATTCCACAGAGCAGTTTGTTCGCGGGAAGAAGCTAGCTCTTTGAGTCGTTCTTACTTAGCGTGGATAGAATACGGTGGGTAATATGGGTCGTGTGTTACGATGTAAGTAGCATGACGCGTCCTCGGAATGAACGCTTCTTATTGATTAGAACGTTATAAAACAAGAACAACTGACAACGATCAAGCAGATCTAATCACTCTTCGAGCTAGTGAAAAGGATAGATGCTAAGATTAGGGGAAGACTGATAGATCACAGAAGTATTGTCGACAATCGGTTACCTTCAATTTGTATATATTGGCCGTTAAAATAAACAAACTGCGCAGACATAGCTCCGTCAGCTAGCGAAAAGCTTCTTTTCGGAACCTTTTTTTTTTCACAATGACATAATATACATTATTAATTTTCCATGCATCGTCAAACTTTATGATGTTAGTAATTATGATTCTTCAATAATTCTTTTTGTTTCCCTAAGTAAATTTTCATTTGACGCAGAAGGTTTATCCGAGCTCTGCAGTTCGTTAAAGGAACATCATATAACAATTCTACTTGTTCCATCCTTAGTTAAATAGTTAATATGTTCGTCAGTTACGCCACACTCTCTACACAAGATTTCCCTTCCGTTCTATCTTTTTACTCTCAGCAGCCTTTCTCTCACCTTTCGCAAACGGAAGGTTATAAATAGTTAGAGAGTAGGAGGAGAGAGCTTATAGCATTACCATATCAGTAGCAGCTTAAGGTAGTGGTTGTAGCAGTGAATATGTGTGTATATGTGTGCGTACGGTACAATATAGTAAAAATAGGTAGGTTTGTTCTCGTATCCCTCGACCTAATAACGAAATTTCTGTCTTCCACACACTTGGCCATTACTCAATTGATCTTTTGTGTTTATTGTAAACACAGGAGCAAAAACACTCTCACAAAATAGTGTACAGTATTTTGGTTATAGTATGTGCTTACGCCGCTTAATATAATTTAAGATTACAATAAAATAGCTTCTATGGACATTACATTTATAGATATTTTAATAATATTAAACTTTGTGTAATCCTTATGTTATTATCCAAGACCTTTATTTTTGAAGACATTACTATCATTTGTAGTATGACAAAATAATTTTTTTCCAAAAAATCATAGTTATCCTTCCGTGAAAATTCCACAAATTCCGCTAGTCTTAATTAAGCTACCCACTATTTTGGACTGTTGTATCAGTTTAACGCTTAATATTTACACTAACTCTATCTTTATATAAACCATATTCTATGCTATATGACTTCTTCTACTAAGTGTTACTGAACACAAATGCCAAGATCAAAATAGTGAACAACTAACCAGGAAGTTTTCTGGATATGCCTCTAACACACAAGCTCGTCAGTGTTTAAGACCACCCACGGAGAGACGCTGAGCTTACATGTGACATGATTTCCTGTGACGCCAGTCATCATAGTGCCTAGAATCCAACCTGCCACACTTAATAAAACGAATACGAAAACGAAATGAGCCGTAGATACTATTTTATGTAGTAGCCTGTGGATCCAGATACGACACAGCAAAGAATATACTGTTAATCAATTGCAAGACTTGAAAGGATTTTAAGGCAGAGAAAATAACTAATTTGAAATTCATTGAAAACCTCATTCTGCATGAATTATGTTAGAATAAAACAAAAATAAATACAGTGTTCCGCCACTTAACGTTTATCATGATTTTTTCTCATTAATGATGATATTATTCTGTAAAATAGAATAATTTTTAAAATCCTGTCGGTTCAGTGTCGAAACAAGAGGGATTTTTCGAACAATTTTAGATAATTTTCATTTTATCAGATCACCATCCAATAGAATTCCAGCTCCCACACCCGATGTTTTAGAAATCACGGAATCATCTCTTAATTACTGGCGTTGCAAGTTCCATCTTGACCCGGGGTGGTACGGTCTATTATGGCCACACGTATGGACAAATATGTAGCCTCAGAATTACGTTCAAAACACTATGAAAGTAAAAAAGTAGATTTTGTAGTGAAAATTTGATTAATAAATTTAAATAAAAATAAATAAAAATAATCACTACATTTTTGAGAAAAATATAAATATATATTCTATTCATACAAATCTATCCTAAAATTATTGTCGGCATTAAATAACCCGCTGACGTTGATATGCAGTCAAACAAAATAAACCAAATCAGAAGACTGCACACACACACAAACACACACACACACACAGAGAGAGAGAGAGAGAGAGAGAGAGAGAGAGAGAGAGAGAGAGAGAGAGAGAGAGAGAACCTATTTACTTGCGTATTGCAATGAGAAATAAATTATTCATTTTGGCATTTCCTTCCACAAACTAAAGTATGCCTCGACAAAAGTTAAATAACTGAAAAGCAGAATATTTATGTTTTATAATTACTATCGGAAAGAATCGAGCGTTTTTTATTTGTCTTTATCAATTTTATAAGCAGACGTCTTGTATTTGTTCGCTTTTCCTTGATTAGTTTTCCTAGTCTTTGAATATTTTTTTTTACTTTTAAATTTCTCATTCCATATTGTCCCATTTATTTCCCACAGAAGGCAGCTTTAGAAAATACTCTTCATATTGTCCATATCTTTTAGCTTACGAAAGCATTCGTAATGATAGTTGACAGATCTGTTCACTCTATCGTTGGTGCAAATGTAATTAATATGGATTATTTTTTCATTCATTTTACGTAAACTCTTTTTTTTTTAACAATTCAAGAACATACAGACATATACTTATCTAAATATGTTGGGAGGTTTTGTATCTTTTATTATGTTTTGTCAGGTACAATTTTCATTATCTGAGTGTGGAATAGGTATTTTAACTTAAAAATATTCGATGGATAAATACTCGACTAAATTGAGCAAAAATGAAAATGATATATTGACATCTCATTTCAAGAGATATATTTGCTAAACTTTCAGGAAACTATTTTGAGATATTAAAGTGTAAATTATTAAAGACAATCACCAATGACTTCTGCAACAGCCTACAGATGATTATTGAATCTTGTACATCTCTTCTGAACGTTCTGCTTGTTTACGTTGGTAAATACTGCAATAAACCTTGTCTTCAGATCATCTTTGGTGTTACAATTTTTTTTGGTCTCTCGCTCAAATCTCCGTTACACGTAATAATCAAGGTGGGATGAGTCTGGTGAGTTAGGGTGCCAGGTGGAAAAAGTGATGTGGTCGAAAATATAGTCAAACAACTATGACTGGGTTTTTGCTTGGGCGGCATAGTGCAGAGTCTTGTTGCCAGTCAAAATATTTTCTAACTGCCACTCTCTTAACCCACATTAATACTATGATCTCAAGGCACTTAATGTAAATTTCCGTGATGAGTTTAAAGTCCTGACCAACAAATTCTGGATTACTTTTCTTATTACCACGATTAGAAATTTTTTTAGGAAACATTTGCGATTTTTAATACATTTGTTATCATCATTAAACTCAAGCAATTTTTTTTTTCTGAATACTCTGTACTATGCACAGATAATCATCCAAAAACTCTGAAATGTTCGAATTTGATCTGCCGGGGCAAGTTCTAAACACAGCACCATGCCGTTTCCAAATTTCTGACAGAGTCAATAGCGTAATGGTGCTCTTTATCTTCTAGAATGCTCACTCTTCTATCGTATATAGTGGTCAAAATAGAAACAATCAACACGCATGCACGAAATAAAAAATAATGATATATTTAAAGGGCAATTTACCAGTCGAACACTGTGAGCTTTTAAATGTTTTTGTATATATATATATATATATATATATATATATATATATATATATATATAAAATATATAGAATCACCATCATTCTCTTAATCTTAAATTTATGTTTCACGGGAGCAAACTCTTCCCATGAATCGATTCCTAAGAGAAAACTTTCACGATCACAACACGTCTTATTTGTTCCTGACTAAGGTCAATAGTATTCTTCTACAATTATTGTGCCTCTTACTCTGAAAACCTCTACACCAGGTTTAGTCTTGTGCCTTGTTCGGGGTGAAAGTTATTGTAAAAACTTAAAGAAATGACGAATACTTTAGTTCAGGATATATTTAATGAAACTATCTCATCATTTCTGCAAAGCTTTCAACAACTCCTACATTCGGGATAATCATAACCTGTCTCGCTCGTTGAATTCAAGATAAATAATAATGGCGATTTTTAAGTTAACTAGCGTATTACTAAAATTTGGAAATATCACTTAAGTTCTGACTTTACACACTTTAAAATTAAAATTTTCCCAAATTCTAAATTTCCGGGAAGTTGATTACAGCTTCTGGCCGTGATTATGTTGGTCCAATTCAACTTAATCCTAATATGCGCTTCTTTTAATGAATTTATAACACGCTCCATAAAATCATTCAATGGATTCAAACGTTCGCTTGATGTATTCTTCTTTATGTGCTGTGTTTCATCACGACGTTACAATCATGTTTTTACTGTTCTTTTAGCTGAACATTGAAGTTAACTCCTAGAAGCAATAGTCTGGTATATATGCTAAAAGCAATCCCCTGATGATTGCGTTTACGATGAAAGCGACTGTTGCCTCAAGTTATTGGCTTCAATGTCAACTTTTATATTTGTATACGCTATATATATATATATATATATATATATATATATATATATATATATATATATATATATAATGACTGGCCACTCATATTAAAGAAAACTCGTCGATCAGGGTGATTAGCACATTGTAGACGCTAGTTCGGGCACACTTGTGTTTAAAACCAACAGAGCGCACCTGTGTTTTATACTACAAGTATGTTGAGTAGATATTAGATTTTCTGAGAGAGAGAGAGAGAGAGAGAGAGAGAGAGAGAGAGAGAGAGAGAGAACATTTTCTAGTGTAAACAAAAGTCAGAACAAGGACAGGACTCTCAGAGCCACGTTCACGATGACTTGTGGCTTTGAACTAGCACAACCCTCGACGGCATTTCAAAAGAGCTGTCTACCCATTTTCAGTCACAAGTTTAGGTAGAAGTATTGTATAATACTTAGAAACTCTGCATGCTAGAATCGCCTCCTCCAGGCCGATAACATCAAGAAATCCCCATTTATATGTAAAACGATTTTATCAAAAATCTTTTACTAACTTTGGAGATAAATTTATTACCGCAAGACAAAGTCTAATGTCCATATAATATCTGTCCTCAAGTTGAGTTATTAAGTTTAAAGCCTACACTAGACGATGTTATATGTACAATATAAGATACAATTCAAAGATAGTTTTACAACAATTTGAAGTCAGTTTCTGATCTCAGACCAGGTGAAATTGTCTGTATAAGGTACTGTCCAAAATTATATGGTTGTAACTCAACACAGCAACTCATTATAAACATATACATGTTTTTCTGCTTTTTTCAAAACAAACAAGTAACCTTCAAATCAGTGATTCTCACAGAGTGTTGAATTGTTTCGCTAGACGTTAATAAATTGTCTTTGCATTTTTAATTCCTGTGGCATCAAATGATTGCTTTATGCTGACATACAGGTAAACATTCAAAAGTATGAGCTTGATATGATTTTTATAGGACCTGGTGGTCCTATAAAAATCATATCTGCCTGCTCCCGACATCAGCACCCAGCCACTTTTCAACAGAAAACTTCTCAGTTAATCCATTCCTACCCACGTTAAACGTTGAAAATTTACACGAATAATACATATAAATGAGTTTAAATAGCAATCCAGCGCCATCTACTTAAAATATCTACGTATATATATATATATATATATATATATATATATTGATGTACTTGATTGAATTTCGCATCTCTAACTTGTAATTTGCAATCTGGCTTGTTCTGTCTCTCACAAACCTTTTTGTTCTTCCTTCAACAGATCGCCTGTTTGTCATATGACTTGCTTTTACCATATTCAGGAGGAATTTTTGTAGGACGCCATATAGAATCTGCGTTATGCTATTATTTTCAAACATATGCCAGAAATACTATGGCAGACTAATTCTTTTTAGGATCAATTTATTTAGCATTATATATTAATATCAGTTACTTAACATTTCTTCATATATTAAAAATTTTCTGTGTGTATATATCAAATTACAATTTTTAACACTAATATCGATTTTCTTTCTTTTTATTCTTGCTTTCATTCTTTATAATTCATCTTTTACATTATTGCAAGCCATTCAGTTCGTTTCATTTTTCTTTTTCAATTTATCTATATACCTATCTTTTATTTTTTGTATATTCTTTCTTTCGCTTATATTTACTTGCTTTTTCAACTTATTCATGTCATTTTGATCTTTTATTATGTCTTGTTTTCCTTCTTCCTCACATGATTTCATTTTTATGCCATTACGTATATTATATGCGTTCATTCTATGTATATTCATTTCTTTTTTTTCTATCTATCTATCTATCTATCTATCTATCTATCTATCTATCTATCATTGTTTTTTCATTTGTATCTTTCTATCTATCCATCTATTCATCTGCGTCTCTTCATTATCTAACTCATTTTTTCTTATTTAATTTCTTTCTTTCCTTCTTTCTCTCTTTCATTCTGTCTGTCTCTCCTCTCTTTCTATCTCTCAGTGGCTTCGTCTGTATCTTTTTTTTTATCATCTCACCCCAAGCAAGGCATTCCACTGCCACTATTGCGCATGGGGCTACATAAGGGAAGGTAAAGAGAAGGAGTGGTTAGACATAGAGAATGTCAGGAGGAAGGAGGAAGGATACCGAGGATGAGCATTGGGCAGATGGGAAGAGTGTTTAATAGAATGGGAGCAGGTTAGTGTGTTAGGAGGTGTCTATTGACCTTACATTTAAACTCCTGGAGATTGTAGCCGTCGGCGAAGCAATCGTGTGGATGAGAATTCCACAGTCGGGAAGTGCGAAGGAAAGAAACTGTTGGAGTAGAAGTTACGGTTGCATTTTATCGGTTTCACTGTAAAAGGGTGGGATCTAGTTACAAATCTATTATCTCGTTCAAATTCGTATTTAGGGGGCACCAGTGAACTAAGTTCATCGGAGCAAAAGCCGTGAAAGTATTTATAGAAGAGACACAGGGAAGCCACGTCGAGCCGGTGGGAGAGAAACTGCAGGCGGTCTGCCAAGTCGGTATCTATCACATTACAGACCCTCCTCTGAAACTTATCGAGAAGCCCGAGGAGAATAGCAGGGGCACCCGACCAGACATGGCAGCTGTATTCAATGCATGGTCGGATGGTAGATTTATATATGTGCAGGATAGATTTAGACGGAAAAATCTTCCGGGCACTACACAGAGAACCGATTTTCATAGCAGCGGATTTAGCAATGGATTCGATTATAGTCATTCCATTTGAGGTCCGCTGAATGTGTGAGACCAAGGAGGCGTAGTGTTTTACTCTCTGGGAGGCTTGCTGGTCCATGCTAATGGGAGGTAGGTGAGATTGTCGATGATGGTTTATTGAGAGTAGCTTTGTTTTAGAAGCATAAAAAATTACTAGCCATTTCTTACCACAGTCCAATATGGATTGGAGGTCTTTTTCAATCTCGGCTGCGAGGTTTGCTTTGACGTCTACACCAGATTTTTGTAGGAGGCGAGAGTAAACTGTGTTGTCATCGGCGGACAAACCTACTTGGGCTCTTATTGAATCAGGGAGATCATTAATGTATATCAGGAAGATGGAGCCTTGGGGGACACCTGCGTTTGTATGGTAGTTCTGGGAGACATGTCCGTTTAATAACACCTACATTTTGCGGTTAGAGAAGAATGACTGGATTAGTTCAAACTAATGTCCAGTTATACCATAGCTCCGCAGTTTACATAGAAGACCAGCATGCCAAACTCTGTCGAATGCCTTAGATATATCCAATGCAACGTTTCGGGCTTCGCCATTCCTGTCGAGTGCCTGGTATATGTACTCGGTGATGGTCGTTAGCATATCAGCAGTAGACCTGGTGAAGCGGAAAACATATTGCTTGTCCGAGAGGAGCCTGTGTGCTGTGAGATGCTGAACCACCTCGGCGTTGATAATGGCTTCAAACACTTTGCCAAAGATCGGAATAAGGCTGATAGGGCAGTAATTTGCAGGGTCATAGGGTTCTCCAGTGTTTTTAAATATAGGAACTACAGAAGAAGATTTTCAACAGGCAGAAAAGCAGGAAGCAGATAGGCAGAGATTGTAGAGCTTAGAAAGAACAGAGGAGAGTTCAGTGGCACATTTCTTTAAGACTATGGTTGGGATTCCGTCACCACCGCTCGCTTTGTGAGGGTCAAGTTTTAAGATTATCTTAGAGACAACTGAAGGTGTAATGTGGACATCATTCAGTTGTGCCCCGGTTCTAGGTAAGAAGTCGGGTGTAAAAGCTCCAGATGAGTCCAGATTCGAATTGTTCGAGAATCTGCGGGCAAAGCATTCAGCCTTATCTGCCGGGGAGGTGATAACCTCAAATTTGTTGATTAGCGGGGATATTGTGGACTTGCTCTTGTTAAGTACTCTTTTACAGAGTCGCCAGTAGTCTTTAGCGCCGAATTTAGAGCATGCTATGCGTTGCTTCATTCTGGCAGCAAACAACATCTTAGTTTCGTTAAGTATCCTTTTACACTTATTACGAGCTGAAGTGAAAAGCCGCCTGTTTTGGTCCGACGCGTAGTTACGATAGAGTCGGAAGAAATGATTCCGTTGGGCAATGGCAGCCGAGCAAGCGGGTGAGAACCATGGAGACGAATGAGATTTAAGCTGGAATTTCCTAGCAGGGATGAAGGCATCGATGCCAGCCTTAACCCAGGAGGAGACCTCGGATGCACATTCTTCGAGACTAAAGACTAAAGACGTTGTTCCAAGGGATGTCAAAGAGAAAGTCTCGGAACGAATCCCAGTCTGCTCTTTTGATAGCAGTAGGATATTCTACTTGAGTGGGCAGAGTTATCTGGTAGTGCAAGAGTATGGGATGGAAGTGAAACAGAGGTCTAGAAGTGAGTCCCTTCCGTTAGGGTTGTCTGAGAAACGCGCGGGGAAGTCCACTACTTGCGTAAGGGATTGGATGTTTGAAAAGGTCGTGGTGTGGACACCAGCAGAGTTAGTGACAGCGTTCTTCAGCCACTTAGTGTGGTGAGCATTAAAGTCACCAAACACGAATACATGCGCAGACAGATGGGAAGAAATGACTTTGTCGATATTGTCAGAAATTATGTCAAGTATCGAACAGTCAGGGGAGGAAGGAGAGCGGTAGAGAAAGAAGAGGTAGCTAATCGAGCTGAGAAGTGAGAGGCGGAAGCGCATGAAAGAATGATCTGGGGATTCAAAAGATGACACCCTAGCTAAGGGAAGGTGTTCACTGACATAGGTACCAAGCCCATGCATATGAACATTGGAGTCCTTCCTGAAGAGGGGAAGCTAGCCAGGAACATAGCACTCAGATGAGGGGATAGAAGGGCTAAGATTAGTTCACATAGGCCTAATATATCAGGTGAGTAATTATGGAGGAATGAATCTACGCTGAGGAAGTTTGTACGGATTCTGCGTATGTTAGTGAAAGAGATGCAGACAGGTTTGGGCGTTTTCAAATGAGCTGGTTTAGTTTTGCTATTATGTTTGATTTATTCCATAGTGATTCCTTTAAAGAGATGTCTTAGAGTAGAATTATTCGGTCAGTCATTTGCAACTTGTAAAGGATGGAGACTGGCGCGGCCTACAACATAATGTGGCCTCGGGGTTGCCCACCGAACGTTTATGCAGGGACGCCCGTCCATGCGCGATATGGCACTACAAGAACCCCGGTATTATTCAACTGTTGATCGGAGCAGCCTCTCAAGACGATACGCAAGAGTTCGGGCTCCTAGCTACCAGTCGGAAGCAGCAACCAGGAAACTGTCAACCCGGTATCCTCAGAATGTAAAGACGTTGCCACCATACTCCGTAATTGCAAAGAGCTTCCAGCTGAACTAACACTAAGACCGGAGAAGTGGGATGAACCGGGAACCCTTCCTAAACAAGAAATAAGGCGATCACCTCTAAACTCATTCAAAAGAAGCGGGTGGAGTGTGAGACCGGGCGATAGTAGGAACTATCTACTCCAAATATTTATCGACATATTTCTGAAAGAATACTTGAGTTAGTTTGAATCTATAAAACTTTAATAATTTCCTTATGATCAGATCCAAAGTAGGCATTTACGCTGACGATAACATCATTTTTTCCCGCCTCAGTAAAAGAAATTGGCAAGGCTGACAAATATGATTTCATTGCTGATCTTGAAAAGAAAATCAAATTTTTATTGAACTGGTGTAAAAAATGTATCGTAAATTTTAATGCTTCTAAAACGAAGATGCTAATATTTAACTAGCACAGACAATCTACCGCTTATCAGCATGGATCAGGCTAGTCTGCCGATAAGAATAATCTGCGACTCCTCGGTTTCACTCTCTCAGATGATCTCAAGTGAACGATTACTTTTAATCAATCTACTGCTAGGAAGTTTGGGTCACTGTGTCGGTCAGGGAAATATTTATCGCCTACTTTCACATATACAAATGAACCATACCACCTTACAATCTGAACAGGTACTCCGCTATTCTACTGGGTGTACTCGAGAAAACCCAAACACAAATATAGAATGTAATCGATATAAACTAGCAGCTTGACTAAAGTCACATTCTATAAAATATGGCTTCTAACTGTCTCTTCTACAAATATTTTCACGGTCGATGAGCTTTACGCCTTGGTGCTCATTCAAGATGAATGTACTTGAGTTACCAAACTGTGATAAAGTCCCATTTTTATAGTTAAAACAATCAAATGCTGTCGTTATTTCTACTGTATCAGGTTCTTTTCCCGCACATCCCTCATGTGTAATTCATCTCCATTTATTTGCTTCCCTGGTAGCTACAATCTCCAAAAATTCAAATCTAACGTTACTTGCCACCTCTTATCTCCTTGACTGCCATTCGTTTCTAGACATCCGTTGCGTCTTGTTCTTTTTCCTTTCTCTCTATTCTATCTTAACTCGTTTCACACCAGTGTTCCCATGCTTTTCTTATGCATTCTCTTAAAACTCTGTTACCAGTCCCTCTTTTTCTTCGATATTCTCTTATGTAACCTTTCTCTCCCATCTTACTTAACTCACTGCTCAGCAGTGGCAGCACTATAATCAAAATGATTAAATTAATAAAATATTTTTCATTTTGATTTACATTAATACATTTGATTGCACGTTCACTTTTTTCATCAAGTATATAGTTTAGGAAGTAAATGAAAATTTCTTATATGTTTGTCTTTTTATCTTCAGTATTTATGTTTTGCGCTGTCCATATTTTTTATAGAAGCTATTCAACTAAGTTTAGAATTTAATTAACATTTATTATTCGGAATTGTCATTCGATGGTTGTCTTGTTTTAGATAACTTTTGAATAACCCCAGGTAAATATTATAGGTTTGAGTCTGTCTGGTGCATTCAATAATCATTAAAAATAAATTAACTTTCATAGCTTTCAAAATAGGAAGGCTTTAATTAAAATTATCGTTTCTTTAATTAAAACTTTTCCTCAATCTGTCATAGTGAGGCACTAATATATTTAAGCTCTCACACCCCGATTGATCACTATGGAGGAATTTTATACTTTGAAAAATGAAACAGTAGCTCCTCAAGTATCAACGCATCATTTATTCAGTAATGAATTTGAATACTCTCAGTTACTGGGGTGTGATGAGATTGTAGGTTAGCCAAGGTTAGCCTTCCTGTACCGACCGGACCATAGCTCAGACGTAGATTCACTAACTGATTTCAATTTGGTCGGGTTTCAATGCTGGCTGGAAGCAATCAGTTATCTAACCTTACTGATGGGCGGTGATACAGCGAAAGCGATCTGTCTGTGGATATATATATATATATATATATATATATATATATATATATATTTACGTCTGTAGCAGGAAACCGAGTAACATGCATTATATATTTATCAGGTGCAAATAATGAGCTGATCGTTCTGAAATTTGAATTTCTGTTTCTGCAAATTTTTAAGGTAGATATGTGAGCTGTGGTGTAGTGGATATCGGCCCGGAGCGAGAAATTGGTAAGCCGAGTTTGAATTCCATTTGAATCTCTTGCCTTCACCCTTGGGAAAGGTTTTAATCCATCTCTTCCCTCTAGTTATGGGTTAAATAACAGGACTGATCGAGCTCTATAGCCGTGGTTGGAAACCAGTCTACCGGAGAGAGTAATGTCCAAATAATACGGGATAATGTTCTGCTCAGTCAATCATGTCTCTTTCAGGACATGATCGCCTAAGCGTGTTTAACGTATGTCACTTAACTGACTGATATATTATAAAACTGGGATGTTTTTATGATATATGATATAATTTAATTTGATTTAATTTAAACTCTTAAGTATGATTAAAGTCGCTTAATAAAAAATCAACATTTGAAATAATAGGGAGAATATTTTTAGGTAGAATATACGCGCTTTATATTTCATGAGTCAAGTGGTTCTTTGCTCTTTTAGGTCAAGGAATAAAGAAAATAAGTAATAATATTTATACATAGAAACGTCTATCCTGGTCAATATATTTGAATAGATATTTATTTCTATGTTTTCATGTAATAATCAATTCCCTTTTATTTTGTAAATTAGGTTTTCTGAATTATCTTACCTACTTCCTGACACCCCATATAACCTGTTACTCTTTTTCATACCTTTTCTTCTATGTAACCCCCTGCACACGAGTGGCAATAAAATGGTTTGCTTGGGGAAATATGATCATATATATGCGCGTGTTTTGACAGTGTCTCTCTCCTCTCTCTCTCTCTCTCTCTCTCTCTCTATATATATATATATATATATATATATATATATATATATTGTGTGTGAATGAACCTGTATTTCTCAGAAATAAAAAAGTAGGTATTTATGAACATATTAAAGTTATCATGCTTAATACTTCATTAAACACTGAAACAATAAAGATACTTATTCATGATATGTATAAGCTTTGTATGTTATAATAACATTGTAGTTGGGTACAATATTCATAGTAAAAATTGTAAACTAAGACTAAACACTAGAAACAATTTATTTTTCAAATAACAAAAATTAACTCTTCAATAATAAAATAAAATAATAGTTAAAGACAGGTACAGAAATAAACACATAAATATGTAATGTACCACCTAATAAAATCATCAAAATTTCCGTATAGATTAAGTCAAATATAGAAATATTCTGAATAAACAGACGAAGTAAATGTAATACAATCGCAATCGTAGGAACCTAAGAATAATACATAATTAATAAAAAATAATTTCTAATTCCAACTTTATGAAAATATACAGATTATACATTACACATTTACAATTATTACAACAACACAAATACAAAATTAGTATGTGCATGAAGCATGGATACAGCTATATAAGTATATATGTACGTATGGACGTATATACAAGCATTTGACATTTAAAGCGATGACAAAATAACAATAAATAAACACTTATCAAACAAAAAAATAAAATAAAAAGAAAGAAAACATAAAATAGGAAAAGCTAAAAAGTGACGACTAGTGACTATGACATAAGACAACTACAACAATCGGACATGCATGCACGAGCGTATATCCACACACATGAAAAACATACGGTAATAAAAAAGTAAAAATTTGTACATATTAACTGTAAAACGCATAATACTCCTGAACAGCGAACGAAATATATTCACACCTAAATGACAAACTGTTGCATTATATATATATATATATATATATATATATATATATATATATATATATATATATATATATATATATATCGTCATCCGCAGACAGATCTGTTTCACTGCATCACAGTACGGTTAGACTCCGATTGCTTTTAACCCACGGTTGAAACCCGACCGATTTGGCTATTTTACGTTTGGGCTATGGGCGTTCGGTAGAAGGCAGACATTTTAGCGTATGCATTATCATTATACACGCTCAATAGTCAGAGTGCTCTAAAGCATTACGGAATGAGCGATGAGTATATATTAGCCTGGAAATGACTTATTTCTACGATTTATGTTTCTAATTTTCTGTGTCTTTATATTATAAATAAGAGCACGCAAATTTTTAAAAATTAGTAGGCCTTATTTAAAGACCTTAGAACTCATGTACATTTTGATCATTTACATTTCTTTTAAAATTTTGAAACTCCTCCCTCATTTTAAATTTTTTTCGGTTATTTAAAAGTTCCAGACGCGTTTTCGTAAAATAATCCTTGACCAAACCTTTGCAAAACGCTAAAATCAATCGCCCGAATAAGCTGAAATAAGCAGGAATAACTCATTTCCAAAATAAAATTTTCAAGACTTCTAGAATATAATTGTATTGATCACTTTTTATACAATATATATGTTTATATATATATATATATATATATATATATATATATATATATATATAAGAAAAAGTGCGAGAAGTCTTGAACATTTTGTTTAAAATGTAGATTTATTATTGCTATTATTATACTTATTACATGCTTATTTTATGTTATGTGTCCATAATTATGTTTGTTTTGCAACACGTGTTTCGAGTCTAAAGTTGACTCTCTTCAGGCGAATAATCTTGTGACTTCATATTTGTTTCTTTTCTGATTGACAAGATATTGTTTATAAATAGATAAGTTAAGTCGTATGTAGATCAAAAATTTTATATGCTTGCGTGCGTGTGGGTATATTTTTTTCGTAAATATGGATAAGACATAAAAACTGAATTCATTAAATCATAAAAGAGATATCTAGATATTTTTTTTAGTGATCAACACGGGGAGACATAAATAAACTACACAATGTACTACAAAACTTGCACACCAAAATTAAGTACATACTAGAATATAACTACAATGAATTGCCATTTCTCGACATACTCATTAAAAATACAGGCACACAGCAATGCCTCCATTACAAGAGTCATGAACCTAAAAGTTGTCTAAAATCGATCCCCTCCACTCTAGCAGGATGAATTTGTAAAGTAATAGCTGACGAAACCTTTGGAAAAATACGGCGAGAGGAACTACGAAAAACATTAAAAATGAGATGATACCCAACTTCACTAATAAACAAGTGTTTCCAACTGGCGGAAAGAAATTTAATCAGAATCTTCCCGGAATAACAAAAGGGAACATGAAAAAAGAAAACAGTCTAGCATATATTTCCTCACACAACCAAAACAACCTAGAATTATTTACAAACATCAAAACACACATAGAATTACTAAAAAAAAAATGATAAAAAAAACGAAATCTTAAGAACAACATAAAATAAATTAAAAGCAAATTTTAACACAAAAATTGAAAAAATAAACAAAACTTGTCAAAATTCGAGCAACACACAACAAAGGTGGCCACAAAATACAACAGAAAAGGTATGAGTTATGCAACATAATTATAGAAGGAAAACATTTCAAGTTGGAAAACACTTTTACATTCGAAATAAAATTAGATCTGAGCTGCAACTCGAAAACCTAATTTACGCTCCAAAATGTGTAAAAAATATGCTTGGCACCGACAAAAGGTTTCAATAAATTATTGGCCCTTTACATAAGTAACATTAAACTAGCCAATAACAGAAAATTATTTGTCTCCCAACGTTTACATGAATGCAGTGAAGGTAAATTCAGAGTAATGCCTAACTAACAAAACGTAGATTATGACACACTAATGATGCAGGAAGAAATATTTATAAAAAATACAAGCCATCCCTAAAATAAATCACATTAAAACCTAAGACACACACGCACAGAGACATTCAAAATTCAACCACGGTAAAAACATAAAATTCAACCACGGTAAAAACATAAAATTCAACCACGGTAAAAACATAAAATTCAACCACGGTAAAAACATAAAATAAAATAAATAAGAACTAGATAACCTGTAGAGGAAAACTGAATTCAAATCACTGAAAACGATTTTGAAGTATAAAGAAAAAATCAAATTTCGCAAAAAAATGAAATAAAATATCTATAGACAACGAAGGTGACAAGAGAACTTTTACGTTCGAGTATGAAAAAAATACACACACAAACACATATGAAATTTATGACCTACTTAGCATTTTATTTATTTATACACGATAACTTGGCCACTAGAAGAGCCAACGGATCTCGACATGTAAACTCACAAGTTTATTCGTGTAAAGGGAGTCAACATTTGACTGTAAACATGTGTAGCAGAACAAATACCATTATGAACACTTAATGTATCATACAAAAAAGCAAGTAATAAATATAATAATAGCAGCAATAAAATCTACACTTAAAAAATACTATCACGGATGCTCGCACTTTTTCTTCTATACCAATTTATCTCGTTCGAATCAACTTCTATTTCAGTTTTTAATATGCACATACATACATACATACATACATGCATAATACATACATACATACATATATATATATATATATATATATATATATATATATATATATATATATATATAATGAGTGTTTTTGTGTGCATGTGTTTGTATATGTGTGTGTCTGCATTGTGCATACTATAAAGTGAATATTCTTACAGTATTGAATCTTTGTGAACACATAAGGAATATACGTTGTTTTTTTTATTTACTATAAATTTCAACGTGGTAGAGGTTACGTTGTGAGGTAATTTGTTCGGATTGAAATTGAAGGTAACAGTTAAACTTAGCCATGAACAGACAAACATTGTAGTATTTGGTGAAGCATCATCTTTGTAGTCGTTTCCACAGAGCAGTGGTTCGGAGAAGAAGCTGTTCGAGTGGAATGTATTTCGTACCGATGGAATACAGAGGAAATGTGTGTGATTTCCTACTATGAATGTAGCATGTCGTGTTCTTTCCATGAAGGTTAGATTGGCAAAATCACTGAATGTAGTTCCTCCAAGCAGTTTATGTGGATAAATCAGCAAGAGTCCTGCCACATCATTCACGTGGCTGAGAGGTAGGAGAGTAGAAAATAATAAGTCATCCATAAAATCTAGGAGACTCTTCTGGACGATAGGTGATATTCTGGTGCCGAGATGTTAACAGAATGCTTTTTAATTATTGCAAGGTCCGTGCACAACGCTCTAAAGTACAAAATATCTCCCCTATTCAATTGAGTTGAAATAAGGGTCTTCTTACTAGTAATGCAGATTGTGTTCCTCTTTCCCTCTTTCTCTCCTGTTTCTGAGGCAATGTGTCTTCTTGTGGAATGAAGACAAAATTCCTTTTAAAATATGTTGTGAGCTTAATCGATTTTGTAAATCTTCCTGTTTTGTATATTCTTCATTCGGTTTTCTTTGTCCTATTTATTTTGTTATCTCGCAGAGTCATGTCATAAATATGGCATCTTCTAAGATAATTGCCCTAAGTAGATAGATATTGAGGTTAAGCGTTGCTTTGCTCCAATCTGTAAACAACAGTCGCGTTCCTATTATAAGTATTTCTAGCAAATTAAAAGCATTTTTTATTAATATTTCCATTTTCAGGAAATGCTATCATTGCAATTAGCGAAGTTTTCCTTTCACTCATAAATAGAACATTTAATGCTTAACAAGCCGTTTAATTAACTCCGTTCTATATTTTTTTATTTCTCTTCAGCGCATCGACTAGATGGTACAACAGAGCAAATTGAGATCATTTCCTATTTTCCAATGTTATTCTTTTAAGACTTTTTTTTTATCCGAGTCTGATTAAATATGGCTGAATTATACCTTTATATATTTGTACATTTTTTCGAATTGTAAATTTTGCTTGCGTGTTTTACGAAAGAGTTTAATTGATTGTAATGTCGACATTACGATAGGAGGAAATAGAAAATTGAGCTCAAAAAGGGAATAAATTTTGATTTCATCTGAATAAAAGGCGAAAACACACATTTTAATAATAAAAAATATATAAAATCTTAGTCTTAAAAATATAAACCGTCCTGACATAACTTAAATCCAATTAGTTTTCATTCAATTTTTTATACGGCGAATGATATTCAAATAAATCGATTTATTATTTTATTTGAAAGGATTAAAATTTCAAATATAATATTGAGAAAGGTAATGTCCTTAAATGTTTCTGAATAGGTGCGATTAACTTCACAAGCTGAAATAAAAGTGTCTGTATTTTATCTCTTTAGATTCTTTGTAACAAACGTAAAATTATTTTATTTAATTCATAAAAATAAATAAATTCAGATTTTCTCTAAATTATTTTATTGAGGACTTTCCTAAATCAATCAACAGTAAATTATGTCTAAAATCCATTTGACTTTGTCTAAAATTGATTTACATAGATACATATAACTTGGAATTAAGATGATCTCACGGATTGAAATTTTCATTTGGTGCTTGAACATTTAGCATCGGGATTTAGTTGCGGATTAGAAAATGAATAGCTAAAATTAAAATATTTAAATTAGAACTTGTCAGACAAGTTAATAATCATATTATTTAGACTGTTGCCTAATATTTATTACCATGTTCATATTCACGATGTTGTAAGCTTCTGCGCTTGGAATTTTGACCGAAACCATTATCACTGAAATATATTGTTCTTGATCCTTAAGACATGTCACATCCGGATAGTTTCATTCTCGCCCTCTAACGCAAATTTCTAAGTTGTTTGTTCATTACTGTGGGCAGGTATTGAACTCACAAATCTTTAGGTCAATCACTGGATATGACCAATGATTTTATCTACTGGGACATGTAGAGGATATCCGTGCATCAATTTCTTAGATTTATAAATACAATCTCTCGTTAATAATTTTCTCCAGAGCTCAGATTGCACACAGTATTAATGCTTCCCATATTGTATTCATTTCTATGCTTGGCTGGCTAATGATCTTTTTGTGCCCTAGTATATTTTACTGATGTTTTAAAGTTTTTGTAACTTCCAGTGTTGTTCTCTATCGAATATTTCAGTTCATCCCAAAAGTGACAAATATTCTTTCTTCCTCCACTAACATTCAACTACGCCTGATATTTCTTTTTACCCTAGAGTAATTCCCAAACAAATCTACAGAGACCACTCTTCCCTAATAATTTAGACAGATTTAAGAGAAGCTCCATAGATAGATTCATACATTTCCGCAAGTGTATTGCGTTCAACTCATTTGTCTTCAAATTTCTAACTCTTATTTCTGTTTCAGTGCGACTATTCACTACCCGTCAACAATAGATCTGTACAAGTGAAATCGGGAATTGAGGAGGCCAGTTTGGATTTTTTTTAATTAAGGACGGTTCCGGATTATAGTTTTTAAGCAGACCCATTTATCTATGTATTTTTGTAAACCCTGACTATTTTTATTCAAATGGATTCCGTTTGCTCTTTTAATATAGATTTGTACACGGAAACAAAGCGCAAGTGTTTTTTTATGTAAAATGGTGTTCTTACGTCAATATCCACGAAAATATTGAAACGGTAAAATATATAAACTTGCGCTACATTTGTTCACCTGTTTCTGGTGGGTTTCCATAATATCATCGTTTATGCTGTTTCATGTTAAAAACTTACCCAAGTTCGTACAAAAATATGTAGATATTAAAACATTGCTTGATCCCAATGAATTATTTCAGTGTCATCTCTTTTAAGTTGATGTCTTATATTAAATATATAAAACAAACTAATTTTTATAAAGTAAACAAAATATGTATCCTTTTATTTTTTTCAAACGGAACTTATTTGGTTTTATCTTGTCGATATTTTAAATTATTTCTAATATGTTCTTTTTTATCTGTCATATCCATTAAGTCATGGAACTCCACATACAACTTTTTCATGTTGCGCTTAAAATCTTTCATCTTCGCATATCTCACAAAATCTGCTCCGCCAACCGCTTGCGCAAGCTCATCAAATAAGTTCATTGGTTTCCACTGTCACTCTTCTACTTTATTCGTCTCTTAGGTGATTCTCCAATCCCTCTTTCCTCGTAACGTGTCCAAGTAACCTCAACTGTCTCTTTGTGATGTTAAGTACATTTTTTTTTATGTTTGCATCCTCTCCAAAACTGTTGCTGACATGTTCAGTTCATTGTATCCCCTGCATCCTTTTGTAAAATTATATTTCTTTTGCTTCGACCCACTCCTTCATCTACGAGGATATTTTCCAGCAACTGCCGTCATATAAAAGGACATATATATAAGATCCCATTATTTTTTTTTGTTTACAAAGAAATCTTCCTGTCTCTTAATACATTATTTTCATTTGAAATGCGTCCTAAGACATGTCAATGTGCCTTAGGATCTCAATGTAGCAATTTCTGCACTCAGTTAGAACACTTCCCATTAAGAAATGGGAAATGTTCTAACTGAGTGCATCTGCTTGACTTTATTATCTCGGTCCAGTAGCTGATATTTTAGCTATCTCTATTTGCTGAGTTTTCTTGTAACTTACATTTAGCCTTTCTTCTCGCTTTTCATTTTCTAACTCCTGTATTTTTTTAAGTGTCTTCTGTCAGTACCATCTCATCTGCGTGATGTTAATATTGTGACCGGCAATGACGAATCCTTGTGGGACTTTGCGTTCTCTCAAAATTACTTAGCTATGCAGGTAGAATAAATCCGGCGAGAAGAAAAATCCTTATCTTCCACGCATTTCTATTAATCTATTTTTGGTGAATTCAATTCGTCCCCATTTACAGGCGATGTGCTGTCATAATCATTTTATTCTTCTATGTGCATTGTTCTTTCAGGACGTAGGTGATCATTAATTTCTACCTCCCCTATATCCTGATGGCTCTTAGCACTCTTTAACCTCTTACACCACACAACCAAGGTTCTGACATCCACCTGTTTAGACCATTCAAAGATGTTATCCTCCGCTTTGCCTTGTCTCTTTTTCCCTCTATCTGATCTATTACTATCAGTTTCTCCAAGCCCTCTTTCCTAATTTAGATGTCTCTTCTTAATTTTCAGTATTAATTTCCTTTTTGTTTCGATTCTTTCCAAAACCTCATCATTGTTCCCATGCTCGATAAATAATATCCGCACCATCCTTCTGTAGAATCACATTTCAGTTGCTTCAGATTTTTCCTGCATCTTTGATGATATTGTCCTGCATTCAAAGCCCTATTGAAGAACTTATATCACATAGCAATCCACTACTCTCTTTTTTGTTTCTAGCGAAATTTCCCCGTCTCTTAATATTCTACTCACTTATTGGAACGCGTCATTCACCGTGCTAATTCGCCTTCGGATTTATGTGTTCAACTTTCTTTTTATTGATATAAAAAATACCCAAGTATTTAAATTTTTGACCGGCTTAATTTTAGTATTCCCCACCTAATGTTGGCATTTTTGCCTGCTCGTTTTGCTGATGACCATGAATTCTCTTTTCTTAAATTTTATTTGTAGTCTCTCACTTAAGATACCTTTTGTAGAATGTCTTGTACTTTTCTTTCGGTGTCTGCTATCAGCACTGTATCATATGCGTACTTTATCTTGTTCAAATTTTGGCCTCCGATAAGAAATCCTGGCATAATCACTAATGTCCTCAAAATAGTCTTGATGTAAAAGTGGAATACATCCGGTGAAATGAGACACTCTTGTTTTACGCCGCTTTCTATCTTTGGATATCTCCCGAATACCTAACCTGTCCCTATGAAGGCAGTTTTTTGCCAGTAGAAATTCTTGAGTACTCTTATGTCCCAAATATATTAAGGCTGCTGAGTATCCTCAGGATCATTTCTTGATTAATCTGAACACCTTCCCAAATATGTCGAAGTTGCCGAACATCTGTTTAAAAGGTTTTTGACGTACATTCTCAAAAGCCATAGCATAGTCTATAAAACAGGTATATTTTTTGCAATATACGTAGGCGTAATGTCTAAGTTATCGATGATATTAATTGAATCGGTGAGCCGAATTTATGTTTTAGTCTATTCATTTCGCTAATTTTTTAATAATGTCTTTTGAAAAGCAAATATTATATAAATACTCCTGCCCAGCTATGTTTTTTTTTCAGTTTTTCCTGTGTTCTATATAATTAGGCGTAACGAGCCGTGGAGAATACCAACATTGAATTCAAACCGATATAGGAAAGCCTCAAATGTACCAGACAAAATATTCTGGCAAATCAATGAAACATAATCTAAGGAAAAACATGAACGGCTAGATCCTGAATACATTACAAAGAACTAGGTTAAATATGCTTTTGTTGCTGTTTTTATTACAGTGTTTTTCGATGTAAATTCGAATTAAAAATTAAATTCATTTTTCCCCCGGGATTCAATGACTTTTAGAGATATAACATGATATCAGTGTCATTTTCTTCTAGGATGCTGGCAATCATGGTTCTTCACAATTTTGTTTTTGTTCTCTTTGCTATACTCTATTTATTAAACATTTACTTGCTCTTGCAAGATACATCAAGCGTTGTAATGTTTTTTTATAAATCAATTTTTGAACAAAAAATATTTTCAAAAATGTTTTCTCATTATGTGCTTTGTAGATTTCAACCGCCTCCTACAGATGTTAAGTATAATTGTTATTGTTTTCATTTTTCTATTTCCGCTAAAACATTGTCATAGCTAACATGCTTCGTGTGGTTTCTTTTGTTCTACGGCATATCAACCTGAATGTGCTATTTAATATTCTTTCATTATTCTTACAATATATATATATATATATATATATATATATATATATATATATGTGTGTGTGTGTGTGTGTGTGTGTGTGTGTGTGTGTGTGTGTGTGTGTGTGTGTAGTGTTTGTAAAAAATCAGTTTGTAGATCCGGCTTCATTGACATATTATTGTAAAGAGGATTTTGTCGATAGTCATTTCATTGCTGGTTATATATTTTTCCTTCAAAATTATTTTGTTGGTAATATATTTTTATAATGATCTATTACTGGTTATATCATTTTCTTTTACAAATGTATTGTTGCTACTGATTTTTTCTTTCATAAATATATTTGCTGGTAATATTTTCTCATCTAAAATCTATAGCTGGTATTGTTACTGTAAAATTGTATTTTTATACTTTCGTTGTGATGTGAAAGCAGCTTAGTGTTAACTATATGCGCATAAGTGTGGCCTTTCAAAAGCTAAGCCCCAGGCCAGGGTGTACCGGATAATGAAGCAATAAACGATGGCTTCACTTTCCTCAAAACCTCGCAATCAGAGGCATTGATGCTGGATGCAGCATTTTGTCATACCCTGGATCTACATCTGCTATTTGCTTTTGTAGTGTTTTTTATTTATTTAGTGACATATTAATAGGTTACTTAATCCTTAAATCTAAATGATTTGAACAAAATTTTATGACTTCAAATAAATTTATTTTAAGCACAAATTTTCCTCACCAAATAAATTCCATTGTTGCTGATTTTACTATGAAATTTATCTTTGATAATTCTAGTATTATATACATTGCTGGTAAATTTAAAAATATATTGTTTGTAATTTGACTATATATAAGTATTTTTATTCAGTCATTTAAAGGCCATTTGATACACGTTTCGGCAATCATGTTTCGAAAAAGACATGGCTGGTTGAGCAAAAGATTGTCCCACAAACAGGTTGCCATCATTTTCTGCGGTAGACATGTTGCCAGCCAAGCCTACAGAAACCGCTCTGTCATGTTATTTAACCTATAATTGGAAGGAAGAGACCAATTAATATTTTCCAAAGGTATTTGCGCATAAGAGAATGCAAGTATTTTTAGTAAGGCTTCCATAAATATGTACTGTTGGTATTGCTTTAATAAAACTTTATTGCTATTATTTTTACTATAAAACTCTGTTTCTATATTATCATCGTGTTTTGAATTTGTTTGGGTTTCACTATTTGTCCTTAGTTACGAGCTTAAAAGGTGCTACTACCACGTGTTAAATTGAATCTGGGTAAACAAACATTCCGATCCTTGCTGCAGGATATATTTTGAATTCATACCCAGGAAGACTTTAAACAATGGAAGTGATAACTGAACGACACTAGACAGTATATCTTTAGGAAAACACAATGGAACATGCACAATTTTTATCGAAAATGATATTGGGTATTGCAAGTAAAATTGCTTGAGTTAAAGTGTTAATATTTCTATGAATAAATGGTTAGATTAACATGTTCTTCATTTTGAACATCAGTTGAAATTCTAAAATCGTATGTATTTTAATTTTAATTTTTCTCAATTTTTCTTGGGGTTTTAATGGTATAATTATTTTTAACATTATAAGAAACACTTTTTGAGATAATAATTGTTTAATGATACAAGTCCTACTAATTAAAACGTATCCACGAAGGGACTCAGTCATACACTTCCCAATGACATTTATTTGGAAGTGAATATAACAGAGTCAATGGAAATTTTAACTCGGCTTACCGATCAAAAATTGCCAGTAATTATTCATTGCACTCCCGGCCCATTGACACTCATAGCATGTAGTTATCCCCAGCGGTCTTCCATAAAGAGACTGACAAACCTCGAAATTGCTTGACTTCTGTGATCATACGGGAAATTCTGTTTCAACATACATGATGTGGCCGTAAGCCTTTACATCATGTGTACCTGAAATTCTTTCAATAATATGTGAAGTAGTTGCAGGTGTTAATTTATTGATGTTGTGACCTTTAATACTTAACTTATGTGCAATTTCGTTTGTAACCCTGCAGGACGACTAATTAAATATCTGATGTTTACTGCTAATTATACTCCCAGTACATTGGAAAAAACAATGTTCAATAAAAGTAAAACCATGTGTAATAGAATTAATGTACAAATTTTATGAAGAGGTCCAAGTTCACTGTCACCTTGTTAAGGGCCTGGGACATCATTGTTGAGCATTTTAATTCTAGTTAAATCTATATAAATAAAATTGAATATGTGTTTCAGTGTGTGTGTTTATCTCTCTGCATATTCTTATCATCTCTATTAACATCCGCATTTTTCTAAATTTTTCATCAGATTTCTTTGAAAAATTAAGCACTTCTTGTAAATTTCTTCTCATACACAACAAAGAAAAAGAAATTGCGAGTGCCTCCTTAGTTTAATTTTCAAGTACTTTTTTGTTTAAGATAATTTCAGCTCAATAACTTTTAAATAGAGAATAAATCATTCAAATAATTATTACCTCTGCAGATGTCTGTCTTATAAATAAAATCAAATGTAGATGTAAATATATTTTAGCTATTTGCTATCTAACTATTTAATGTGATTAAAGAGCGAAACTACGCAAGTCTGATGTTTTAAAAACTTAAAAAGTCTGCCGTGTAGCCTGACTATTTCTGAATTAAAACTTTAAGCAATAATTAAGGCAGTTGACAATAAAATACGTTCGTTTAATTCCACCTAGCTCGTTGCTGTCAAGCGGACTCTCATTTCGAGCAACCGACCCAGAAGCAAAACTCCAATATTTACCGAGTCCCATTTTGTCCCACTGCTTCGGCTGAATTTCCACATATCAACACTACAAATAAGCACTGCAAATATCCCCATTCTGCAAAGTGGTATATTTTCCTTTACAAAGACCAATTATTCAGTTGCCCATGAGAATTATTACTCATCACATCCAGTGAAACGCTGGATATTTACTGCTTTTATACAACTAAAATAATCACGTTTTCCAGTTGCATTTTTCATACAATGTAAAAGGAAAAAACAATAACAATTATTAAATATTGACACTTGAAAAAAATCCGTAAAAACGAGTTTCATATCATTCCTGCTCATACGATTTAAATCAAACGTAGATTTCTAATTTTTTTTCTTGTGGCTGTTAACTGATTGTTTGTTTGCCGTTTGTATTAGAGTGCACAAGAAGGTAAAAATCTATGAAGAACATTTTTATCTAACCATTTATTCATAGAAATATTAACAATTCAACGCAAGCAATTTTACTTGCAATACCTAATATTATTTTCGAGGAGGCGCAGCTACAACTGAACAGACAAAGATTGGCACACACGCATGCATACTTCGATACTTCCTTCAAGACTGCACTGATTTGACCCTTTAATTTCAATGAAGTTTGCATTAATTTAAATGATTTGACCCTTAATGTCAGTGATTTTGCCCTTATTATCAGTGAGTTTCCATTTTCTTTTCTGTAATTTGAGCCTTTAGTTTCTGTCATGTAATCCTTTAATTTCAGTTACTTTACCCCTTTAAATTTAGTGATGTTTGCCTGCAGTTAAAATTATTTGACCTTTAATTATAGTTGGTTTAACTTTAGTTTCGGTGATTTTACCGATTAATTTCAGTGATTTGAGCATTTAAATTGCAACTTTTTAAACTTTTTTTATTCAATGATGTGAGCCTTCCATTTCTCAATGCTACTTCGATATTTGCACTAAACAACATGTTTCAAGTATCCCCTTTTCAAGAAATAAAAAATGATTAAGTTGACCATTGTGATTTTGTGGAAATATGTCGGCTAATCAATCGATCCTTATCCAGAACAAAGAGTCAAACAATTTACAACAGAGTTACGTTATAATTTACAAGGCAAATATGGATGAGGAATAGTTTAAATTTAGTAAATCTGAACGAGAAATCTGCGAGACAATATTGAATGTCAATCTACATTGTTATAATCACTTTCACGCAAATAACCTTGGAAAAAGTATGGATACAACTATTTTTCTTTGTCTAAATGTTATATCATAGTGGAGACAAGACTCACAAGCTGCCCTTGCCACCCAGTAGAGGAGATGAACAACTCTAAATTAAAAACTCATTGTCTATAGTTCGGCACAAAATGAATTATAAATAACGCCCTCTCACTATATTAGCAATATTAACTAGAGGTTGGCTCTTCTTTTTCTTCTATGTGCCCTGTCCCTTCAGGACGTAGGCGATCATGGATCTCCACGTCTCCCTATCCCTTGTGGCTCTTAGTATGTTTGCTTCTGTTTTTTCTTCTGCGTCTGATTTCCTTTGGGGCTATGTTGTTCGCTGAGGTCACCATTGCTTCTTTTAGTGAATCCCATTTTGAGTATCCTTTTCCAATTTGTTCTTCAAATTTCTTTCTCACGCTGTTATTATATTCTTTCTGCAGGGTGAGATCGTCCTCTAGTGTGTCGTATTGAAGTCTTGGTGATATGCTGGGCTTCTTCAGTCTTCGGAGTTTCACTTTTAGTTTGCAGATGACTGGCACGTGGTCACTTCCACAGTCAGCACCTGGGTATGTTTTGCATTGGACTACTGCGTTCCTGAATCTCTTGTTTATAGTTATATAATCTATTTGGTTCTTCGTGTCACCTCCTGGGCTTCTCCATGTCCATAAACGTCGTGGGTGTTCTTGGAAACAGGTGTTAGTAATGACCTGGTCATTGGCTGAGCACCATTGTATCCATTTTTCTCCTCTTTCGTTGCGCTCTCCTAGTCAGAAGTTGCCGTTCGTGTCTCCTTCTCTATCTTTACCTACTTTTGCTTTTAAGTCCCCCATTATTATCCTAACTTCTTGGCTTTTGCACTTAGCCTTAGCACTGTCCAGTATTGAATAGAAAGATTCTATTTCGTCCTCCGAGCTTTGAGTTGTTGGCGCATAGACTACTATAATAGCTATATTGAGGGGCCTTCCCCGCAGTTTAACCAAGAGGACTCTCTATGACAGTTGCCAGTAACCAAGTACACATCTCTTCACTTGTTTGTTTAGTATTAAAGCGACCCCTTTTTCGTGTTTTTTACCTCTTGCTACGATTTGGAGTTTCTTGTGTTACACATCAGTTGCCTATTTTAAACTAGCAGAATTTAATTTCAGATCGCTCGATGTACACAGGAATTACTTACAAGATTAAAGATTTTAATATTTCAAGAATAGATGCAGAAAAAATTATAAAATGTAACACTTTTCAATATTCCAATATTGCAAGTAGATAAAAACAAAACTTTAAATTTTTATGTAAAACTTAATATTAAACATAAAATTAAATTTAAACATTTAGCAATAAGGGGTGCAACCAGTAATTCATAATCGTTAAATTATGTTTGCGGAGGAAAGAAAGGAAGGGGGATGTAATAAATTAAGAGAGAAAGAAAGGGTGAAGATATATAGGTATGTATATCAATCTCGTCAAAGCATACAAGTAATTATTTTCTGTGCTAGCATGCAGTCATTAAATCACTATTTTGTTAGGATTATTAATAGGGTTTCAAAGACAAGTGTTTTTAAAAGCATAATTTACTCCTATTACGTTTTCCTTTGTAAGATTTCGATTAGCTTAATAATGTCAAATAATAATTGGATTCTGACTGTTGTTTTTATAATTTCCAATGTTATATGAATAAAGCAGTAATTTTGCTGTATTTACTTTTGTTTAAAGACAACATCTGACAAAGTAAATCTTATTGTCCACTAGTTAGAATTACTTCCAGAGTAAAATTCCACATCGTTATCCTCCGAATGAATTCGAGCTCCATGAACAATACTTTCCAAACACTCATTGGCCATTCATTGGACAGGTGCAATTATTTTTAGAATTTTACTATTAGGGTAAATGATGTTGCTTATGTGGGCTAATTATATATTTGATATCATAATATTATGTTTTGAAATATATTTATATATTTTTTATAATTAACTTATCATTGTTTTTGTTGAAAATTATTTTCCGTGTCGTTACAGGTAGAAATGTTTGTGAATTACGTTTAGAAAGAGTTTACCAATATTAGTTTAGACGTCACAAAAGAATGGGTGATTAAAAAAATCGTGTATGTACCAGCATCGTATGAATAAATAAAAGACCCCAATCTAATTAAAAACCTAGTTTTGTTCGCAAAATGTTCATGTTATTATTAAGAGTATAGATGAAACTATTTTAAATTATTTTTTTAATTTTTACAAATTTTTCTAGAATGTGTAAAATCTTGTTTTTCTTTCCTTCGTGAGATGCAATCTTTTACTTGGATTTGTTACTGCAAGCATAATATTACCCAAGTCACTTTTTGCCGGTTAAAAACACATTCAATAGGAAATTCTTGCAAAAATTAAATAATGATCTGATTTCGACGAAAATTTCAGGACATATGTATAAATAAGATAAATGATTTTTGAAATAATATTTTTTAGAACACATTTGTGAAGTTATAGCGGGTATCTCTTATTTATTTTCTGGTTGTTGCGAGAGGCAGTAGTATTCCGTAGCAGGTTTACGGAATTTGGCCTTGTGGGAAGATAGCCCACTATAATTCATAAAATGATTATATATTAAAGAAAGGCAATTAGAGTAAAAAAGACATTTATATATATATATATATATATATATATATATATATTTCAATTAATGTTTTAGAAAATAAGTAATGCTTGAAATAAAAGTCCAACGGAGATAAAAGAGTTCATGGCAAAATAATAAGATGAAGGAGATTAAGGCTTAGAAATGTGGAAGCGTCTTCTCGGTAAAGAATGTTCATTTAGAAGTTGCCACTTCAAAGGTCGGTAGGTCAGCAAGTACTTTGCCTTTTAGTTATGAGAGAGCACACATCCGGTTCATCGCTTTTGTTCGGTCGGCATCACCACAAATCTTTATCATATTTTATTCCCCCCCTCAGGAAATAATTTCCTGAAATGTCTAGAAATGGTGTTCGCCCATATACCAAATATTAAATAAATATTTTTGTTTTTGTTGTTGTTGTTTTTCCAAATTAGCCCAAATTAGCCATTTTCCATAAAATCATCACAGAACTGTAAAAACAAAAATACAATAAAGCTCTGCCATTTCTTATTTTGATAAAATTTTAATTGATTTTATAAACAATCCATATTAAGGATATCATAGTCTGAACGGAAAGAAGCTTCAATGATTAATGAAATTTTCCAAGAATGTTTTTCGCTTTTATTATTTTTATTATAACAATTTTAAAAGTGTGTAAGTCTTTTAAAATTTCCTTCTTCATCCTTCACGCTAGATTGCTTGCATGATATTTGAAAACCTATAATCGAGCAATTTGATTCATAAAATAATTAAAACCATTTAATTGTGCTCGCCTGATAACCCGTATGTTCTTTTTAAGCATGGCCGTACGTGATATATATCATTAACAGATGGCGCGTTTCAAATATGGCGATTCTTACAGGAAAAATCTATCTATATATTTTTCCGGGTAAAATTCTTTAATCTCGTTTCCGTGTTTTCTGTTCCGTATGTTTCAACATTCAACAGGCTTTGCAAATGATATATTCAAAATTTAAAGAAAGTACTATATTTTAATTCTAGTTTCCTAAACTTGTTTTTAAAATAGTTATTGAGAAATTCACAAAATAGATATTAAAAAAAATTTTAAAATGCCATAACATTTCTGAAATTGTTACCTCACTCATGTTATATATTTTCATTCCTTTTTAATAAATTGTAAACTTATTTGAAAAGAAAATTTTATAATATTTTAATTTTTATTTCTCAATAAACACTTTCAAATGTAAAGCTATAAAAATATTAAAGAATTGCTGAAAATATTGTTTAATTTATAATTTTGATATATTATTAAAAACCAAAACACGTAGCATATAATTAAAATAACAGAGAATGCCAATTTTGTCTAACATACTTAGATTTTATGATGGCTTCTCTCTCTCATACCAAGTATCGCCTCGAATAACACGCAGATTATCGCTGATAACAAGGCTACTGTAATTATGAAATGCTTTTATAGTAGATTTCAAGCAGTAAGCAGTATTATATGTTTCAAATCAGATGAAAGTAAGTTAAAAATTACTAACTTAAATAAAATAATGTCTCAACGATTTATATTTTATTTTTGTAAAATTTTTAAATCTAGAGTTGGCTTCTTTTAAAAAATATTTTGAGCGGCGAAAAATGACCAAAGAATTGAATTTTTGGTTTAATTTAGAAAAAAATAGATTCCAATCGATATAATTTCCATTTCTCAATACACCGAAGTATTTTTATTATTGCAATTATTTAATTTAAATTCTTGGCTTTCAATTAAAATTGAAATTAATATTTCAAGAAATGTTCTTATTCTTAAAAATTCAGTTCAAAATTAGTTATCGAAAATGATTGAAGGTATCTAAAATATTGTTAATTTTAAATGATTTATGTTTTATGTTTATTTCTGCTTACCTTTTTTTATTAATCTTGTCACCCCGATCAAGGCGGGAACGCTGCTGATGTGCAGGGGGCTATTTAAGTGTAAAAAATTAAATAGGAGGACAGTTAAGAGAAAGACGAATCAGTAAATGATAGGAATACAGTTGTCATGACAGTTACAAAGGTGGAGAGAAAGGAGAAGATATACACGTTAGAATAGAAAGAACTAGAGTCAAGTGGTCAGGAGATACGTATTGACATTGCATTTAAATTCCTGAAGGTTGTAGCCGTCAGGAAAGCAAGAATATGGAAGCGAATTCCACAGACGGGAGGTTCGAGAAAAGAAGCTGCAGGAGTAGAATTGTTGTCTGCATTTGGCTGATCTAAATGTGAATGTGTAGGACCCAGTTGCCAGTCTGGTTGCACGAGTAAATACCTGTTTCAGATCACCAGTGACTTTAGTTCGTTGAAGCATAAATCATGAAAATATTTATAGAACAGGCAGAGGGAAGCCATATCCAATCGGTGGGAAAGTGGCTGGAGTCGAGCAACCAAGTCGATACCCATCACATTACTGATTCTCTTTTGTAGCCTGTCAAGAACACTGGGATGAACAGCGAGTGTGCCTGACCATATATGACAGCAGTATTACATGCATGTACGGATGGTTGATTTGTATATATGCAAGATGGATTCAGGCGGAAAAAACATCCCGGTCAGACGCTATGACCCGACCTTCCTAGCACTGAATTTAGCTATTGACTCGATGCACTTGAGATCCGAAGAGAGTGTAAGTCCTAGCAGGCTCACTTGGTCCATCATTATGGGAGCATGAGAGGTTGCTTGTGATGATTGACAGGGGGCAGCCTGCTCTTAGACGCATTCAAATTTACAAGCCACATTTTATCCCCTTCTACCACATAATATAGATCCCTCTCAAGAGCAGCAACGAGGTTATGTTTGTCCGCCTTTACAGATCTGGGAGTAAATTGTGGTGTCATCTGCGTAGGTTCTACTTGGCAATTGTTAACCTCTGGGAGATCATTTATGA
Source organism: Ascarosepion bandense (assembly GCA_037127315.1). Classification (NCBI taxonomy): domain Eukaryota; kingdom Metazoa; phylum Mollusca; class Cephalopoda; order Sepiida; family Sepiidae; genus Ascarosepion; species Ascarosepion bandense. The sequence continues at coordinate 287,819 of JBBBDQ010000980.1, read as the reverse complement.
AAATAAGGAAGATCGTCGACATAGGATAGAGAACTGAAGAATACGAGCGTTTGTACAGTAGGATGTGGAGGCATGTCCATTCTAGAAGTTATGCGGTTAGAATGGAAAGATTGACTCAGATCAAGCAAGCGTGAGTTGATACCTTAACTCCGTAGCTTGCATAGAAGGATAGCGTGCCAAACTCTGTCAAAAGCCTTGAAGATGTCCTAGGCAACAGTACGAATTTCGTGTTCAGGGAAACAGCACGAGCGTCACCTGCTGTCTGAAAGTCCTGTTACATGTACTCTGTGTTGGTCGTTATCATGACGGCCGTGGACTTGGCGAAACGGAAGAAGTAATTCCTGTCTAAGAATGGTTTACGGGCAGTAAGATGTTTTTTACACAGAATACTGGAAAAATAGTGTTGAGATTAATTACTTGTAAAGTATTAAAATACTTAATTTTAGAATTATCAAATATTTGGTTATTGTTAGAGTTGAAAGTTAAACGAAATTGGATTCGTGTAGGTTGTTGGGGATTCTCCGGGGGGTGATATGAATCCCTGCTGATATATGTATGCTTATGTCAGAATATAGCGTAAGTTTTGTACAGGCCATTGCTCAGATCGAAGTTAGAAGCTAGACGCAGGAAGATAGATTCAGGATAATATATATACTTATTAGTATATATATATATATATATATATATATATATACGGTTTGTTCCGTTTGAGGGTTTTTTTTATTTTTACTGTGAAGAATCGTATGTATTGTCGGTCCTACACAGTTTTCTTTTTTTTCCCCCTCTTTGCCCAAAGCTTTATAGCCGAGGACAATAACGGATTTAGATTCTGCTGGTTATTCGTGGTCTTTAAAAGTTTCCTGTATAAAATTTTGAAACTAGAATACACGCAGAGTCGGTTTAATAATTATTATTATTATTATTATTATTATTAATATATATATACATATAATCCACTAATCATATATTGAGCAATGTTTTAAAAAACCTGATTAATAATAGCATAATTATGTGCATCCGTATATGTAAATTTAATGATGTACGTCCCTCTCTTTCTCTTTCTCTCTCTCTAAATATATATATATATATATATATATATATATATATATATATATATATGTAGGTGAAGAGACTCAACAGTTTTACAATTCTGAATTCAGTGAATATATTTGACATTTTATCTCTACAAAGGAAACCTACATTTGCAGCAAGGGCTCAATGTTAATTAAAGATAAATTACTTCTTAAAAGTAAAATACTATTTCGAGTGTTTAATTTCCCTTTGATAGAATTTGTTAATTTTTGTGAGCATTTAATATCATTAATATTTTTTTAATATATTATTACTTTTTCATGATTTAGAGTTTAAATAAAGAGACAGATTTGTTGTCTATGAATTCCTAAAATGTACAGCTCTCTCGATGATTGAGTAGCAGTATCGAAAATATCCATATCTTATTTTGACAAGCATTAATTTTTCAACGGTTATCTCCTAAATCCGGTCTCGCCAGATAATGAATTATTCTTGGCAAGTATGTCATATTTTAAACGCGTATACAGGAATTACAGTTTTGCAACAGTTCTTTCATAGAGAGTTGTCCAAATTTAGGTAAACAATAGATGAAATAGTTTTGTGTATTGGTTATATTATTAATATAGTCTTCATTATATCTATGGTATTTTTGTGTGAGTATCTTGTAATATTTCCTGAAACAGATCCTATTGATTTGGCCGAAGATATCCAATTGATTCATCAGCACATTTGACTGAATTGACCTCAATGAATTTCCTCTTTTATTACCTAAGGACATAGTCTATAGTTAAAAAAAGGTTTTTGAAAATATAATCGTATATTTAATGTCAAATAATGCTTATCTTATGCTGTTCACCTATTTCAAATCTCGCTCTATAAGCAGATGAAATGAAACAACACGTAACGTTTTAAAATACTCATTATTTATACAACATATATTAATCTTCAACATAGTTTACCTCCCCGTCATTTCACGTAAGGAAATATTGTAATTGCGACAGTAGAATTAACGATTAATATAGGAAGAACCGACAGACACTGATCATCATTTTAATGCCATCACTGTTAGAAATTTTATCATTTTATTACAAAATATTTCAGAAAATCAGATTGTGCAACGCCGTTAAATTTTATAGTTCTTTCTAATACTGAAACCAATTTTCTCCAGAACATATGTGATTGTTTTGAGGAAATTTAACAACTTATCTACCATCCTCATGAAGGTGAATGTGACCTCTGTTTTCATTATTACATATGGCTGAAGGGTTTCAGTAATAGAAATGGTGTTACTTTGGTAATTATTTTTTGTTTATCAACAGTCAATGGGTTTCTTACGGAGTTTTGCTTAATATTTATTGATTTGCTTTTATCGCAAGTATTTATTTTGATAAGTTTTTGAGGTAAAATAATTCCACGATCGAAATTGATTTTGCACGAGTCAAGAAGAATTTTTGCATAGAATTATTGACACAAGTTAAATTAAAAATCAATAATTTATAAATGCAAAAAAATAATTTCATGTGCAGATTTTTTTAATTCAAGTTACATTAATAACTAGGGTGAAATGTTCAATATTCTTGTATCAAATAAGGCATGAAATTGATATTTTTAAATGTTATAAAATAATTGTTTCAAAACGTGTTATGAAAAACATTAGAAAACAAGGCTTCTCAAACTTAAACCTTGAGATTGTGTTTTTTAATTATATTCGGTTAATTTGTCTTCTTATGAATTTGAAGATTATTTTTTTTTGTACTAAGACTGATGGTGTTGTCTTGTAGAAATTTTTTCTTTCGAATAAAATGGAATTTCAATTCTTTATTTTAGTTATTGTTGAACTGGTGCTTTTTCACGTGTGTTTTAGTTTGACAGAATTTTAGGCCTATGCCTGAATTTAAATTCATTAAGATTTTGTTGCTTGTTTGATGTCGCTGCCCGCACTGTACTACCTTACTGGTGAATTTTAGTTCCATTTATGTTTAAATATTGAGTTATTCTCGTGCTGTGGTTGGAGGATTTTTGGTGGGAAATTTCAAATTCTTGGAACGCTGAATTCTTAGATTGGTGTGAACTCTAACTGACAAATCAGCAATTGCTACAAAGGTTTATTATGTCTGGAAATAAGTTTTGATATACGATTACCACTTGACATTACTAAAACAAGTAAAGTTTAATTTTTTGTCAGTTTCTTATCTTCACTCAAATTTTGAATTCAGGATGAGCTGTAACAGAATCTTCTTAAGAATTTTATCATTAATGGTTTGAATTATTCTTTCGAAGCCTATCTTAAAATTACCGATTTTCAATACTCTACGATTCTGACTTTTCTGAAAAAGTTCTATACCACCTTATATCTATATTCAAATCTGCAAGACCTTTAATTTTTAGGGCGGTGAAGTTTGAACAGATATGTGGGGGGGCTTTGCAGCCAGAACAATATATTCGTGAATCTAAATGCATAAGTGTGCGTTGTGGTGTGGATGTGCGTTGGGCAGCACTGGATTTCGGTTCGGAACGAGAAATCAAGGAGCCGAGTTCAAATTCCAGTTAAATTCATTTCATTCACTTACGTGCAAATATCCTTGAGAAAGCTATTCATCTGCCTCTTCCCTCCAGTTATGGGTCAAATAACAGGACAGAGTGGGTTCTATAGTCTTAGCTGTCAACCAGTCTACCACAAAAATAAATGGCAACCTAGTGCGGGATAATCTTCTGCCCAGTCAGTCATGTCTCTTTCGAGACATGATCTCCCAAGCGTTTATCACGTATGGCAATTAACTGAAGTGTAGTCCAAGAATACATTTTGATGAACTGATAGAACTTGTGGTTCTGGCGATGCAAGGCTCAAAATATTTTAAAACCTGACCAATTACTGGGAGATTTTGAGGTCATACGAAATAGGCATTAGAACATTTTCTCAGACAAACATGACATAATTCAACAGATTGGCTTAAGTTTTTATAGCTAAAATGTTCTCATATGACTAACAAGCAATTAAAACATTTATTTTGGCGAAAAGTCACTCATTAAAACAATAGATTATAACATCCCCTGGGATTAAGACGCATTATTTTCAGGATAATTGCGCCAATAAAAGCACTTTAAAGTATATGAATCGATTTTCCAATAAAGATTTTGGTTTTTAAACTTTTACGATGGTGGACAAAGATTGCCTAGTCTAAATTATGCTCTGTCATTATAATTGTTATTTTTTCTGTAAAATAACCCACAAAAATAATATTTTTAAAAACTGGTTTAGGTAAAATTTAATTTAGACGGATCCAGACCAAAGATAAACTACACAAGATAAATTGTAAATAAAAACTGTATATTTAATCTTAACAGACAAAAATGAAAGTCATTATTTACATTTTTCGGATTGATGAGCTGATAATTATTGATAAATTCAAGTTTTTGCGGCTCACCTAAGTTCTGGCTTCTTTATGTGAATGGAATTTCATGGGTATATTGTTCTCGTTCCATGTTTCATGATACTTCCGGATGTCTTTGTTATCTCCCTTTAACTCAGCCCTCTCAGTTATTTTTCACCACTGCTCTATCCCGGTATTAAACTCACAGCACCTTTGATCGATTCACTATTTCTAATCAACTCTTTCATCCACAATAATTATTCGGATCTAAATTCAGAATTCGGTTTGAAATTTCAGTCACCTGAAAAAGGTCCTATCGTACAACAGCCAAAACATCGTGAATATGACAAAAGAAATTGAGGAGAAAAGTGCGAACAATGTAAATATTGGAAAAACTGCACTATCTATGAAGTACAAGCAAGATAGTCTGAAATACATACATTAATAACGTTTTGTGCCAAATGATGTTAGATTATCAGTGAAAATTAAATATGTTTTATTGCAGTAATAATTATAATACGGCATTAGTCTCCCAGAAGAGAACACTACATAAAATAAAGAAATACTTTCTGAATAATGTTTTAAACATTAGTAGAATTTTCGAACCAAAGTTCCTAGTAACAGAGGAAATATTTTTCTTGATATAGTAGCGACATTGATGTTTCTTTAAATTCTCGTCTGTTGGTTGTCAAATTTCTTCAATATTGCTTTTCGTTCCGGGCCGAAACGACCTGTCTTTCTATCGACTCTGAAAATTGAATCCAATCTCCGAACCTTATATAACCTACAGGTAGGCTCCAAATAAACTTCTCGGAATTAGAAAGGAAAGCCTTTTCTTAGTTTTGGATGAAAAACAATCTTGGCCTGTTTTCACACAAATAGAAATGTACTAAAAATATTTCGGAAATTCACAAATTAAGCAAGAACCCAACACTGCGGCTGCTTTATCTCTGAAAGACAAACGATTTACGCATTAGCAGCTGAAATTATTCGTAATATTTAAATTACTTAAATAAAATTGTTTATAAGTGATCCAAACAATGACTTGTCTTAATATATTTTATTGCATATTCATAGTAAATATAGTCAGTTATCTTATGCCAGTTTCATTTAAAGAATAAGTTTTCATGTAGAATGTAAAAAATGTTTTCCTGTTGGGTCATTTTATTCGAAATGTAAATATTTTTATCATTATCTTAGTCTCCTTTTTGTAGATGTACTGGATTTTAGCGAGAAAACAAAACAATTGCTGTTTTTAATCAGGAAATTAATATGTGAGGTGGTACGCTATATTTAAGAATATCTGTACGAAAAATCGAATTATGAATATTCTAAAGAAAATTTCTAAAAAATGGAGAAGTCCTTTCATTTTTATTCTCTTCAAAGGTGTTTGAATAGATTTTTTAAAGACACTGCATGATTATTATGCATGGAAATGCATCCTTCAAAATACACATAGATTCAGATTATGTACTTATTGATACGTGATGTTCGATGTGGTGCAGTAGGTATCGGCTCGGAACGAAAAAACGGAGAACCACGTTCGAATTCATTGCATTTAATAAATGCAAATATCCTTGGGAAAGTTATTAATACGTGTCTTCTCTCTCCAGCCTTGGGTTAAATAGCAGAACAGATTAAATTCTATAGCCTCAGTTTTCAGCCAGTCTACCGCAACCTGATGCGGGAAAATCATCTTTCCAGTCTGTCATGTCTCTTTCAAGACATGATTGCACAAAAGTGTATCACTTATGGTAATTAACTGAGTGACATTATTGATCCACTCACCTATATATTGGATGATGTTTTATGTGATTTTAAGCTATGTGTATTTATATTTCTCTACACTTTCACTTGGTTATGTTGGAACCGGTTTGAAAAACAAAACGATTATATTTTGTTTTTATTATTTCTTATCCTCTGACAATCTCTGATTGAAAAGAATTGTTTTTCTCTTTAATACAGGATCAGATTATTAACTGATAAGGAATTAAATTTGAATACAATTCATTAACTTCAGGGATCGTGTTTTTAATTTTAATCTAATAAGAAAAGCAAGATTATGTTCAGTTCTATTTACTAGAAACAATGACACATTTATATTGATAGAACATTATTATTCGTCATATGATTATTCATCAGATTATTCATATTATTCATAAGATTCTTCATAAGATTATTAGTCATATAATTTTCCCCACAGGACGTAGGCTATCATGGCTCTCCACAACAGTGTTTTTACATGATTTTTGCAGTTATCTAATCAGCGAATATATTTATGGAAAACGTACATGGAATGTTACTTTATGGCGCCAGAAAACTGCCTAAAGCTTAGCCACCAGGACAAGCTTAGTAATATTGCTGATTCATTTGTTGACTTTATCAAGAACTTAGAAAAAAACATTAGGCTATTTGTGGCAGAAATACTCTAAGCGTAAACGAATATATTTTAGAGAAAAAAATTATATTTTGTTCCTTATTCGATTGACTTAAAAGAGAAATAACTTTTTGTAGACGAAAAGAGAAAATGTTTCATAAAAAAGACAAAATGTCTGGTGTAGAAATCCAAAAGCGGAAAGAATAAAGAAAATTGTCATCCAGCAATTAATTAAGTTATTATGAAATAGTAATTTGATGTTAGAAGCAAAAATATTATCTGTAATGCTATGTAATATGAAATATAACATGTTAGGAATACCAGGAAGCAAACACGTAAAGAAATCGTTAGCCTTAAGGAAAATTGGAATAAATTAAATTCATGATACTGGAACTATTCGAACTTTTGTTCTCATCTTGGTTGATATAAGTGTCATAATAGACACTACGTTTCGAGCAGGTACGCTCTGGTCATCATCAGGTGTTCATAGATCGGGACAGCGGTGTAGAAGATATATTAGTTGGTTATACATATGTTAGTATCATCTAGTCGTCATGATATCGACCTTGCACTTGGTAGTGAGAGTACCAAATTCCAACATGAAAGAAAAATAATTTATTTGACAGGATATTTTGCAACTAAATAAGCCACATCATCCCATCTATGGGCATGTGATGGCGACCAGAGGGTATTTGGTCAAATCTTTGTGTCCATTATATCAACCAAGATGAGAACGAAAGTTCGAAATATTTCGAAGGTTATTGAAAATTACTCATGTTAGAAATAAATGCAGAGAAAATTGCTATCTGCAGTCAGAAAGGGCTAGTAGGAATTAGGAGGATGCACAATGAGGAAATAATGGTCAGAAAATTTGACATACACAAGACAGATTGAATGAAGTTTTAAATGGGGAAACAGGGAGTGACGATTTAATGAGTTTGAGAGAATGGAATAAAGAACAAATAGAAAAACAGAATCTTGCCAAGAGTTGGAATTCTTTTATGCTTTAAGCGTCAAACCCTAATTTTGCCGATTTATTTTTATACGAAATGAAAAAATAAGTATAAAACATTATTTGTCCACTCTGGCATATGCGATTTAGCCCAGAAATAAAAGAAAGAAAGATGAATGATAGAAAGTGGAAACAAACAGAATGATTAAGTCAAAAAAGTAAAGTCGTGAAGTTTATAAGTGCATTTATCAATTACATTCCCAAATAAAATTAAACAAAAAAACAATCCCAAATAAAAATAAAAAACAAACAAAAAAAGAATGCATTTATTCTGATTTTCCTTCTTTTAATAAGTAAACATTGAAAATTATTTTCCTTCCTAAATTTTAAAACGTATCACAGAGAATAATAAAAACGGGCGAAAGAGATAAAGAATACAAAACTAAATAAGAAGGAAGTTGTCGAGAACTGCAATCTACTATACTCTTCATGGTCGGGTCACATAGAAGATACTATTAAACCCTACTTAAGCTTTTATATTTTTGTGAGAAAACCAAAGTTACATATTTTTCTCTATGGCTTTTGAGAAAAAAAAAGCGATGGAAGGAAAAAAGAAAGCATATCATGTAAAAATGAAAAAGGAAGAATGAAAGAAAAATGTAAGAAAGAAAATATCAATTAAAAGAAAGAATTTATAAAAAATAGAAACAAAGTAAAGAAAGAAAATATCAACGAAAAAATATAGAAATATCAAATAAAAAAAGAAAGATTAAACGAAAGAAAATATCAACAGCAAGAGAAAAGATCAATAAAAAGAAGAAAAACAGAAAATATCAAATAAAACGAAAGAAAATATTAAGAATAAAGAATGTGGAAAGAAAGAAAGAAAATATCAGTTAAAAAGAATAAAGAAAATATCACGTGAAAATAAAGTAGAAGAAAATATCAAGAATGAAGAAGGAAAAATGAAAATATCAAGTAAAAGTAAGTAGAAAGAAAGAAAACTATAATAACAAAAACACTATTAAGAAAAACATAAGGTCAGAGACGCATGTAGAAAACAGCTGCATTTTATATCCATCAAAACAATTTACTTCAGTGTTATTGAATGCCTTCTACCTGATTGTGTCCCCAAATCACTCCAGCCCATATAAATCCAGTTTAGGTTACCTTTCTCACTTATTATCATTAACTCAACCACAATCTAATCGTTTCCCTGAAATTCTTTTTCGACTTTCCTTCGACAACAATCTCCATATATTTATTTTTATCTCTTTTCCATTCTTTGATTTTCCACCTTCATTTCCGTTTAATGGCGTCTTCTTATTTGATGTCCTTTCCACGCCACAGGCAAACGCTATCTGCTCCGTGCATGGCTGTAGATTTGTTTAAGGCGTAGATAAATGAATCAAGATAGAATGTTTTTTAACTTTCTAATCACATTGCCCGGCTTTAAAGTAAACGTTTTATAACGTGTCTGAAACTACGTATGCGTACTTTTGTTTTTTTCCGATATTGCTTTCATTCCATGACTTAGTTGTTGAAAAACCTGACTGTTACTGATTGGCTATCGCCACAAGAAACCTGACTGTTACTGATTGGCTATCGCCACAAGATCGTTTCTGCACGATTACGATTTCGCAAAGTCTGATTGATGAAGTAAAAGTAACATTAACCATTAAGTGCAACCATATTTACTTTTTCAAGGACGTTCCTTTTTTCCAACACATTGATAGTTAATTCCTTCTTATTTTCTTATATAATTCTTTAATTATCCTTTTCGTCTTAGAATAATTTTATTCGGATGATTAGCATGAAAGGTTTACAGTAAGTAACTCTCAACATTTTCTAAAATTGAGTATACTATGATGAAAAAGACCCAAACTTCATAAAAACTAACTTTTCGTTTGGTTTAGGTATTGCTTTTCTCGCGCCAGCGAGTGGGCCAAAGACAGTATATGTTATCTTAACGTCTTCTTAGTGTTAATAACACGTTGATTTGTACATTTTTTAAAAAATCAATAATTGTCAGGTTCTAAGACAGTTTGAAGGATTTGTACACAATTTAAAGTTTTTTTGAATACTTATTCTAAATAAGACTTGGAATTTTTTCAAATCCATTGCCCCCACTTATTTGATATTATGAACTTTCGAGAAATTAAAATTTCGCCCACTTCGTGTTTATATTAGTAAAAAGAAAACTGCAATATTTATGTTATCAGAAACACCATTTACCAAAACATTGTTCTGAGTCATCATATAAAAAATGAAATAAATTTATGACAATATGTTCGTAGAAAAAATTCAATAATTTTACAAATAAAATGTATTAAGGACAACATTGTCTAAAGAATAAATTTAACATTTTCATGAACAATGATATTTATGATAAATGTTTTTCATTTTTTAAATTTTAAGTAGAAAATTGTATTATCAAATAAATGAATCCTGTATTAATTTCAGCCTTTTAGACATTATTATTATGAAGTGAAAACTATATTTACAAATCTTAACTAGAAAAGACTTATTCAAAATATCAAACGGCACTATTTTTAAAGGTTCTATATAGATATGCGATTTTTAAGCAGGTTTAAACATACACTACATTATCAGAAAATATGTGCGATAACTATAATAGATTTAAAACAATATTTATAAAATTCAATAAAACATAAGAGAATATTTGCCTGAATTTCGAAGATTACTGAAAACTTAAAAATTATATAAAAATGTGTTGTTGTCATTTTCTTAATTTAAGTTTTTCTGATAAATTCTTCGACGAACAACATTAAGTCTGTCATCAGGGGGTCAATACGTCAAAACATCTATTATTGGCCACTTAAACAATGCATCTCGGCAATATTTTGCACTCTCACCAATGGTATGTGTTTCAAATAATGTTGGTTCTACTTTAAATCAATTAATATTCATCAGATAAAGTTTCAGAATGGTATATTTCATATTTGGGAGATATTTTAATAAACAGAAATACATTTTGATGAAATACGACTAAAAAGACGCTAATAATCTCTGTTGGCAGAAAAAAATGAAAGAAAAATTTCTGTCACTATTTATTAGTTTTTAAAATACAGTAATGCATGTTGCTAATTGGAATATTAAATTTATTCTATTAGCTTGAAATTAAAACTAAAATAAAATACAAGTTTTTTTTTATTTATTAATAATTATTTTTAAACATAATGTATCAAATTTTGTGGCGAAATTCCGTTTTGAAGCTTGTATAATCGAATGCAAACATAGTGACACGTAAGCATACACACGCGCACATATATTTATAAGATTAGGAAAATTGAACGAAAGTTTTATCTTGAGGAAATTTTATTTAATATTTTTTCTATATTTCCGGTGAAATTTTAAACAGAAATATCAAATAACTAATTACTTTTGGACTTCTTTAAATATAAATAAAATGCAGGCGGGGGTGAAGACACGTTTTTAGAAAACAAGGAAACTGAATTTTATTTACTGAAGGCTGAAGGACCACGCGCGTTAGAGTGGAGATGACGAACAATGTGCGCAGAAAAAGAGGTGGGGTAGATTGTGCGGATATGAGTGAAAATTAACGGTTATAACTAGACATGAAAATGCTAAAAATGCAGAGTTCAGGAATGCATCCTCTTCGCATTCTTTGGTAGAAAGCAAGCGTTCTGTGAAGGAGCTCCACGATTGAAATTTATTCCTTACTGAAAGAACAGAGAACAAATGAAGGTGGTTCTTTTCAAAACACAAGGGACAATGAGACTAATATGTAGAGGTTATAGATATTAGAACTAAAGAAGGTGACTTATTATAATATGTTTTCATCGAAAAAGCGATCGTATAGCAAGAGGATAGGATTATATGTGGAAAAGAATTTGGAAGGTAGAAATAATTAAATATTCGCAAAGTTCCATATACACTTTAGGTCTCAATGAAGATTTGAATAAAAAATATTATACAGCTCTAGCTCAGATAAGAATTTATTAATTCATTTTCAGTCTGATCCCAATGTTATAAAGGTAGAACGTAACAAAATGTGCAGAGAATCGACTATTTTCCGACATCTACAGCAATGAATATACGAGTTTCACTTCATGTACGGAATGGGATTGCATCTCAGTAAACCAATGGTTCACTTTGTTCGCCACTCGGTAAAATTTATGTGAAAAAAATTACAATTAAAGTGCAAAGGGAATGTTAAAGGGAAATATCCGCTAAATTGATGTCAACATTATCACAGATACTCTCTCCTCTAACCTATATATATATATATATATATATATATATATATATATATATATATATATATCGTGTTGAATACACATGTTCCCGTCCGATCACCGAAGTTAAGCAATATATATATATGTAGATAGATAGATAGATAGACACACACACACACACACACACACACACACACACACATACATATAGATATACTGCGTAAGTTTCTAACATGTGGTGTTTTCAGGCGCTTTACAATAACTGATTTTACTGCTTAAATTTTTTCAAGAAGGCTCATATAACAGTGATTTTTTGAAGGTTACGTAATAAGGAGTTTTTGAACGCCGAATTTATAAAATTAGAAGGAATTATAATGTTTTCATCCATGGTTGTATGAACCTAATAAGTATTTTTTTTTATATGGCTACACTTAGGCAGAATTACTGTTCTTTCATTCAGTAATTCATTTTTTGTTTTGGAATAAACTCATACCTACATTTTCTTCTTGGCGCAGTCTACATATTTGGCAATGTTGTAAGGATTTAATGCTTTCATTATACTCCACGTTATGTCTAATTTTTTCCATATTTTAAATTCAATTTACACATGTGGCTAGCCAATTTTGTACAATTTTTAAAATTTTCTATTTTAAATGTCGACTTGTGATTGAATCATCTGGTCTTAAAAGTGTCTTTGGTTTATCCCAAATATGTTTTTATATACCCATTTCAGTCATGTGCTTTTGCTATTTAAATGACTTATTTTGTATTATATACTAGTGCTTCTACTTGATAGATAAACATTTATTTACCCTGTTTTTTTCCAATATTTTAAAAGAAAAAATAAAAATAAAATAGTAGTTAATTTATAAAGAAATACTGTTGCAGAAATGAAAATATTACGTATATTGTGCTATGTGAAAATATTACGTATATGATGCTATGTAAACATATTACGTATATGGTGTTATGTGAAATTATTACGTATATGGTTCTAATTGAATATATTACGTATATGGTTCTATTTGAAAATATTACGTATATGGTGTTATGTGAAAATATTACATTAGTAGATCTATGTGAACAATGACTAAAAAATAAATGTGCAGTGAACGTTTGCTTTGTGACCATGTGTTCTAATCTCATTAGGGTTGACTTGTTGTTAAAGTGACTTTTTGATGTTTTTAGACTAGATGAGACGTTCGCACCGTTGGAAAGTATCTAAAAATGCTACAGTTTAACTCTTTGCGAATCATCGATTGTTGTGATTAAACAGAATCACATGTTATCGTGATCGAAGGCTTGATCTTGCTTGTTCAGTTTATGATCACGCTAGATAACGCACTTTCCCCTAGAATCTTTAAGTAGTGTTCACTCAGCATAGTTGCAGTATTAAATATAGGTAGGCTCCGCAGGCGTTGAACAGCCATCTGTTACAGGGTTTAGTAAGCCGACCTAAAAAACGGGCACCCGTCATACGGGTGAGAAGCCATTTTGTTAATTTTTTATCGGCTTTTCTATTTACACATTATTATTTTAAAACTCATTTCAGCCCAAGCAAGTTTACACGGGGTTACAGTGAAAGAAAAATACTGGGCAAAAGTTGTATTGATGAAAAGGTAAAAGATCAACGGTATTCAGTAAAGCAGAAGATGACAATTGACGTTTTTTGTTTTGTTTTTTATAAGCGTTTCACCCCGAGCAAGGCATGTCACTGCCACTACTGTGCAGGGGGCTACGTAGAGTGGAGAAAGGCTGATTAAATATAGGAAATAACAGAGGGTGGGTGATAGGCGGGTGAGGATACCGAGAATGAGGGTTGGGTAGATGAGAGTGTTGTGAGAATAGTTGAGAGTTAGTGTGATAGGAGGTGTCTATTGACCCTACATTTAAACACCTGGAGATTGTAACTGTCGGGAAAGCAGACTTGTTGAAGGGAGTTCCACAGGCGGGAAGCGCGAGAAAAGAAGCTGTTGGAGTAGAATTTACGGTTACATCTTATTTGTTTAACTGTAAAAGGGTGGGACCTAGTTGCTAATCTAGTATCTCGTGTAAATTCGTGCTTAGGCGGCACCAGTGAAATAAGCTCATCGGAGCAGAAGCCATGAAAGTACTTGTAGAAGAGGCACAGGGAAGCTACATCACGCCTGTGTGAGAGCGGCTGCAGCAGGTCTGCCAAGTCAGTATCAACCACGTTACAGATCCTCCTTTGTATTTTGTCAAGAAGCCCAAGGAGAGCAGATTGTATCTCTCAGCGAAACAATTAAACGAAAGAGAGTTCCACAGGTGGAAAATGCGTGAAATGAAACAGTTTTAGTAGAATTCTCTGTTGAATTTAACAATTTCACTGGTAAAATGGTGGGAAGTATATGGCAATGGAGTAACATGCTTAAATCTATGTGGTTGGTGAAACAAGGAAAATGATTTTCAGTGCTGATACCATGAAAATATTTGTAGAGCAAGCAGAAAAAACAAAGTTATATCGTTGAAAATCTGACTGAGGTCAAGATTCTAAGTAAGGATATTTTAATTGTTCAGGCTATTTAAAATGTTTCAGACTGTTATTCTAAATTTTGTTGTCATACTGAAGACATTTCAGTCGTTGCAAGCTCTGGCTCTCGTCAGGTCTTTCCAATTTCTTAGATGACGTATTGTAATTATTTCCATTAGTTGTTCGGACTGTTATCCTCATCTTTGTTGCCTTATTCACGACGTTTCGACGGTTGTACACTCCGGCGTTTTTCAGGTGACTGAAACTGGAACAATCTACTCCGGTGGACGAAATAAAGTTTTTCTTTCAAAATTCCAATCTCTGAAAAATAACCGGATCGTACAACAGCAGAAATGTCGTTTATATGGCAGTAGAAATGATGATAACATTTCGAACAGTGTAAATGGTGTAAATAGTTCATGGCGTTTATTATGCTTATTATAATTGTGCATATATGTTTTTATTTTTGTTTTAATATATGTAATGAACATATAACAAAGCTCAGTATGTTTCAATGTTCAAACCATATTTCCAGATTTCATAATTTTGCACGTAGTTACGTAGGTTTAAGGAACAGATAATAGCAATTTTAGAGATATTTTTCCCATTCCTGTTTGTCGCACACTTGTATAGTATAAGGTTATTTTCCAAATTTTTCGCCGGTTTTGTTTAATTATTTCTTTTAAAAGACCGATTTCCATTTAATTTATCTCTTTCTTGATAGCATCAATATTCGTCATTTTCTTTTCTCTTATATTTCTTCACGTTCACCAATATTCCACACTTCCATTATTACTCTATTTTTGTTTTGCTTTATATCACACATTTTTTTATATTTCATTTATTTTTCATTCCATACAACTTTAAAGAAAGGGGACTTTCATCCATTTCCCATATTTGCTTATCAATTCATCATTCGTTTATTTCCTCTCTGTCAAAATCTGTGCTATTTTCCTGGGTCCTTACAGAATATTTTCCTTTTTAATCTGCATAGACTGGACACTTATTAATTTATCATTCCTCTGTTATATGGACGAGAAGATGGGAGAGGGAATGAAATATCATAAAAGAATGTGTTTTTACTTATTGCAATGTCTAACAGAATTTTCTCGCGGTATGTATTTGTTTTCCATTTTGATTATAATAAGCCGCCAAGATGGCAGACTAAAGACTAAAGGTCTACGACAATCATTCTGCTTGTGTCACTTTCAGATAGAAGATTTTTTAAAGAAAGACTATTACTGAAAAGTAAGCTTCGGAAAAATAAAACTTTTATCTTTGCAAAGCAAATCTAATTTATATTTGTCAAAATAGAAACGTCTGTATTTGTAAAATTGAGATACTCATTAATTACAGAGCAAAATATATTGTCAACATCAGTGGAATCAAATTATATACGTGAGAGGTAGTACAGTGTAGAATATCGATCAACCTTTCTTTACGCATGAAAATTCAAGTGGGAAAAAAGCAAATATTATTAATCATCTTCTTGTAACATAATACACATTAGAATCCTAATATATTTTAATTTGGCTTAGACTTAAAAGAATATATATATATATATATATGTATAGTCATCTGCAGACAGATTTGTTTCACTGTATCACAGCTCATCAGTACGGATAAACATCCGGTTGCTTCGAACCATTATAAAACCCGATCGAATTGACATCAATCGGTGATTATAACCTTGAGTTATGAGCACTTGGTAGATGTAGGTGGGTTTAATCGTGTTATAGACAATAACATAACAGTAGCCAAATGAACGAAGCATAAATGCGTGAGTAGCTAATGTTTTTTCAATGTCTGCCATCCCTCCATAGTTCTCAATATATATATATATATATATATATATATATATATATATATATATATATCCGCTGACAGTCCTGTTTCTATGTATCACAGATCATCAGTACTGTATGATATTCTATTGCGTCCAGCCAGGATTGAAACCCGACCGATTTGATATCAGTCGGAGTATTCGTATCTAAAATATCGGCACACGGCAAAGAAAGCAATGTTATATACACAATGTAATCAATGTAATCAGAAGCCAGTTGCCAAAATATTCCATTCATTACTAAAGAACAATGCGTCAATCGCGGTGAGTAATATTTCTCCAGTGGGCTCAATCGTCCGGCGAGATACTTAGTCTTGGGTCATAATAAAATTAGATCAGTTCACAGTTGCTTCAAGTTTTTGCTTCATTTTTGATGTTATTATTCAGCTATCTCTGCCATACTGAAGGACAGACATCACATCGCAATTCAGTACATTCTCTTTTATTTCTAGAGGAATTTACTTTCTCTGAGTACAACCTTAGCTTTGGGAATACTTCATTCGCCATCCTATTCGCCTTCGGATCTCAGTGTCGCACTTTCATTCTTCAGATATTACACTTCTCAGGTATATAAACTTTTGAACCTGCTTGGTTTTACTATCCCTCACCTTCAATTGGCGTTCTGTTCTCTTCCCTTTGCTGATTACCATGCATTATATTTTATTTGTAGTTCTTTCTTCCAACTTTCTTCAGCTATATTCTTTGGCGGATTTGTAGTTTCCTTTCAGTGTCTGCCTTCGGCACTGTATCATATCCGTATCTTATGTTGTTCAGTTTGTGACTGCCGATGATGAATTTTTGAATAATATCTAGGGTTATCATCTTTCATAGATTTTTTAAACTAATACTTGGCAGCGGCGTATTTAATATGAAAAGAACAAAGTTTAAGGTTTACAACTACTAATCCCAGAGAGTAGCTTTTTAACAGAAATGTTGTTTTATTTTTAAATATATATTTTTAGTAAAATACGTTGATTTTGGTGATTGTATTGTAAGGGAATAAGATGACGTAGCCAATATTGTTCTTATATAACTTTAATATGTTAATTACATATATTTTTTTTTGTAATTGATCAAATTTAAAAAACTGATTGAGGCCTTTCAGCTTATAAACCTCCAGTTTTATGAGTTGACCGGAATCCATTCAGCGATTATATTTTGACAGTTAAATTCTCGATGTTTCTGGATGCAAAGAGGGCTTCGTAACTCTTCCAATTTCAGCGTCTAACATCTGTTGTTTCGGGAGTGATTTGCGGCAATATGGAATTACATATCACGCTGTATTATGCGACATAGAGAAAAAATTGTAAGTACGCTGCACAAGAAAGACACTTTAATATTAAACAATCTGTATTTTTAGCTAAAAAAGACAACGAACAATTTCAATTAATTTATTCATAATAAAGTATATGGGTTATTCAAATTTTTTTGTTATTAGCTTTTTTATTGTATTTATATACTGCTTCTAAATTTGACAATCACTAGTAGGGGTTCTTGTCACAAACGACAGCATGGGTTGAACATCCTTTAATGATAGCTCTTTATTTTCAAAATAACCTGATAATCATGACAAATTTCAAGAAAGCAGCAGTCATGCAAGAAAACAAAACCTCGCACTTGTTGAAATTACAGGCCTCAGAAGATGATAACGCCATTTTTAATTCATATTCGACATTCTTCAAAGAGATTTCTGGACTTATTTTGAAATTCCTCCACAAGCTTTCATGTAATTACTTCGTAATATCGATGAATGTAAATTGGCAGTTTTTATGCGTCAATTTGCCTCGAGTGATTGATTCATCGTTTAAAGTTTATATATAGCCGCAGCGTTTCTTCGGTAGAGTCGGCTTTTAAATTTAAACACTTGCTTTTTCTTTTTAATTTTTTTAACTTAAATAAATATTTTCATTCGGATGATTCATTTGCAAGGGATGTTAGGTTTTTAATTAAAAAGCGAGGCAATTTTTAACATTTCAAGCGAAACCACGTGTAAAACTAAAATTAATTTGATATCACGAAATTATGTGTAGTTTTCTACCTTATAGTCAATGCATATAATTACAGCATTTGCTTTTAATTATCGATGGAACGCTTGCATCTTAACGGGAAAAATGAGTGGCTTTATAATCTATTAAGCTGTATCATTTGTGTTTCTATTCATACGAGGATGTTTCTAAGATACTCATAGATAACCACAGATATTCATATATATGTGTACTTAAATATTAATGTATAAATATCTATTGTGTAAATGTATTAATAGAGAAAGAAGCAGAGCGGCTAATTACTTAGGTTACCTCAAGCCTGCTTAGCACAAAAGAAGTGAAACAAAAGATTGGAGGTTCGAGTTAAGTCTTCTTCCATAGCGTACATTTTTTTCATTTCTTTCAAGACATTTGTGTCTATATCTCTCTACAGTTTTTAGCTCTAAGCATTTTTATCTTCATACAATCCTCCATTCCATCATTCATTTAAACTAGCTAATTTAAGACGTTTATCCCAGTTAACTTCTGTCTTCCTTTCTGCTGTTCTTCCAAACGCAATATTTGTCTATATTTCTGAGATAAGATGTTATTTATATTATTTACATTGTACGCATTCTTAACTCATCTTTACTGCAATAATCCCGACGTTTCAGCCATTGTACGTTCCGCCCTTTAGGTGATTGGAATTTCGAAACAAATATTTTACTTTGAATCAAAAACTCATCAACCAGTGAATGAAAGCCTTGTTTAGATTCTGTGACTTGATCCAAATAGTTGCGAGTTCAATACCCAGATACAGCAGTGGTGAACAGATAACATATTTGGTTAAGTTAAATGGAGATTACTAAAACATCCAGAAGTGGCATGGCTCATGGAACCAGAAGAATATATAATCTATTAATCTGAATACTGAATATTTGAAATTCTAATCAAGTAAAGAGCGCAACTTTGTTAATATGGTAGTAAAGATGAGTAAAACAACCTGAACAATGTAACAATTCATAGGTTTAAGGCTATATCACGTTAAACACCCTTTCCTGAACGATCAACAAACTTAAAAGAAATTAATCCATGCCAGTATTTAAATGTGTACCCGCTTGGAAAGCCCATGTAAGCTTGGATGTGAGGGTGTTATAATTCGATAACGGCTCAAAATTGATAGTTGTTAACAGTTATGAAATTCCAGTCGGTTTCGTTACATTCAATTTCACACATATATTTGGAAAGGTATTAATCAAAATATTCTTCGCAAACTATAGGTAAATTAGAAATATCTGTATCACCAAATCATAATTATCTCCTAAAAATAATACAAATTAAAAAAAAATGGTTCCAACTTTAAACAAGCTAGATATGTTTGTTAAATCGTAGCAAACGAATAATTATGTCATGAAGAGACCAGATTCTAGAATACATTTTCTTTAAGTAACAGTTTTATGGTAGAATTTCCAATTCTTCTTTTTCGTAGCAAACTAATAAACCAATCAATATCTCATGAAGTGCTCAGATTGTCTATATCTTTTTACCTCATTCAGTCAGTCAGTTAAGTGCCATACGTGATACGCTTGGGTGATTAAGTATCTTTCGAGACCTGACTGACTGGGCAAAAGAGTATCCCGTAGTAGGTTGCCATCAATTTGTGCGGTTAACTGGTTGCGAGTCAAGGCTATAAAACCAAAACTGTTATGCTATTTTGCCCATAACTGGAAAGAAAGAGGGGGATTAATACCTTTCCCAAGTGTTTTTACACGTAAGTGAATGCAAAGAAAACGAACTCGGCTCCTCAATTTCTCGTTCCGAGCCGATATCCACTTCACCACAACACACATCCTTTCCTCTTTCTCCTTCTATGAGCCTTGTCCATTCAGGACGTAGGCGATCATGGCCTTCTACATTTCTTTATCACTGGTGGCTCTTAGCACGCCTTCTTTGTTACACCATGCAATCGTCGTTTTGTCATCCGCCTGATTAGGTCCTTCAAATATGTTATCCGTTGCTTCCCCCTTTCTCTTTTCCCTCTATCTGGCTTGTTAGTATCAGCTTCTCTAAGCC
Source organism: Ascarosepion bandense (assembly GCA_037127315.1). Taxonomy (NCBI): domain Eukaryota; kingdom Metazoa; phylum Mollusca; class Cephalopoda; order Sepiida; family Sepiidae; genus Ascarosepion; species Ascarosepion bandense. The sequence goes on along the minus strand of JBBBDQ010000980.1, from coordinate 267,496 downwards.
CTCCTTCCTCATTGCGTGTCCTAAGAACTTCAGCTGTCCCTTCCTGATGCTCAGTATTGAATTCCTTTTCGTTTCCATTATTTCCAAGCCCTGATCATTGCTCACATGCTCGACCCATGATATTACATCATCAAAAATGTTATTTTTTATTCTAATTTTAAACGTCCTTTTTGTTTACATTATTGATAAAATTTCATCTTTTGTGATGATCAGTTCATGGTATTCTCAGTATCCTTCTGTATAACTATATATTTGTTGCTTAATTTCTCTCCCTTATCTGATAAAATTAAATTGCATCACTACAGAAAAATCATAATACATATAAGTTTAAATATCTTTCCTTTATTTTTAATGAATCTTTCCTGTTTCCTGATTTATGCTTTGTACAGGAATGTGCGTTGTGGTGCAGTGGATATCGGCTCGGAACGAGAACTCGGGGAGCCGTGTTCGAATTCCAGTTGAATCCATTGCATTCACTTACGCACAAATACCCTTGGGAAAGGTATTAATCCGTCTCTTCCCTCCAGTTATGGGTTAAATATCAGGACAGATTAGGTTCTATAGCCTTAGCTGGCAACCAATCTACCACAGAAAGCAATGGCAACCAACTGCAGGATAATCTTCTTTCCAGTCAGTAATGTCACGAAGAGACATGATCGCCTAAGTGTGTTTCACGTATGGCACTTAACTGACTGACAGGAATGTATTTTTGCTATCCAAATATGTCTTCGGATTTCGGTGTCACATATTCTAGTCTTTGTTAAAACACTTTCGATATATTAAAATATCACAATTTAATTAATTTTGTGTCTCCAATTCGTACATCGTCTTAGAATTAATATTTTTATCACCTACTTCGTCTTAAGCATATGGGTTATTCAAACACTTCTTTATTCAATAAATAGCTCTATAGCCCAGCGTTGCTCAGAAATTGTAGTGGTTGTGTTGAAACGGTATGATCAAGTGCTCATTCAAAAACTCTAGTATGAGATTGCCGTGACTCAAAATTTAAAAAATGCAAAAGTTATTATTGATTTTTGTTGTATTTGTAAAATGGGATTCATGCCTGCCCAATTTTGCCAGTGAACGGGAATGATGTATATGAAATGGAAGAAACGTGGCGGACGTTACAGGAGAGTGCATTGTGGTGCAATAACTTTTTTGACGCTGATTGGATGCATTGTCTCAGCAACGTCTGAGGGGTTGGCACCTTGTAGAAAACGTGAAATTGTTATGCCATATGCTTTGGTTGAAGTTAAATGAAGACCCGATTTCTGTTGAAATAAATCTAAGTCTTTCGATCGCAAAAATTAATAATTTTCATTAATTTTTGCTGCACTTTCTCTATTATATTTTTGTTCGCATATAAAGTTATGAGAACTTGGTCAAACCAGTGACTGCATTTTGGTTGAGGTTGACTATGGTGTCTTTTAGAATTGCATAAAAGCGCGCAAAAACTACACAAAATTATGTTTGTCGTTGATTTTTTTATGAAACCTGTATATTGATCCAAAAAAGTTTGTACATCAAAGTTTCAAGCCTTGATATACAAGTTAAGTAATTTTGGTTGGATTCGCATATGGCGTCTATGAGGATAAGAGTTCGTAAATTCTAAGTATTTCGGTAATTTCTGCCCTACCGTTTTAATCGACTCGAAAAATGTTTGAGTATATCAAACATTCATATCATGATCGACAAGTTGTTTAGTTTTAGACGAAATCTAACCAAGGAGTTCGTAGGAGTAGGGTTCGTTTTAATGAAAACACACAAACATATTTACACACACACAGACATATCCATTATATATATATATATATATATATATATATATATATATATATATATATGTCATCAGTCTCTCAGTTTTGATAAGACTGTGTCTACCAATAATAAATCCTGGAAATAGATTAATGCTCTCAGGATAGGTTAGCCGTTAATCTGGAAAATATCTCAGGAAGGACACATGCTTACATTAATCCCGTCTATTTTTGTATATCGAGCGATTTTTTTTGTTATTAAGAATACTATATATTCTTAAATTGGATTTACCTATCCTTTACAAATCTATACCTACTGTGAAGAGGAAATACGCACATACTCTCAAGAATTATGATGCCGAAGGTGAAAGTGAAGAAAGGCGTTGTAATCTAGGCCATCTCTATTATGTTCAGTTTCACCCCTGAGTGTATCTCTTTCCTTCACGAGTATTTCATTATATAGCAATGTAGAGAAGATTATATCGCATTGGGTGGCAGGTATTTCAATAATGAATTATTCCCATTGAAAACTATGCACGAAATTTGATAATTAGTCTAAAATATTTTCCAGGAATCAACTGTTGTAATCTAAATGAAGTTCCATATTTTGAATATATCTTTGTCAACAAGTACAGTATCAATCATAGATAAAACTTGTAATAATTAGAAAAGAATATTAAATGAAGATGACTTGTTACCATTCAAAGAGCAAACTTGAATTTAAAACGCTTACTAATCGGGGATTCTGATTGGCTAATTGCTGTTCAGTCAAGGATTCGTTCTTTTATCGATGTGATTAAATCGATCCTGAAATAAAACTCTTTTGCAACTAACAGACATGTTTAATAGATCTGAACTTTCAGACTTGGGCGATCATATCCCGAAAGAGACATGACAGACTGGGCACAATATTTTCCCGAAGTAGGTTGCCATTGCTTTCTGTGGTAGACTGGTTGCCGACCAAGGCTATAGAACCCAGTCTGTCCTGCTATTTGACACATAACTGGGAGGAAGAGACGGATTAATACCTTTCCCACAATGGATTCAACTGGAATTCGAACATAGCTCCCCGGTTTCTCGTTCTGAGCCGATATCCACTATACCACAACTAAATATAAATAATTTTTCCAAGCCCTCTCTTTACCCATTTGTGCATTTACGCTGCTTTGTAGGTTAATCTCATTGAATTAAATATTATCATTGTGTTGTTTCTCATTTCTACATGTAGTCGTTTTTATCTTTGATTTTTGAGACAATAACTGCAACCAAGAAAATGTGTATATACTCTTATAACGGAAGGAGGGGAGAAGAAACTATTAAACATAAGCTACAAGAAAACTGAATGAATTATCATTATAAAAAAAAGAGGTGCCTGTAATGCGAATTACATGTTGGGGATAGTAAAATCAAAACGGCAGAGAAATTTAAATATCTGGGAAATGTTCTAATAGAGGACGTAATGTGCGACACTGAGATCCAAAGAAATAGTTGGATGGCTAGAGTCGCATTCAAAAAGCTAAGTAGCGTATTAAGAGACAGGGAAATTTCGTTGGTAACAAAGAAAATAGTACTGGATTATTATGTGATATCTGTTCTGATATAAGGCAAAAATACTGGAAAATTCCCGCGAACATGAAGAAAAAACCGGAAGTAACAGAAATGTGGTGTTAGATACTGAGAATAACATGACCCGATGTTGGGAGAAACGATGAGATTTTGCAAAAATCAAAAACAATGGAGACTTATATTTATCATCAGGAAGAGAATTGGAGTTCCTAGGACAGATATGAGGAAGGAAAGTTTGATGAATCTTATACTCACAGGGCGGATAGAAAAAACTGAGAGGGAGGAAAACAGCGCCTGATATACTTGATAGACTTATGCAAAACGATGGCAAAACAGTGTTTAGAAGATATAACAATACAAAACAGATTATGAGCTAAAGGGAATAGAAGATGTAGAGGGCGGTAATCATCTACGTCACGGATGGTCCAGACACATAAATGGGAAAGTTAATCTATCATCACAGTAATCATTTAAATTTTTTATGTCATTCTTTTTTTTTATTTTTACAATAGTTAAGTTAAATAAAAAAATTGTATCCTTTCCTAAACTGGTTTTGCAGAAACGTAATTTTACAGATTTGATAGAGTTTTAAACAAAAATTCAGAGTATTGTAAAGAAAAACTTCTCTACTTTGCCAAATATTTTACACAAACAATGATGTAAATCTAACGCTATTAGCTATGGATGAAGAACTATTCAATAGTTCAGTCAGGTCAGATTGTTACAGTTAGGTTATTCAATGTCTTGATACATTCACGGAATCAAATAATTCTCATTTTAACAAAAACAAATAAGAAAATTATTTTCTTTTCGGGACTTTCTCTAGCACTGTCATTTTGTTTTACATGCTCCAATATTTTTGTTTCCCTAAGAAATTAACATATAAGCACTTCGCATCATGCATTATGAACTTTGCTTTATGCCGTCACTCCCAATCATATTTCCTTGACTGATAATCTAGTACCACGACATGGAGTCGTTACAAACCATTAATGAAAGATCATAGAAACGTTCTCCATAAAAGTATTTCTGGAAAAGGCACAGGGAAGCTAAATGTCAGCAACAGAAAACTACTCTGCGCCGATAAACATGGTGAAGATTGATACCATTGCAGATATTCTTTGATTTGTCTCGTGAATATCAAATTACGCATGAAAATCACCTGACCAACGATTCGGATAATTAATGCATAACATTCAACACGCATTACATTTATATTTGATAGCTATAATAACAACAATATACACAGCCCTTTAATTAATCATTTTGTCAACATTGTTTTTTAGTTCTGGGTAAGATGATAAACTATAAGCGACAGCAAGATCTCTGACTGTGATGTTTTCAGAAGCGCGGAAAAAAACTTCTGTTTTGCTGTTGTTTTCATGTCCACCGTGAAAAGGAAATGGAGCACATTTAAGGGGAGCCCCAACTAAGAGTAATTAGGCAAAACCCTACCTTTTCAAAATATATTAATGTATGAAAATAAATTTTATAGTGAAAAATAACAGCAATAAATATTCATTGTAAATTACCAGCAAAACTATTTTTTAAAAGATAAATAATATTTTTAATATTTATTATTATTACCAGGAATACACTTTTAAAAACAACTTACTAGCAATAAATTTTTGTAAAGAAATTACAAATGCAGCCAAGAAAATTATATTTCAGTATTTAATAACCCATAGGTAGTTTCTAGGGCCCTAAAGAAACAAAAATACACATTTTTGGTCACATTGAGTTTCAAATAGAGAAGTCAGCTTGATTGATCTTTTTGTCGAGTACTCCAGCGAGGATATCGCTATGCTTATGAACAGTTTTCATGAATATTCCAGTAGTTCTATCTTACAACATCATGGAACCTACAACCATTTCAGAAAAAGGCGTTTCCTTAATATACGTTATAAAGATATCGCATAAGTAGTATAAATAAATTGAGGCCAACCTCTTTATTCCAACAAAACCCGAATATTTGAAACTCAACTATACCCAGACCAATAGAAAACAGAACGGAAAAAACAAATTAATATAGAACATGTGAGCTGATTTCTTATTAATTAGAAAAAAAGCTAACCTGTCACAATAATAGATTCGGGTATATCCCTGATCATTATCTGCTATGTGACTTCACAAGTATATGGCAAACACAAAGTCAGTCAATGAATGACGATAAAATACTCTTTTATAACAAGATGTTGAGACAAAAGCAATATTATCTCTAAGAGAGTGAGCTCTGCCAAAGCAAAGAAACAAATGGCTGAATGTGTCCCCGAATAAAGACGTGAAAAGAAAAACTCCCGTTAGACTGTTCACATTTTAAACAGCAATCCATAATCTCAGTATCGTCAATAGAATAATACTAGAAACAATATGATTACTACTGCCTGGTGTTATTCGTTGGTAATGAACTGAGCAAAGAATTATAACATGTCATGATGTTTGGACTGGACTGAGCATTAAAGTAGTTTTTGGTGTGAGCTACGACGCAACAATAAAACAAGCAAGACTCGAAAAATTCTACCTCAGTATACCTATTCTTACATCTGTTGTAGTTACTATTAGAGAATATGAGAAAGAAGAGAGATTATGAAATATAACCCTGTACATTGTTCTTTATTTCTCTTTTTATTATTATTCTTTTTTGTGTCCTGTCTTTTCAGAATGTAATCGATCATGGATTTACACTACTATTTATCGCTGGTGGCTCTTAGTACTTTTTTTTTGATACACCACGCAACAACCGTTCTGACATCCACATGCTCAGGCCCTTCAAACATGTTATCTGCAGCCCCTCTCTCTCTTTTTAACTCTATCTGGCCTATCAGTATTAGGTTCTCCAAGTTGTTCTTCCTTTCATGTCCCAGGAACTTCTGTTGTCTCTTCCTGATGATCACAATTAATTTACTTTTCCTTGCCATCTTTTCCAAAACCTTATTATTGCTCACTTTATCGGTCCAAGATATCAGCAGAATCCTTCTCTAGAACCTCATTTCACTTCTAGTTTTTCCTTCATCTTTGATGATATTTTCCAACATTCACTGCCGTATTAAAGAACTGACATCACATAGCAATCTAGCACTCTCTTCTTTGGGTCTAGTGTAATTTTACTCAGTTTCTGCAACGCGTCCATCGCAATGCAAATTCGCCTTTTGATCTCTGTGTTGCACAATCCATCTCCTGCTAGCAGACTTTCTAGATATTTAAATGTTTGTACTTGCTTGATTCAGTATCCCCCACATGTATTTTGAATTTTGGGTTGTTCTTTTTGTTGATGCATTCAGTTTTCTTGCAGTTTGTTTGTAGTCCTTATTTGTCACTCTCTTCAGCTCCCTTCTGTAGGAGGTCTTGTAGTTTCCTTTCCCTGTCTGCAATCAGCACTGTATCACCTGTGTATCTTATTCAAATGGTGGTCCCATTTACAAATTCTGGCATAGCATCTAGCGTCCTTAAAATATTCCCGCTGTACAAGTTGAACAGATCCGGTGAAAAGATCCTTGTCTTACGCTCCTTTCTATCTCTGTAAATCTGCTGAAATCGTTATCTGCCTGTATGCAGAGAGTAAACTGCCAGTATAGATTCTTAATTACTCGGATGTTTTTCCCAAATATGTCGAGGCTGCTGAGCATCTCCATCAAGTCTTTGTGGATTATTTTGTCGAATGACTTCGCATAATCAATAGAACATACCTACAAGTTTTTCTTCATTTGTATTGCCTTTTCGGAAACCATCCTAATCATAAATAAGTTGTTCTTGGTTTCTGTGTCTTTGACGAACCAGCAATCTTCCTGTCATATCTCAGACCTGATATGACTTCTCGCTCTATTCATCAGAATTCAGACTGACTGATTCATGCCGCTAAAGTTGCAGCTACTTTGTTTTTATTTATGATATGATACATTCTCAGTCAATATCAAGTTAGCTGCTTGTGTATATATTTTTCGAAATGTATTGTTTATTAATCGACTCAAAATGATCAGACAGACAGACAGTTTGTATAGTTGGGATGAAAACCACAAGAAATCTTGATTAAACAAATAACAATTCTCTATGTTTTATCCCTTTTTTTCATTTTGTTCATTACATTTCTTCTTCCATTGTCGACTTAGGTTTTTCACTTTCAAAAGATAAATTCTCTCTTTTTCTTCATACATTTATTTTCCTTATGTATGAATCTTTCATTCTTTAATTTCCCTTCCTTTTTCCTTCGACATTTTTCCAGAAAGCATTTTAATTTATCTGCCATTTGTACTCAATCATTAATTACAATTTTGCAGACAAAATTCTCCTCAAACTATTCTTAAATCTCAGAATAATTTTCGTTTAATTAACGGAAGTATTTGCAAATTATTATTTTTTGTTCACGTTTTCTTTTGTTAATGGATGCTTTTGTGAAGCTTCAACTAAAACTGTATAATTACAAAATAAAATATAAAATATTATTAATGTGTAGCAAATATTATAGTAAATGAAAACGCCCAGGGTAAAAATATTCATTAATTCCTAATCGACAAAGCAATAATTTAGTCGAGAATTATCACTGTTCATTTTTAAAAAATTGGAAATAAAATTCATTTCATATATATAGATAAATTTGGAAAATTCACAACGTCAATAGGTGCCCAATATTTCCTTAAAAAGATAGGTCGCCAGCTATTTTTAATGGATTTCAACCAGAACTAATGTGAAAATGCAAAAGTTGATCCATTTATGTCACTTTTAAAAATAAACTGAAAATGAAAGTTTTTAAACAAATAAAATGTATAATGAACCATGCGAGACAAGGAAGGATATTTATTTCAATAGATGACTGGATGAAAATTAATTAAATACAACCACCAAAAATTAAATTTAATATAAGACAACATACCGAATGAAACGAATTACGTTACACTTACTCGATCATAGATAAATTAGGACTGATTTAAACACAAACAAAAGCAAGAAATTTCCAACCTAAACGTGCCAATAGAAAGAAAAATGCAATATCCTCATTTTTATATAGAAACTATAAAAAATGGAAGCAAATAAAAGGCAAAAAGGGTTGCCAATGCTCAATAACATTAATTAATTAAAACATTTCTATAACTTCAGATATAAAAGTAAAAACACAAATTCAATTAAAAGTAAAAATAAATTTTTATAGATAATAAACTAAAAAGGAAAATTAAAGTAGCTTTTAGTTTTCTTTAACAAAACATGTGAAAACACTGAATTCTGCGCAAATGCACAATTATATATCAGCAACTTTTACATGGCCAACGTAGAAAATAATATATTTAGCCCAACTAAAAATCTCTTTATCTACGCAAGAGGCATAGATTATATTCTTATATTTGTTAAAAACAGAAAGTCTCATTTTAACACACACTCACATTATTATTTCTGATAATAACTTATTTTTTCTTCTTGCATGTAAACATCCGGGTATGAATTTCTTTTTGAGTATACATACGGCATAAGATATTTGTACTGTATTTGCATCATAAGTTAATTTTGCCGCTGAAAAACTGAGGTGTATCCCGCTGAAATGATCATACGATAATATAATTTTGGGGGTATTATTTGAAAATATACATACTTAGCTGTGTGAATAGATAATACTATTTAACATGATCCCTTTACACGTATTATTTTTAATATTTTTGAGATTAATTTTAAAGGTACCTCTTTTGGATTTGTTCCTCTATGTCATTTTCCTATATATATATATATATATATATATATATATATATAGAGAGAGAGAGAGAGAGAGAGAGAGAGAGAGATACATAGATAGATACATAGATAGATACATAGATAGATAGAAAATTTATATATTTAAATTGCAAGTCTTCTTTTTAGAAAGTTTCATTTAACATAACCGAAAATATGTATGTGTCTCATTATCATTGGATTTTCAAATTTCTGCATTTTGGTCACACACATACACCTCTTATTTCCTCATAATTATAGGTCTAAGAATTGAATAAAAATGAGTAAATAGAAGACTAAACCGCAGAATATTTATAAAGTAAACATGCCTAAAAGTTATATATATATATATATATATATATATATATATATATATATATATATATATATATATATATATATCAAATGGTAGCTTCCCCTGTGTAAATAGGGATCGCAGGTTCGAATCCTGCTGGATAGCACACATTTTCGCAATAAAATTTATCGTAAAATAATCAGGCCGGTAGATATAAATATAAAATACTGTTTAATTAAAAACAGGATATCTACTTAAATACGAGTATCGGTAAAAATAATGTTCAAAATGATTCACATTATTTTTGATACATTGATGACATTTTCTTAGTATGGGCACATGGAGTACAAAAAATTAAAAAACATTTTTAACTTTCTGCAACAACTTCCATAATACAATTAAATTTAATAGGAAAATTAAAAAAACTTTTTAACTTTCTGCAACAACTTCCATAATACAATTAAGTTTACCATGGAATACTCAAACACATCCATCACTGTCTTAGACGTCATGATAAATTAAACAAACATACATTCCACCGTCTATACAACAAACCCACAAACCAATGTAAATTCCTACACTTTAACAGTTGTCATCCCCTTAAATTAAAAAATCTACCGTATACAGCTCATTTCTAAGAATCAAACGCATATGCTGAGACCATCCAGATTTTCTTAACAACATTAACAAAGCAATTTCTGAAATGTAAATACCCAATAAAAATAATAAATGAAGCAATAAATAAAACCATCCACATAAATCTTAACACACTTCTCACACACAAGAAAGGGAAAAGCAACAACCAAATTCCCATGGTTTTTAACCACAATCAACATTCACACACACTTATCAAAAATTTAAAAAAATGATTAAAATAACCTCCAATCAAACAAAAAAATCAAATCATTTTCGATAAACCACCCATAAATGCAATGAAACAAATACCCTACCTATCAACTATCCTCACTTCTAACAAATATCTAAAAAAAAAACACAAACGTATCAGGGAATTTAAAATGTCAGAATCCCAGTTGCCTAATTTGTAAACATTTGGAAAACGACACAATATTCTCTGTACCCAACACCAAAATCAAATTGCAGCCACCACGCTTCACTTGTGACAGCGAAAACATTATATACTTCCTCTTCTGTTCAATATGTCACAATAGTGGATATATTGGAGAATCTGGTAATAGCTTTAGATTTCGCTTCAATAATCACAAACTTAATATACGCCAAAATAAATAATATTCCCCAGTAGGAGCACATTTAATCAACCGGGTCACACCTTAGAAAATTGCAAATGTTTACTAATAGACTCCAATTTTAGTTCTACATACGCACACAGAAAGAAAGAAAAATACTGGATTTTAAAATTAAATGCACACAAGCTAGGGATAAATAGGGACTTAGGTGCTTTGAATCTTTACAAATACTTCAATAACTAAACGTTTTTAGATATATTTAAAAATATCTTTATAACTTTTTTAGATACATTTAAAAAAAGTTTTTATCTAAAACAAATTTACATGCATTATTAAAGATAGATTTACGTTTACAAGCATAATTTTAAAAAAATATACCGCTTTCAACGTCACTTGATGTAAAAATGCGTCAAGTGATGTAAACAAACGCGTCAAGTGATGTAAACAAACGCGTCACGTGATGTAAACAAACTCTTCACTGACGCTCTCTCGAAATCTCGCGAAATACGTTACTAATTCAAATTTTAAAATCATTTGTTTCTGATGAACGACCGAGGGCTTTCTGAAATATAAAATTTAATACTAGAAATAAACAAATACTGTCAAAAAACACATTTTTAAACTGAAAACGTTTTAATATTCTTTCCTATATATATATATATATATATATATATATATATATATATATTCTTTCCTATATATATATATATCACGACATGTAAAATATAGAGAAAAGAAATTGAAAATGCAACTGTTGTTTAAAAGTATTTATTTAGGGAAAGTTCACAGGTTTCACAGTTATATGAATTTTAAAATTTAAATTATGAACAGTTAGTCTTAACTGATCTTGTTCAATTTTCAATTTACCTAGACACACCCACATACGCTCGCACAGACGCATGTGCATATACACACACATATATATTAAAATCATTATTTTTTTAAACCAACAGTTTTATGAATTCAATTGTTTTCTCTTCGTATATAAAATAAACGTCTAATTTACTAAACAGATTGCATCATATCTATCTTCTTGCGCAATGGTGAAACATTAGTTTATATTATGTTCCTCGCAGCGATTAAATCAGCGTCCAACTTTGTAAGATATACTTCTATTTACTCCTGCATTATCAACAGCTATGCCTGAATTTTCTCTTTACAATGAAAGTAATATTATCTACAACCAAATATTTTTTCTGAAAAATTCACTTTCATAAACACAAACAAAATATTTGTTTAGAATTATTAATTTTATTTGTAATCCGACATTTATATTCCTTCAACCTATTGCAAGTACCCTTTCTATATGAAAGAGGCGGAAGTATATATTCACGAAATGATAGTTTTATTAAGTCTATCGATCGGCACATCAGAATAGCTTACTAAAATATGTCCATCAGCAGGGATTAAACCAGTGTCAACCATTGTAGAGAAAATCGCCTTATCATCTGGCGGCGTCTGAGATAATTTTTTAATATTCAATACACTGACGTTCTTTAAGTTTTAGATTTCGCCAACCAGAATAGATATCTGATTTTTACTTAATAATCTTATTCTGAATGATTCTGAAATTAATATATTTAAATGATGGCCGATAATATATATCTGCCCAATCTATAGTTAATCAACACTGTATTCGGTAAAATTATATGTAATTAAAATCTAATGAAGGTGTGAAGAAACATGTAGATAATTATTGTATGTACATAGAAAAGATACACTGAGAAATATACCGTTCCGATTTCAAAACACTTTAAGCAAAGTTTAGGTATATGTTCAAAATTATGATAGCAAATATCCAGAAAAATATAAAATAATAGTGATAAATGAAAAAACATCCCAAAATAGAGCACACTTAAATTCCTTTTCTGAAAGAATATTCCCGAATGAACTAAAAGCAAAATATAAATATAAGTGAAGAATGAATTTTTCTAACTTGACCATCGATAAAGAACCTGAATTATTCTTTAAAAAATGCACAAAAGCAGAAATAAACATACCAAACACTAGAAAAATCAATATATTTTAATATCTAATAATTATAAGCAGGAATAGTTAGCTATACAAAGAACCATTAAACACAATATTTCTGTCATAATTCCAGAAAAAATGTAAATGTATGATCTGTTAAAATTGAAAGCCGTAAATTTTTTCACTAATTAAAATAACCTCAACAAAACTAAACTATCGATGACCGATATTATCTAATATTTTCACTACAAAGTAAAATACTGTGTTTCTTGTCATAAATTAATTACCTACAACAAAATAATGCCACACATGCCACTGATATGATCAAAGATCTTTTTTTAAAAAAAAACTTCTATGTGCCGTGTATGTCCTTCCACATTTTTCTATTCTTAACTGTTCTTAGAAAAGTTTCCCGTGTTGCCCAAACCAACCTCCAATTTAACATCAACCGTCAAGTATGTTTCTTTCTTCTGTTTCACTTTCCTTCTATCTGACCTGTGAGTATCAGATTATCTCGTTTCTCATTACATGTCCCAGAAATTTTAGCTCTTTTCCTGATGTTAAGTAATAGTTTCATTTTCATTTCCTTTCTCTGTATAACCTCATCTTTGCTCACATGTTCGGTCCATGTTATCCTTAGCATCCTTCTATAGAACCATGTTTCTGCTGCTTCAATTCTAACCTTCATCTCTGAGGAAATTATCTAAAATACACTGCTAGATTGAAAACAAAAGCCATGACATAGCAATTCAGTAAACTCTTCTTTGTTACTAACTGATTTTTCTTGTTTCTCAATACTCTACTCAGCTTCTAGAATGCTTCCTTCACCGTGCTAAAAGAATATCTACCGACACATAACAATTCAGGTTAGAAACACAAAAGTTATATATAAATCAAAAACCTCTCGCTCTAAGTGATGCACTCTATATTAATTTTCTGTCTTTTATTACCACAATCTCCTTATTTTACAGTAAGAATTGTGATAATTAAATTTAATAAAATGAGTAAGACTTCAATCGAATTTAAACCGCAGTCAACAGACAAAAGCTCGGAATAAATCTTCTAATAATATTCAAATCAACCAGCAAAATAGATGTCAAATAGCCAAGCATGACGATAGATTAACAGCATCTAAACCGCCTTCTTGAACATTTTTAAACAAGAGGCATAAAGCGCTTGAGGTAATGGACTCCCTTACAGCCAGTAAACGTGAAAGTGTAAATAAAAATGAAAAATGTCATCAAATATTCCTTTACTGTCATATTTAATGAAAGCAGTGTAAAAGTAAGTTTGCACCCTAAATATGCTTTCACACACACACACACACGCGCGCGCGCGCACACACACACACACACACACACACACACACACACACACACACACACACACATTGACGTCTAAATTACGAAAAAATAAACCTGACATCTCATTTTAACAGATGCTGTTACTATATTTACACCAAAATAATACTAAAGAGTAAATTTATACGATATAAAGCACATTTTTCAGCCACGGTTTGCAGACGATATCGGAATCGCATGCATCTTTTCTGGATTATCTATTTGTTTAATATTGCAATAATTATTGCCTTTTTTATCTTACAAGGAATTTCCAAACTCTCACGCCATGCAATACGGTCAGGCCATTAAAACGAAAGGACTTTTTTACATTGAAATCTTTGAAGATTGCAGGTGAGGTGAACGAAGAAACTAGAAGAGACGATCACATGCAACAAATATGAGGAAAGGAACTTACAGTTGCATTTAGCAATTTCAACATTAAAGTTTTGGGACTTAGATGCTAGTCTAGTAATAGGTTTATATTCACGCGGTCATAAAAATAGAGAAGAAAGCTGATTAGAACAAACGCCATGGATAATATAGAAAGGTAACAAGTAAATCACGTCGTACTGGTGAGAAAGCGACTTATCTGGATATACTAAACATATTTATTCCTGAATTCAGACTAATACTCTCATTATTAAAAAATGTCGAAGAAAAAATACATTAAATGTCTTTCAAGATGCTCAGTTATATAAGAAAATGCGATCTTACGACATATCACGAAAATATTTATATATAAGAACATGTAAAAATATTTAGGATGACAAGAAATATGAGAATAAATGCAAGCTACTGAAATTGATTCTAAAGAAATAACAGCTGAAAATAATACTGTAAATGATATATAAATAAAAATGTAATAAGTAACATATTAATATGTAAAATAATGTAACTAGTTATGGGAATATAAACCGTTACCATATGACGAAAGATTCGGAATTGACTGACAGTTAGGAACAATATTGGTTCAAATTTATAAAATAATAAACTTCAATCAATTGTGTCAAAAACGATTTTTCTATATTGATAAGACTTACCTGATAAACTGTTATATTAATTATGGTGGTATACTAAGTATCTACACGTGTTGTCTACTTTAGTTGTTGCTGTTGTTGGAAATCGGTGTTTGGATTCTCTTATTTTTTACACTTCTTTCATTACGATTCTGCAGCTCCAGTACAGAAGCTTTGATAAATGAGCTACAAGATTTATTTACTCCAAACTAATATTTAACCACTGCTCATTGGAAACAGTTTTATACAACTGACAGTCAAGTTATTTCTCAGAAATTCGGAAGTTACAAATGGCATCTATATGAATGTATCCATGTTATATAATCAATAATGAGATGTTTTTTCCCTTTAATATTTTTTAGCAAGTTAGAATATCGGTGGAAACTACTGTTAGCAAAATCTATTTAAAGTTCAATTCTCTTCTGCATATGCTTTAACATATAAATTATTCTTACGCTCACATCAGCGAAGATAAGAAACGTCGAGACTGTTCAGCAACCTTATAGGTGATTGCTTCAAAATATCAGATGCTGTATCCTTGGGTGAGCAGTTAATGAATTATAACGGCTGTGAGTTCTAACGGCTGGGAGTTCGAAAATAAATACAAACGCAGCAGGAGATTTCCTACAAGCGTCAGATGTAAATTTATGACATATAAAATTGTAGTAAATCTGAATAAATGGTATAAAGAGATTGAAGAGAACCGATGCTGCCGAAACTTTTTTCTCAAATGAAATAAAGGACACTGTCTCGTTATTCTATCTCTCTTTTCTTTTCTCTCTCTATCTCTATATTAACGTCATCGTCGGAATATATAACGGCAACTGTCTTTGCTAAAATAGCGGGAATTATGAAAGTCGGAGACTAGCAAAATACTGGCGTACATGAACAACGATGGCAATATTGAATTGAAAAGCAACAGCATAAACTGGTATATTTAAATTCAAAAGTATAATTTGTTTGAAAATATCATGTTAATGTATCAATAGATATTGATGACAGTTATATATATATATATATATATATGTTTGTGTGTCAAAATATAGAAGAGTTTAGTGCCAAAATTGCTTTATTGTATCTTTACTAGTTCCTTGGTGGAAAGTTATATTAAGCAAGAAGACATTTTTTTATCAATTAATTTCGTATATATATATATATATATATATATATAAGTAACACATGTCAATGATAATGTGTATCTCTATGTCAATTTGTGTGTAAAAACAGGCAAAATCATTTTATTGAAAGTGACAGACAAAGCAAGTGTATTTAATTTTTCATTACATTTTTCCTGTTTCAGTTTAAGCTGCAGCACGTGCATATAATATTTATGAAGAAACTGTCCAAAGTTCATAAGGATTTTGTTCGAATACTTCTGGAAGTTTGGACAGACTCTTCAATAAGTTGATCAAAATGACTCTAAAATATTAAACAACACACTCTGCTGGTAGATTTTACTAAAGCTTATATGAAATACATCTCTTTTCATAATGAAGCTTTGTACAGTATTTTACGTGCGCGCACACACACGCACATACATTTATACAGTTGTGATAATACTTATTACCGAGACCTTTGTATTTATATATATATATATATATATATATATATATATATATATATATATTAGTCATTCACATATTATATATATATACATATCTGCATATACATATATATATATACAGAAACACATATAACATATGGACATTGTAGTTAGAATAAGGACTTTTCCAGATGTATTTCCTTCATGTTATTTGTCTGTGGATACGAGTCAAGCCTGAAACAGAGTTTTTGAAAACCATACAAAGGTTTGAATGAAAGTCGGTTAAAGACGTGCAAAGGTTTTAGTGAAAATAGCTGAAAACAATACAATATTTTATTTTGGTGATACATATATTTTTGAATATAGCCTGGCAAAATTCTCTAGATTAAGAAATACATTTTTAATAAAATATATATTATTGCGTTGAAGTTATGTTATTGTGTTATGTGTTTTGATATCCAGCGTAGCCAATATCAGATACTACAAACCTAAAAATTGTTTTGTATGCAAATTGCCTAAAACATGTCGTGGCAAAGAAGATTCGCGATATAGATACTGGAAACAGTTGACTTTGCGGTAATTAGTCAGGCAGCGGTTGAAATCGGAAGAGAGACAGACAGAGAAGTGGGTTTCAGCCCAGATGGAACCGCTTATGTGTGTGTGCTGACGCAACGACCCGACCCACATGGACTCCACTACCGATGACACCGAGAAAGCGAATATAGAAAATATTTTTATACATTTATTTAGATATATACGTGTTACCATTATCATTTTTTTTAAGTGAAAGTATCAGTTTATGAGCATAAAGAAGACAGTCGATTTTATAAGAGAAAAGATAACAAGGTTTTTGTGTGCAGTTTAAATTTTACCTTGAATTGTATAGGATATACAAATGTTTTATTTCCTAACTTCTTGAAACAGTTCAAATATCTAAGGCATATAATAAGAAAAGGGAGATTAGAAATGTTGATACCTTCATACTCACAATAATGTTTGAGGTCAACGCATAATCTAACTGCATTGTTTCAGTGAGTGTTTGTCTGAGCCAGTTTTGGGAGGGATAGAAAAAGGAACATTGTGAAAGTTACAAATGGCAGATAAGTCTGCAGAGATATGATCGCCGAAATTCCTGAACATACAGGTGACATAAAAGAAGAAAGCTATTGTTTTGGTAAAATTTCATAGGCTTAAACATAATACATGTACGCAAATATAGGCACTGAATAAGTGCCTTATTAAAGTGTAGGCATTTATACATATAAGACATCAGTATGTTACATGAAATTTAGTCTTTGAATGTTTGGCGGGGAAAGTTCATATAGACTAGTTCAATGGTTAAAAATATACATCGACACATTGGTGAATATAATTGCTTCATATGTAATATAACGTAAAAAATGAAAGCGGTTTGCGAACTGTATTGCTCGATCGAGAATTAAATGAAAGTTCATCTTCGCAGTTCCATACTTATAGAGAAACAGAAATGATTAACAATGAGATTATTTTTTGTCTCTTATTTCCAGGAAAAAAAGAGGTAACATATGTATAAACGTAAACGTATATCAAGTCTTTTTAAAAATCTAATCTTATTTATTCTTCTTCTGACAAACCTACATTATTTAATTATGCTAATCTTTATCACGCTCGCAGAGATAAGATTGTATTTTTGAAGAATATTTTTCAAAAGTTAATACAACAGTAACTACAACTAATGCTGATGATTAAGATGAAAAAATGAGGAGAGTAAAGTTTTCTAGCTGTGATAAGATAGTGTTATTGAAGTATATTTTTTCAAATGATTATTCTAATATTACTACTAGAAATAATAATTACGATGATCATAACCAACTACGGAAACAAACATTTTCTGGCTGGAATACTATAACTTATTAAAAATAATGATAATAATAAAAATGCTCTATCATCTGTCATTAATGTGTTATAATTTCCTGGAATTCTTGGGCAAACTTCAGCAAATCTAATTCATAACGATGGCAGGATAATCCTATTCATGGTCAATACGCAGTCTGTACCAAGAAGCTTATGAATAAAAACTTGGCTCGCTAATTTGAAATTAACAAACACACATCCTAAAAAATTGTGCTAAACCAAAACTCAAGTACTGCTATTAATATCAAGAAACATTTAACCGTCTCGTGTCAGGTTAGTGCTAGCACACAGTTAAAATAAAACTCGATGTGATAATGAAAAAGATTGTTTGCACTGGAAAGTATGAGGCATTAATATATAAATTTTTTTTTTTAATAATGCAAGCAATAAATTATCAGAGGAATTTAAAATGGATAAATTAATGCAAGTAAATCAAAATACAAATAATGTAGCGTCAAAAAGCTTAAAGATGCAAAAACCGGCTAGACATCGTGATCAGAGACCGTAAAAACAAAATGAGCCTGAATAACATTGCTTTCTTTGCAGATTTTATCGAATATTTCAAGATATTCAAAATATAAAAAAGAAAAATCACAAAAAATGAGGAAAATTGATTACACTAAGTAATACAAAAATTGTACAACTGCAGCCCCACATATGCAAATGGTCTTAACTAGATAAAATATATGTGAAATATATGTGTTTGTTAATTTTTTTTCTATTATAAAGAATGGT
Source organism: Ascarosepion bandense (assembly GCA_037127315.1). NCBI lineage: Eukaryota > Metazoa > Mollusca > Cephalopoda > Sepiida > Sepiidae > Ascarosepion > Ascarosepion bandense. The sequence goes on along the minus strand of JBBBDQ010000980.1, from coordinate 248,484 downwards.
CTGTGAACGATGACATTAAGCCATCTTTGAACTTGGATATATTGTTGGCTGTTTGGTAGCCAGAAATATTGAGTGTTTTTCATAAAATAATAATAATAATAATAATAATAATAATAATAATAATAATAATAATAATAATAATATGTGTATTCTAAGACAAGAAAGCTTCTTTCTCAGCATAGGATGCATCATTCAAAGGCTGATGTAGACCGTCTATACATACCCCGTAAAGAAGTTGGAAGAAATCTTATTCAGCTAGAATTGTCATACAAGACAACAATTATTGGCTTACTAACATACATAGAAACAACAAATCACTGGATGATGCAATCAGTTAATCAACATAAAACTGAAATCAATAGTGAAAGAATGCAATAAATACAAACATGATTTAAATTTAGTAGATTCTCTAGAAAAGCAAAACGGAAGCCAAGAACCAACTTTTCCAGCAAAAAATATGAAAAAGAAAGCCAAGGATAAATCACTTGAACAGACGAAACAACGCTGGGAAAACAAAACATTCTATGGCCAATATCCAGAACGTTCTAATAAATCCAATGTTGAAAAAGTTAATACTCATCGATGATTACGTGCATCTGGATTAAATGTAAGACTGAATGCTTTATTCTTACAGCACAAAAACAATGTCTTTTCACAAGGAAATTTAAGGCAAATTTTATACATAATTATGTGGATCCAAAATGCAGGGTTTGTGAAAAATACCAAGAAACAATAGACCATCTAATATCAGGATGTTCTGTATTTACCTCAAATGAATATAAAAATCGTGAAGAAACATTGGGACAATATTTGCATTGGACAATATGCAAACAGTATGGAAAATATGTAAACTGATGTGGACCGGTGATGGGACTAGAAAATGATAACACGAAACACGTTGGTAAGGTTAAAAACATACATTAAATAAAAAAATTGGTACAAGAGAAAAGAGTAAATATGAGCTTGGCTTACTAGTGACTGATAGTCAGAGAGACTGTACTGAGCTGAACTGAGGCCACGCGTGTGATTAACTCTCAAATAATATACCGGAAGAAAGAGTTCATAGTTAAGTAAGTAACGCCCCACAATACCCCGCTTTTAAGAGCTTTTCCACGAAAAGCAGTTTATATTTCTTCCGTTTTGGATCGACGATCAAAAGATCCGCAAATCTTCTTTAACTTTTAGATCGCCTTATTTCGGGTGAAGCTTGGGGTGCCTTGAGATGAAAACTCTCCAAGATAGAGTCTATCAGCTTTTCATTAGTCGGTGGTGATTCATTAATGTTGGTTGCTCGACACTCTCTCAATTGTTTCTGATGGAGTAAATGTGTATTCTTGGGGCCATGAAATATATATACGAGATCTCCGAATTTTTTTTACTGTGCCAACTTCCCCAAACTTCATGTTCTTATAATCTTTGAACAATATTTTCTCACCGCGGGAGTAATCTTATCTGGGGAGGGTAACCGATTTTTAAAAAAAATTTGCCTGCTTTGGAATGAGCTAATCAGATACTGATCTTATCCTTCTTGCGAACATCTTTACTGCAGCTGAAAGTCCCGTTGCCGTACTGGGGTTCGGTGCAATTCTATACACCTGCAAAAACTGTTGCAGTGTCTTATTAGTCGGTGTGCCCTGCGCTTTTTATGTGTTCGTTTTAAGATATTCAGAATCTCTCCGCTTGTCCGTTGGACCTAGGGTGACATGGCGGATCATAATGTGTTCCAGCTGGAACGTTTCACAGAACTCTTTAAATTACCAGACGTGAACGGCGTTCCGTTATCCGTCACCACGCAATCAACTAAGCCAAAACGCTCGAAAATGCCATGAAAGAAATCTATCGTGCACCTGGTGGTAGGTCTTTTGCATCTATAAACTTCTGGCATTTAGTGTGTCTGTCGACGACTATAAGGTAGTAATAGTCTTCCAATGGACCCGCAAATTCGACGCGAATCCATTGCCACAGCTGGTTAGTCTTCGACCACGTTTTGCGCATAGCTGGTAGATATTTAGCTGCAAAGGCGCACCATTTGTATGCTTCCGACAAGTCAGCTATATCTCTGTCCATGTTTGGCCAGTAATCGTAACAACGCATGAGCCTTTTTTGTACTGGTTTTTCCGGGATGTCTCATATGAAAGTCCCGCAGGATTTTATTTTGCAAATTTTTAGGTATCTCCACTCTTTTACTATACAACAATACATCGTCACATAGCGAAAACATTTCAAGCACACTCTAGTCTTTATTTTAAAATTTGTTCTTGGTAGTACGGATAAACTCGTCTGTTAGAGCCTCTTTTTTGATGTCTGATAGTGTTACTGGAACCTTGCTCACGGTGTTCGTAATCATGTTGTTTATCTCGCAGTTCGTTCTTAATGGTGCTATTAATGGTTTGTTCTTAATGGTGCTTGGAAGACAGGCACTCAATCTTAATATTATATTACAGAAAAATTGTACTACCACCGTATCAGTTGGCTCGCGTGTACACCGGTAATCCCTTCTTAGATCCGTATATCGTCAGCAATGTCTTGTGGTCAGTCGGTTACGTAAAATATCTGCTGTGTAGATATCTGTGAAACTTGGTAACGACGAAGTTTATGATTAACGCCTCTTTTTCGATCTGCGACTATTGCTTTTCCGTTTTCACCGATTTACTAGTAATTAGGATATCATCAAGATAGGCAGGTACGAAATCAAGGTCGCCCAGCATGGTATACATAACCTGCTGAAAGATCGCAGGTGCGACCTTGACTCCAAAAGCCAGTCTATTAAATTTATACAAACCTCTATATCTATTTATACCAAAAAGTTTGGAACAGTTCTCTTCAAACTGGATTTACAAATATGCATGAGATAATTTAATTTTAGAAAAAAATTGCCACCGTTTATTTTATTAAATATCTCTTCGGCACTAAGTAAAGGATAAGGTGGTCTTTTAGTGTGGCATCCAATCCCGTTGCGAAATGAGCGCATACTCTGATTTAGTTTGATCTTTTTTTACATATACTGTCGGTGCAGCCCATTCACTAAATCTATTTTGGATGGGATACCTGCAACTTCCAACCTGTCTAACGCTATGTTGATTTGGTTCAACACCACAAACGGAACGTCCATTTCTTTTTAAACATGGTCTGAGTATTATCTTTTAACTAGAATTCTGCTTTTCTCTTGGTACATTTTCTTAACCCGCCTTAAAACACATCAGGGAATTTTTGCTTGACTTCCTGTTTCAGTTCCTCGATGTTGGAGGTTATTCTTTCTATTTTACGACAAAACATACTTAACGGACAGTCCGCAAGTTTGAACCTCTCAATCCAATTAGTTCCAAATAAGTTTTCTGTATTTTTCATAACATAGGCTTTTAATTTGTTCGTTATTCCATTTAATGTTACAGCGAAATATACTTCAGATAAAATATCACTTTTGTCATATGTTAGAGAATGTGCTGTTTTGTTTGTTCTTAATGAAATTGGCAATGGAATTGGTATGCAAATTAATAATCGTAAGGTCAGACCCAGTGTCGAGCTGGAATTTTATCGTTTTGTTGAATATTTACACAATTAAGTATTTACACGAATTTCCATATTCTTTATTGCTTGATTGCGTCTGTTTAATTTTACTTTTTTGTTTTTCTAAAGTTTTTAGCATAACAAAAGGCCAGTTTTACATGGCCAGTTTTACTACAATTTTGAGAGGTTTTCTTCTTTTTAAACTGGCAAAACCTCATCCAGTGTATGTTCCTGCAAATATACTGGGGCTGAATTTGCTTGTCTTTTCGTAGTATGCTTGTCAAGATATTTTGGCGCATATATTTACTTTGTCCGGGGAGTAGTGTTTTCCTCTACTATTAATTATTTTGATATGGGCGACTTCCGAGTCCACGATATTTTTACAGTCATATTTTACGGATAGTCCTCTTGTAATTTTTGGAAATTTAGTCCCGGCTCATACTCTAATTTTGTCATTACTCGGCGTCTAATTTTAGCGACTCAAGCTGAGACTAAACCCTGGGCAAAGATCTGACATTTGAAGTCGCCAGCAGATATATCTACCAGTTTAAACTCATTGCAGTGCTTATTTAATGTAGCCGCAAATATCAGATAGTCCTGCTGATCCTCCTTGAATAGATTTAGGCACTTCCATCTCTTATGAACGAGTGACGTGTTAGCACCAAATAGTTCTGACAGCAACTTAACTGTTTCTTAGAAACCTAAGAATGTTTTGCTTTGGGGAAGAATAAATGCAACAAATCTACTGTGTTTTGCAGTACCCAATTTTCTTAGTAACAATCGAACTTTTTTAAAATTTGACCATTCTTTGCAATCAACGTTGAATAAATATTCGTACTGCCTGTAGAAAGCATCGAAGGCTTTTTTTTTATCCACAGGTACATATTGAAAATTTCCATGGTACGCCAGATAGTGCACTATCGTTCTCAGATATTTGTTTGCCATTTAATGATTTGTATAGTAACTATTCTATTTGACTTTGACGTTCTTCGCTTCTTTTACGAGATTGCTGTTGGAAATCTTTCTGCTGTTTATGAAGTTCCACAAACAGTTGTTGCTGTTATTGTTCAGTTTTCTGCTCTCGTTCGTCATTTTTGCTGATAAACGAACTGAGCTTTCATTAATTGGATTATTACTTTCTGAAAACCTTCCATTTTTTTTTCAGACTAAAGCGAAAAAATTTTACGTGAAAACAAAACAGAAAAAATAGATGTATTTACAGTTATTTGTAAGACGTACGCAAGAGAAGAGAGGCCACAAAAAATCTACTTACATAATTATTTTTCTGTAATAACATTGTTCTGAATTTATAGAGAATTCTTCATGCGACATTTAATTATTGAAGTTTCCCACACTTATTGTTTACATCGCCAAAATTTTAGAAGGGACTTGTAGATTATTTCCTGATGTGGAGTTTTGACTTAAGTTCGTTCGAATTTGTTCTTTTTTTTATATTGCTCTTTTTAGAAACAGTCGCAGGTTGATTTAGATTGGTTAATTCGAAGTTTGTAGACAGAATTAATGTGAGGGGGTTATCACTTGGTTAGTCTCTGTTAGTATCCTAGGTCGTTACTGTGGATCACAAAACATGTTTTTAGTTTTTCCAAAGTTCCCACTTGCGAATTGATGAGGACGGGTATTCTTTTTATGAACTCGTATTTCCTTGATGTTCGAAATCTTCGTCACCGTTTGAAGTGACCAGTGATGGGACAAGGAAATGATAACTCGAAAGACGGCGATAACTTTAACAACATATTTTAAGTCAAAAAGAGATACAAGAAAAATGCACTAAATATAAGCTGGTTTACTAGTGACTGACAGACAAACAGATTATTCTGAGCTAAACGGAAGCTACGAGAGTGATTAACTCTCAGATAATATACTGGCAGGAAGAGTCCATAGTTAATTACGTAACTTCTCACAACATAAACAAACACTGGTAGGAACATCACCCAGCACCGGTTACAGAAATAGAAAATGTCACCATTCTATCGGATTACGCCATCTGCACAAACAGAAAAATTGAAGTAAATAGGCCGGACATTATTTTTAAAAATCAGAAAGAAAAACTTACTTATTAATTAATATGGCGTGTCTAGTTGATTGTAACATAGTAACCATGCAATTCGAAAACCTGTCAAAGTATAACGACCTGGAAATTAAATAGAAAAAACAGTGAAAATTGAAAATATGAATCGTGCTTGCGATACTGGGTGCACTTGAAATGATAAAAAATGGAACAAAACAATTCATTGAAAGAATCCATAGAAACCCCAAATTAAGAGACATACAAAAACTGTCTCGTTAAGTACAATCCACATACTAAGTAGAACTTTGTCTATGTAACGCTAGAGATTTCAGGGGAGCCACGACGCACCACAGCCTGCCTTAGGTCTTTCCACAAACTTGGTAGGTAGTGCGATCACAGCAGAAATAAAATATGATGAAAATTTACAACATAATAATAATAATTTTTAAGTAAACTACATAAATACAGGTAATACGGAAATGGATATCTAGAAATAGTTAGACACATAAGAATATGAAACATTCCAGTTTTGGCTTCAGACTAGAATTCGATTGCAAAAATTATTTCAAGTTTCATTGAATGGATCATGGTAACGCCTGACTTGAAAAATACAAAACTTTTGTTCTCACTAGTAGAGCTTACATCTCAAGAAATGATTTATCTTTTTAAAATGTTTGATACCTTAGGTATCTATTTAAAAAAATGCCCAGTGGAAAAAGTCGTGTACGTCATGTTATCAGCAATCGCATTTTTCCTTTTGATAGTTAATTCCAATATGTCTTTTCTTTATTCGTTAAATAGATTTTCCCTACATTTTACAGTAATAATTAATCATAAAGTTCAACATTTATACAGTGAAAAATAACGATTAATATCAAGCTATCACATACTGATTATTTTTTGATACTAAGTCTCTAGTTAAGAACAGGAAAGAAATCAGATTACCAAATAAATAAAGAATATAATAATGATGATATTAAAAATAATAATAAAATAATCTAAATATGTGACACATGAAGACACCGATAATTCCAGTTTTAGTTGCAACCCTAGGTTTGAAAGAAAACGCTTCCTATAATGTCCTAGTGAGTGTTACACCATTTAGTTAAATACGACTGTTTATTGGCGATATTTATTATTTAAAAAGCGATTATTAGAAATGTCATAAAACATAAATACACAGGAAAAGAAAATCTATATATCTGTTTTGTTCTTGAGAATGTACAACAAAATATTATTTACTATTCACTTATTAGATTGTTTATATACACTACTAATTTTGTTGTAAAGCAGCTAACACTTCTTCTGTGCTATCCAGATAGAATGGTCTGTGGACACTGGTAACAATAAAAATAAAGACTAATAACAAGCTGGGGATTTAGGGTGTCATATATATTATGAGGTGATAGAATTCATGCGTCAGTAGTATACTTTTTCAGTTAATCTGCATTCTGGTGGAGAGGAATCTAGACGAGTCTCCACCGAAGTTTAGGGTATCTTCTGGGAAAAGCAGACAATAATTTGGTCCGAGATTATAGCCACGGTGCTCCCACTTAAATAGCCGTGTGCTTCATCTATCTAAGACTTCTGTCAATGTGTGGTTTGGTTGATTTCTTCGGAGTGTAATTGACAATTATATTCGTATTTTACTCTTTACAACTCTTACCACTTAAACTATACACTCTTCTACTCTTTGTTGTTCTGGTGTTTGTCTTATTTGCATTAATATCCTTTAGTACGTATATTATGCTGTAGATACTGAGCACACATCATCTGGATATAATCCTTCTAATTCAGCGATACACCATACTGGCGACAATAATTCCAAAATACAATCTGACACAAGAAATTGTGAAGAAGATACTTCACTATTTAATATAATAATGGGAAACAAATATTATTCTCGTCTGGCGAAATAATTACGTGGAAAAAAAGAAATTCGACAGAAACAATAGGCAAACAAAATCTATATACAACAGATTTAGCTACATAGATTTCAAACCTCTAACGAATCTATAATAAGAGATTTGACGTCAAAATCTCCAAACAATTATCCCCAAGAAAATCCGATGATAACGACAACACAATGTACGCAAATATACTAAATAAGGTGTATAAGAAATTCCATCTAAATGAATTAAGCACGATTATGTTCCAGTGTTTAATTTTTGTACATTAATTAACCTTACAAAGGGAAACAGACTTACGTGTGAGAGTCTTAATAAATTTTCAACAAAACCACGAAATAACTCCAAAATTTTGCTGTAGAATATCTGGGAATTTTAAATAAAAAAAAACATACCTAACATATTAAACGATGGGGTAGGTAATATGTCAGTTAAATAAAATCAAAATGAGGTAAAGTTAAAATAAATCCATGCTCCGATTGTGGTCACTTATATCGATACAAGGGTTTTCCATTGAAAAAATAAAACAAAAAATCCAAAACTTCAATTGTGTCATAGATATTTATTTATATATGTAAAAAATAATAAAATAAAATAAAATAAAAATGATTACTTATATCATGGGTAAAAAACCGCAGGAAAAAGAAGATTCATAAACACCCAATTGAATGATATGAAATTAAAAATGCAAATTCATAGAGGATCAGACCTGACATTTATTAATGCTGATACATGGAGTGAAATTAGTAGACCAGCACTATGTATATAGAAAAAAATTGCCAATCAGATATCAGTTAAACAACTTGAATTTCTTGGTGAACTTTATTTCAACGTTGCATTTGCTAAGAAAATAGAAAATTAATCGCCTATCTCACGTAGCAAGCGGTATTGATGCAATGAAGGATTTTGAGTTATTCAATATTTCTATGAAAACATTTTCTGAAAATGTTGGAACATCTAATTACACGGGAAATTGTAATAGCGATTTAAAAGCAAGATTCCGAGATAATTTTTCTCAAGGCCTATGATATTTCTTGAATTATAAAACAAATCTTGAGTTAAAAGGAAAAGTAACTCAAGTGTTTCGACCAATACGACCGGCACTATTTGCGGTACTAGAAGACACAGACAGATGATTAAAGGGTTTAGAATCAATTAGGCGTAATAGAATAAATATATTACAGTCAATGGGCGAATCCAAAACTATGCGTAAGAAAAAATATCAAATTCTACGCTGACTGCTCTACAGGATTAAATGAATGCCTTAAACAGCATAATTATCCTTTATCTTCAGCAGAATATATATTTGTAAAGCTGAATGTAGACAAATTCTTTCTATTTTACACCTGTCATAAGCATATTTACACATACCGATAGACTAGTAGTTTGCAAAAATGTTATTCTGTATATATATACACAAGAGTCTGTTTAAGTTTAACAGATTACCGTTCGGATTAAAACTAGCACTCGCAATTTTCTACAAGCAATTGACACAATGTTAAGTGGTTTGAATTACTCTCTGGCTTATCATGACAAGATGTGAGTTAAAAATCATAAAACGTAATGAACGCGCAAAGCACGCGAACAAGTTGTTTTAAAGGACACAGCAATGTTGACACCTGTCAAATTTTTCTACCAAAAATTTAGTATTTAGAAGAAATTATTAATGACAAAGTTAGAAGGCCGGATCCTAACAGAACATGTTCTATAAAAAAACATGCCAGCAGCTGCAAATATCGCATTCTTAAAAGCATCCTTAAGATTAGCAAACTAAAATAGTAAGTACATTGACATGAATGAGCTCAGTGTAGCTTGGAATTGATTGTTGAAACAAGATGAAAAATGATTATGATCTAATAAATGCAAGAAAACTTTTCAAAAATTGAAAGCGGCTATAATTTATGATCTATTGTTAAACGCATTGTCACCCCAAGAAGCACACACACACACACACACACACACACACACACACACACACATATATATATATATATATATATATATATATATATATATATATATATATATCAATTGGCGCAAGCAACAAAATGGTGGAAAATAAAAACTGTTTATCACATCACAAAGATGCTGCTGCCAGTGGAACAAAAATACTCTCATATCGAAAAAGAATGCTTTTTTAATTGTTTTCCTGTAAAAGAAAATTAGCATGTATATTCAATATATATGTTTCATAAGTGTCACCGTCCTTTGGTGACAATCTTTGGCTCGAAGAAAGGCAAACTAACCCACACTGAAAACAGACTACAAAGATGGAAGACTATCTTACTTAACTATTCATATAAAATGGAATATTTACCTTTAAACAAATAGCGCATACACATGGATTATCGAGATTGTTTCCGAGACTGACCGAACTACTAGAAGAAACAGTGATAACATCATTGGTTTTTGAGTTAGAAAAAAAAACGATATGTATAACACTGTGAGAGAATTAAATGTCACAATTGACGGTATTAGAACTAAAGCGTATTTCACAAGTTCATAGCTCTCAAAAGGAAAACGTTGTTAGAAAAAAAAGAAAGTCATTTGCCATGACATATTATTATACGATGACTGGTGGTCATCCTGGTAGTATTAAGAAAAAAAAGACTACACATTTTCTGTACGGGACCCACACGCATTTCATGTATGAAAGCTCTTATGCGAAGTTTCGTGTATTTGAACGGAATGAACAAAGACGTTAAAAACTTGGTCAAAAATTGCAAGAATTGCCAGTTAGCAAAACAATCACCATCCATAAGCTTTACCCTTGGCCCAAAACAGACAAGCATTGGTCTAGGCTAAACATAAATTATGTGGGGGACGATAAGAGGTATTTACTACTTTATTCCGGTGGATAGCTTTTCAAAATGACCTGGAGTAATCAAACGCAAATCGCCGACAAAAAAAAGAAGAATAGAATTTCTAAACGAATTGTTTGCAAGATTTAGTAGACCTGATACGATTGTATTCCTCAATGATACGCAATTCACATCATGGAAATTTGCAAATTTTTGCAAAATGCTTACAGTGACGCATTTGATATCTGCGCCGTATAATCCAATATCTAAATTGTTGGTAGAAGGATTTATAAAAAATGGGCAGGAAGAAGAGTGGAAAGAATAGAAACAAGAAATGAGGAGTTACAGAATTACTTATCTGTTTACAGTGTCACACCAAACGCAAACGCTAATGCAGTGATGCCTCCGAAAGAATTAATGTCTGCAAAGAAGATCAAACCAGTTTTCGATAAACTAAAACGAAAAAAAATATATGCGTGACAGAACAAAATGCGGCGCAAACCCTTTTGCGGGGAGTGACGGTTCATCTTTTGCAAAGGATTTATATTTTGCTGTCAGGCATCGTATTTATATTTGATTATTAGCAAGAGACTTTTTAAATTAAAAAACCAATGATGTTATCACTGTTTCTTCTAGTAGTTCGGTCAGTCTCGGAAACAAGACAGAATTGATTTTAATAATTAAAAATTCGGTAAAGATTCATGGGAAGACGACGTTATAGACAAGAGGTTTTGGCTACACAGTGCCCCTTAGAAAATACCCAAGATGGATTATAAGGAAACATATACAACAAATAAAGAATAGATACACTACTAAACAGCGTAGGGAAGAACACGTGGAAGCATTCTTCTTGATTGATGTGCTGAATCATTCAGAGGTTCAACAAAGACTGTTTGGAAATCGAAAAAACATGAGCAACGGAAACGAACGAGATTGAGCCAAAGAGAAGAAAACATCTTGCCAGGGGACGAAACATTTCAGGGAGGATGGTGTTGTACAGAAGCTAACACCTATCTAGAACTCTCAAAATAAAATGGTCTGTGGACCAAGGTAGCTATAATAATAAAGACCAATAGCAGTAAAGAATTTCGGATTATCATTGATATTCTCATTGATTTGATCAACTGCTTTTCAGCGGTTCACATCGCCGGAAACTCGGTCTTCGGATGGAGAAGAACCTAGACGAATCTCCGCTGAAACGTAAAGTCTCGTCTGGGAAAAAAGCAGAAAATATTTTTTCACTTAAATAGACTTGTGCCGCATCTGCCTAGGACATCCACCTATTAGGTAAGGTGGTTGATACCTTCAGACTGTCATTCAAGTTTTGATTGGAACGACTGCGTTTGTCGGTTATTCACATTCTCAGCTTCTATGTCTTCGTGCAGAGAGGAACCCAGGCGAGAGTAGAGTTTCGTCTAGGGGAAAGCAGAAAAGAATTTTTGTCTGAGCTTGTTCCAATTTAAATGACCTTGTGCCGCATCTCCCTCGAGCATCAGCATATGTGGTGAGGTATTTCATACATTTCAAGTGTCATTCACGGTTATTATCGGACTGTGGTCTCTGCGACTCAACATCTATTATATTTTTGTTCTGTCTAAGGAGGTTCTTCTTTGTAGTAATATCAATTACCACGGATATTGTTCTGTAGATACTATGCACACATCTAGTGTGTATCGTCATGCCACCTCGGCTATACAGCAATATTATATTTGCAACATTCTAAAAAAGAAGCAATTCTCTTAATATTAACCCAATGCATTTTATTTTCATTTACCAATTTGTAAAATCATTTATATGAAAAATGTTTTAGTAATGTATTTTTAAACATTTACTAATTTATTAAATATTAGTACATTATTATAAGTGTACAATTATTTACAATTTTATAATGTTGGCAATTAGCTGATATTTTGCTAACCATTCCAATAAACAATATAATATATAAACAACGTTATAGCCTTTATTATTTCTGTTATAGATTCTCAGATAGAAAGAATATGTATGAATTCGTTTTCATATGTTTAGGTTTTATTTTTATTCTTATCGTCGCCTTTTAGAACAATAAACATTGTAGAAGAGTGAAGGTCATAAAGGTAACAGCTGTGTCTCGGGGAAAAAACAATTTCTTCACACTCCAGGATTTTTTTTTTATGGGAGAGTAATGTTTGATATTTGCTAAAGGATTTTGGTAGCGAAAAAACATTGTCAAAGTGTGAAGGTCATTAAAATAAAAACAGTGTCTCGGGGAAAAAACGGTATTTTTTCTCATTCCATTTTCCTTTTGCAGGGAGTGACGGTTCATCTTTTGCAAAGGATTTATATTTTGCTGTCAGGCATCGTATTTATATTTGTTTATTACCAAGAGACTTTTTAAATTATACGCACGATTGTCTTTGTAAAATCTGATATTCCATTTTTTTCTTGCACATATTTTTTCATCATTTAATACCTCTAATTATTTACTTAGTTCTTTGTTTTTGGAGTTATTTATTTATTTTGTATCCATTTTTTAGATTTTTCTTCTTATATTTTCCATGCCTTCAAAATAAATTAATTTAATTTTTTCACCAAACATTATTCTCATCCTCATTTCGCCTCTAATTCTTGATGGATAACAAAACAAAATTAAACAAATTATTCTGTTATTAAACAAAATATATTTCTTTCATACCAAAAAATAATCCGGAAAAACTTCATAAAATTAATTTAAATTTTCGAATCAATTTTCTAAAGCTTCTCACTAAATAAGCTTAATAACATTTCAATACCCAAATCTTCTTAAATTTTCTTATATTAGAATGTGATATTCCTGATACAATTTCACATTTGTTATGGACTTTTTAAATTTGGGTAACTTCTACATCATATTAGAAGCAATTGTTATTTACCACTAATTACATGATTGAATTTCATTGATATCTGGTTAGAAATATATTTTTGAAATTAATTCCTTATTACTTAAAACGAAGCATTTCGCACACTAAATCAAATTAGATTATTTAAAAGGGAAATTGCAGGGTTCGCGTTCAAGACGCATTGAGTTTTAATTACAGATCATATTTAAAATCTACCCCATTTAAAAATTCAGATAAGTCTATCGCAGATTTAACTAGTTCTACGCCTTCGTTGATTCTAGAAATTAGTTTATTTATCCCTTTGTTTTTATCATTAAAATTTTATATTAAATTGTTTCTTCGTGATAATCGTATTCAATCTTTTTTTGCTTATTTCTAAAATTTTATGTATATTTTTTCTTCGTGATAATCGTATTCAATCTTTTTTTGCTTATTTGTAAAATTTAAAATTTCTTTCTTCTCCTACGAGTTGTCTCATCTTATTATTTTATAATCCTCTCTATTATTTTATTTATTTGTTTATATATATATATATATATATATATATATATATATATATATATATATATATATCCGATAAAAAAGTGAAAACATACTCTGTTCAAGCATTTACTTTTATAAAGAATGCTCGATACAGATACAATATTTTATAAAGGCAATATATCACTGAAAAGATTTTTTCATGTTTCAGAACAATTGTGGTTTTCTTCAGCTGATAATACAATGGTTTATACAAGAATTTTATCACTACACAAAAAATCGCTTTTTTCAGAAAAATACTGGTCTTTTTCAGAAGTGATATTCTAACCTATCAGCTGAAGAAATACAGTGTTGTTCTGACACATGAGGATTTTTTAATAGATATTTTTTAATAGATATACTACTTTTATAAACCGTTGTATATATATATATATATATATCTGTCGATTTAGAGAAATCTTGTATCTACGCCCAAAAAGTTATGCATTAGATGCTGATGGCACTACAATCCCAGTCGCATTCCCGATTTCAGTCAATGCACGTGAAAACTCTCAACACCGATGTAGTCTTGTTTCATTTCCGTCCAGTACGTTTCTCAAGACCAACAAGCCTTTGTTTCTACACTCTTCGATCCAGCCCTAGGTGCAAATCCTTTCTCCAGCATGAGTCATCCTCAGCGCCGTTTTGACGTTCATGTCCATCGCCATCTTTTCCCTTTACAGAAGTCCTTGACGTTAAAATAAGGTCGACCTCGTTCTCTCTTGCCGGTGGCTATTTCTGCTTGCAGAATGACCTTCGCAGTCTTAATTAATAAATAAGATATTACCTAGCACTTCATTCCTCTGTTTAATTATTAACGACATTTAAGATCTCTCGTACATACGTGCGTTTGTAAAAGCATATTTGCCTATTCCTATGTGCATTTTAATTTTCATATTACATATTAAATTGTTCATTTTACATTAAAGTCTACATAAATTTCCGCACAATATTAACATAGATAAGACAGAAGAGAGCTAACGTAATCTTCTTTGATGAGTATAATTATGTATTCTGCTCTACGATATCACCTGTTACAGCGTGTAAGATCATGACTCTTCACATTTAAATATACTATGTGAGATATTCTTTACTACAATTTTCTCGTTATTATCTTTCTCCTTCCCTGTTTTACAAATCAACAATTAATGTTCCCTACTCATGTTATTTGGTGAATTTTTCTGTCTATAACTTCAAAGTGTTTTGTAAGTGTTAGATTATCGAATGTGTTCAAGAAATTTCAGTTTTTTCGTGTTGATTCTAATTATATATCTCTTTTTGTTTCAAATATCTCTAAAAATCCAGTGATACTCATACGTTCAGTCCATAAATTTTCAGAAACCTTCTGTTGAAAATTATTACAATTGTCTCAAGTGTTCTTAATCTATCATTGTTCAAACGGAAATCCAATATTACTTAAGACTTTGGCCAAATTTTTATTGTTACGATACTTTTATATTTATTCATACTAAATTGTAACTTACAGATTTTAATGTTATTATTTCAGTAGAAAATATTACAATTTAGAGAATACTTTCTGTAATCATTATTTATAAATCCAATGCACTCAGTATTAATTATGGCTTCAATAAGCGGGAAACGTTTGAAATAAAATCTCTTAGACTAAAATGGTGTGTAATTCATGTTGAGCCACTTGGCCACAAGCACCGCATTTTTCATTTTGGTAAAATGGTGCGTAATGGTGTCATTTCACCTGATCTCTTCATACTTGTACAACGAGAATATTTTGAGGACCCTAGAAGTTATGCCTGGATTTATCATCGGAGACCAAAATTTAAACAACATAAGGTACGCAGATGATACAATGCTGATAGCAGACACAGAAAGGAAACTACAAGACCTCCTAGAGAAGGTAGCTGAAAAGAGTGATAATACAGGACTACAAATAAACTGCAAGAAAACCGAATGCATGGTCATCAGTAAAAAGGGCAGCTCAATATGCTAAATACAGGTCGAGTATACTAGAATCAAAAAGGTACAACAATTTAAATACCTGGGAAGTTTTATAACAGAAGACGGAAAATGCAACACAGAGATCCGAAGGCGAATTGGCATTGCAAAGGAAGCATTCCAGAAATTGAGTAAAGTATTAAGAAACAGGAAGAGAATACTGGATTGCTATGTGTTGTCAGTTCTTCAATATGGCAGTGAATGTTGGACGATATCATCAATGATGAAGGAAACCTTGAAGCAACTCCAATGTGGTTCTACAGAAGGATGCTGTGGATATCATGGATCGATAATGTGAGCAATGATGATGTCCTGAAAATGATGGAAACAAAAAGGAAATTAATACTGAGCATCAGGAAGAGACAACTGAAGTTCCTTGGACATGCACTGTGGAAGGAAGACTTGGAGAACCTGACAATAACAGGCCAGATACAGAGGGAAAGAGAGATGGGAAAGTTGAAGCACCTAATCAAGTGGATGATGAAACATGTTTATCATGGTGTAACAGGAGAATGCGTGCTCAGAGCCACCAGGGATAGGGAGCGATGGAAAGTCATGATCATCTATGGCCTGAAGGGACAAGACACATAGAAAATAATCAATTCCAATATGTCTTCTCTTCCTATTGTTTTGAATTACTTGATTTATTTTCCGTTAGGATATTGTTCAAAACTAAATATTAAACATAGATGTGGATGGTGGGATATATGTTCCAAACGAGAAATCGAAGAGCCGAGTTCGAATTCCAGTTGAATTCGTTGCATGTACCTTTGTTAAAAGCATTAATCAATCTCTTCTCTCCCCAGCTATGGGATAAATAACAGGACATATAGTGATATATAGCCATTTTTAGCAACAAGATTACCAAAGAAAGAAACGCTTAAGCGTATATCATGTATAGAACGTAACTGACTGTTACCTCACCAGGATGATTAAGAGGTTTACCGAGACCTATCTGTGAAAAAGACATCGTCGATTGTGAGGAGTCGTCAGTGGCTTATGATCCACTGGGATAGAACTCCTCGTAGTAGCAAATGAAAATCGAGATGAGGAAGTTATACAGTGAAATATTTCAGATTAAGATGCGGCTAGCACCTACATTTCATTGTTAGAGAAATGTGCTCTTATTGACTATTAGAATAAGTCAACAAGACATAGATGTAAAACAGATTTAGAAATCAAAACGATTATTTGAAGCAGATTATATGAGCAAAAATAAATAGACACATGAAAAAATAAAACATTGTTTTTAGAAATACATCTCACATTTAACGAAATGCTTTTTTTATGCAAAATGCGTTTGATGACAAACTCTTTTTTTTTCTCGAGAGAAGTTTCATTATGATTTTTCTGGACAGAAATTCCTGGTTTTCCCTGAAATAAAATGAGTATAGAACAGAAATCAAAGCAAATATAATAATAATAATACTTGAGAACATCAACAATTCCAGTTATCGTGTAGGGACGTCCACCATACCTAGTACAATGAAATTTCACACACATAGCCGATAATCCCAACATTTAAATATATCAGAATTTTGAAAAAATAAAAGTGCTTCATTTGTAAAATAAATGAATTTTGTTAAAGTTTTTGTTAAAGTTTTTTTAAGAGTTAAATTAGTATGTAAATGTTCAAAAAGAGAAAGTGGAGTGTTAAGTTAAAGAAGTTGAGTGTTCGTAGCTGCAAAATTGTTATGTATTTTAGTTGGAAGTAACATAATCTGAATCTATTTTATAAATAGAACTTTTTCTCTGTTTGTGTGTGTGTCTGTGTTTGCGTGTGTCCGTTATGTATAGACTCCGAAACAGCTGAACCGATTTTCATGAAAATTTACACAGTTGTACTATAAGCGTCTCCGAGTGTTCGTAGCTAGGTTTGGTGTGGAGGTACCCCGGATAAATATCGAAAATTGATAATCGAAAAAATCGGGTTATAGAAGGAGTGGTCCGATTTTAATCAAATTTGATACACGCATAGACAAAGACATAAGAAACAATATTCAGAAATTGCAAGGTTGTAGTTCTTACAATAGTGGAGAAAATCGATTATATATATATATAAATATATAAAGCAAGATGTTTGTGTGGATGTCTATTTATCTGTTTGTATGTCCTTTATACAAATCCACAATTTTTATCCGATTCTCACCAAATTTCACAATTTCACTTACATCCATTCATTTTTCTTTCAGTCTACAGTTTCGCTTTAACTCGAAACAACTATTGTTTTTTAGTCTTTCGTGCCAACGTCCAAAGCGTCTCAGCTCCAGGACCGTAGATTAGTTTTAAAGCTTTCATTACACCCGAGCAACGCCGGCGATACTGCTAATGTGTGTATACAGGAAGGTTTAATCAGTGTACTAATAAGGTCTTCATTCCTTTCCATTTTGATGGCCGACGAACAAGTGAAATAAAATTAAGGGAAAATTTTATTTATCGTTACATGTCATTTGAAGTTTCTTGTTTTGCGTTGTTTTATTCTTCTTTTTTGACGGTGTGAATTGTGAGAATGATAAAGACGTAAAGCAAAATAGCATTTTTGAAGAAGGAGAATCAATGTATTACTCGACCCTTCTCCGGGTCAATGGTTTGAAGTCTTTGTCACCTGTTAGCTGGTCCATGATATCGCTGCTTTTATCTCTCTGATTTATTCGACATTCCTTTCTTTCTTTTATAGCGATTTACTCTTTTTACATATGATTGTTCAATTTGATCTTATTTCTACAAATAGCTTCTTTCATTGGTTAGAAATTTGATTTAACATCGAATTGCTAAATTTGGCTGACTCTTTCTCTTTCAGTAAGAAATCAATCCTTTTCGTATTGATCAACATTAAATTTCACACTTCATTGTAAATTTTTGCGTTTGTATACTTTTCTAAAATATTTTCAGTCATTCTGATCCGATTTTGTAGGTGTAGAATTTTACTTTTTGTGTTTCAGTTGTTTGTTGGATAATATATGATTTGTATCTATTAGTAGTTGGCGCTCACTGTTTATCGGAAAATGGTCTTATATCTCACTGAGGGATCCCTGATAGTTCAAGCCTTAAAGAGATAAAATAAAATTTACACGAAATTCCAGCTCTCAACTTCCATAGACTTAACTATTTAAAGGAGGTTACATTTTTTAAAAGTTTGGGGAAAATAATAAGTGCAGTGATGTTTTTTTTTTTCCGTTACGTCCAAGTTTGTTTGTTTTTTCAACCAGCGTCTCTCTCTTTGAATTTTTCTTTTTCTCAATATGAAATTCTGTTTTAATATAAACAGGATTTTTTTCTTTAGATATTATCGATTTTTTTTTTAACTATTATAATTTTCTTAAAAACAAAACAAAACAAGAAAATAAATTAAATCCGATGAAAAACAGTTTATATGGTATTATTTTATAGAAAGTCTACGTATTTATTGATATATTTATTTTTATTTATCTATTGATTTAATTTACTTATTTAATTTATCTTATTCTGATAACCCTATTTTTGACCAGCGACTTTATTGAAAAAATAAATGATAGAGTGGACGAACAAATTATTACATTTTATTTCCGTTGAATGACCGTTACGCCCAAGTATGTTTTTTTTTTTTTTTTTTTTTCAACCAGCGTCTCTCTATTTGATTTTTTCCTTTTCGCAATATGAAATTCTGTTTTAATATAAAGAGGATTTTTTTTCTTCAGATATTATCGAATTTTTTTTTATGAAATTCTGATTTATTTTAATTAATTTATCTATTTGCTCTTTAAATGAAACTAAATAAAATCATCCGTATTATATTTCCTTTAGCTGTCGATATTTCATAATTTTTTTTTTTTTAACAAAATACTCTAGTATTGATGTTTTGTTTCGTTGAGCCGTTGCCACGCCAAAGGTTTTTTTTTTATTAACCAGCGTCTTTCTCGTTGAATTCCAATCGCGTCTATGTCAGATGTCGCTTGGCAGCCCATTTAGGAGAAGGAAAACTCCGAACAACAACCCGCAACTCAAGGTGTTAATCGTGCCGAGGAGTGAATGGCTAATGCGTTATAAGGTCACAAACGATCCCCTACAGGCTTCGGGACCCTGTTTGTAAAAGACCGTTAACCAACGTGCCGGGCAACTTTGGGTGGACTTTAGGACCCGTGCGTCACTCGTGGGAAAAACATGAAAAATACAAATAGAAATAAAAAGTCCAGTATGGCTCTTCCAGTGGATAAACAGGGAGCCCGTCCTTCAGGAGGGAACCTACCTGAGGTCGAAAAATCTGCCATAGGAACAAACTCCTACACAAAGAATGAATCTTCAGGTCCCCACAACCAGGATAATCCTAATGATGGTTTCTGAAAATTCACCAGCTAGATCTACAACCGTATATTTAAAGAAAGAAAAAATAAAATGGTCTCGTGAGGAGTACAAAGTCGTTATGACTGCATTTCATGAAGCGTTACTCAAACCTCAAAAAAATGTGACTCGCCAAACATATGATATTTGGCGTGAAAAAGTTGGTCAAGCAAATAGAAAGTATATTGACGAAAATAAATTAGCCAATGTACGTAGGTACATTATTCGTAATAACCGACTGACAGAGGCTGAAATCAATGAAATTAAAAGAATTGTAACAAGAAGAGACGAATCAACAAAATATGAAAAGAAACCGGAATCAGAAATAAAAAGTAATAACATCAAACAAGCCACAGGTCATAATGTAGAAACCGTGAAACACGCAAATCACTGCGAAGATAATGCTGTAAGTTTAAAAGTGCTGGAAATGTGTGATCTGAGTCAGTTAAAAGACAAAAATAAAACGAGTTCAGAACGCATCGAAGATAATTATTTGACGGAAAATAAGAACAAAATACAGGAAGCCAAGATAGAAATAAAAAACCATCTAAGTCAAATACAAAATATTACAATGGAGGAACGTGAACAGCTCCCAAAATTACAACCAACAAAACATAACCTCCGTACTATTAAACTCTACACTGCAGCACTGAAATCAATACTGGATGAAGACCCTCATACAAATCTTAACGAAATAATATATGCATCAGCAACAGCAGCAACAAAAAAAATTGAATATGAAAATAAAAACAAGGCAGTCTCGTAGACGTGAAGATGCACCTTGGAAAAGAAAAATAGAAAAAGAAATCGAACAACTTAGAAGTGAATTATCAATACTGGATGAACTGAGTAGAGGAATAAATGTAAGAACTAGGAAAAGCAGAAGAGCCGAAAGAAAATATAACATCAGGAATGAAAATGAAGTCTTATCAAATAAAGAAAAAATAAAGCAAAAAATCCAAATGAAGGCTCAAAGAATAAGACGCTATGAGAAAAGAGCAAGATTTTACAGACAAAACAAGATTTTTCAGACTGATACAAAGAGATTTTACAGGGAAATAGGTAAAAAAAGAATTGAAGTGACAGTACCCCCCAGAATGGAAGAAGTCACACAGTTCTGGGAAAAGATATGGGCTTGCCCTAATGAACTTAGCAAGGAAGTACATTGGATTACGCAAGAGATAGAACGAATGAAAAATAAACACGAACAGACATGTTCTGGAATTACAGAAGATGATGTTAAATATGCACTAAAAAAAGCACACAATTGGAAATTCCCAGGTATAGATAAAATTCCTAACTTTTGGCTATATTATTTAAATGCAGCACATAAAAAACTAGCCAAAGAACTTCAAGAAATGTTTGACGATCCCACTAAAATACCTGCATGGATGACCAAAGGAATTACATTTCTTCTACCCAAGAATGGTGACACAAACAACCCGAAAAACTACAGACCAATTACATGTCTTCCGACAACGTATAAACTATTAACATCTATTTTAACAAAACAGACATATTTATTCTTAGAAAAAAATGACATGATATCGCTTGAACAAAAAGGGTGCAAACGTGGCTGTTATGGTTGTAAAGACCAATTGCTGATTAACAAAATGATCCTGGAAAACTGCTACAGTACAAAGAAAAATCTTAGTACAGCCTGGATAGACTATCGAAAGGCATTCGATAGTGTGCCACATGACTGGATTTTAAAGACTTTAAATATATACAAGATATCGCCCGTCATCATCAATTTCATCAAACAGTGCATGTCTATATGGAAAACAAACCTTTACCTCAATCATATAAATGGAACCTATAAGTCTGATGAAATAAACATCAAAAGAGGTATATTTCAAGGTGATTCTTTATCTCCCTTACTATTCTGCATATCATTAATAGCACTAACCATTCAACTTAATAAGACAGAATGTGGTTATAAAATAGGACAAAAGAAAATAAGCCATCTATTTTATATGGATGACTTGAAGTTATATGCTAAGAATGATAATGAGCTGGAAGGTCTTCTGCAAACTGTAAAATGCTTCAGCGAAGACATTGGAATGAAATTCAATTTGAATAAATGTGCTAAAGCTACAGTTTTACGTGGATCAATACAAGAAACATCCTCAATTAGCCTAGACCCTGCTGTAACAATAAAAGAATTGAAACCAGAAGAAGCTTATAAATACCTATGTGTAAATGAGAGCGAAAACATTCACCATAAAAAATGAAAGAAATAGTGCGTAAAGAGTACTATACCAGGCTACGAATGTAATTAAAAACTGAATTAAATTCACAGAACAGAGTTATGGCCATTAATAGCCTTGCAATCCCAGTTGTCCAATATAGCTTTAACATCTTAAACTGGACTCTAAACGACATCAGGCGAATGGATGCTAAAACAAGAAAGCTTCTTTCTAAGCATAAGATGCATCATCCAAAGGCTGATGTAGACCGTCTATACATACCCCGTAAAGAAGGTGGAAGAGGTCTTATTCAGCTGGACTTGTCATACAAGACAACAACTATTGGCTTGCTAACATACATAGAAACAACAAAGGATTGGATGATACAATTAGTAAGGCAACATGAAGAAAGAAAGAAAAATATTCAATAATAAAAGAAGGCAGTAAATTCAAACAAGATTTACAGTTAGTAGATTCTGTAGAAAAGCAGAACGGAAGCCAAGCGCCGGCTATTGCGGCAAAGAATATGAAAATGAAAGCCAAAGATAAAGCTCTTGAACAGATGAAACAGCGCTGGCAAGACAAACCTCTGCATGGCCAATATCCAGTACGTGCCAATAAATCCAATGTTGACAAAGTTAATACTCATCGATGGTTACGTGCATCTGGATTAAAGTCTGAAACTGAAGGCTTTATTCTTGCAGCACAAGACCAAAATCTTTTCACGAGAAACTTTCAGGCAAATATTATGCATAATAATATGGATCCAAAATGCAGGTTTTGTGATAAACACCAAGAAACAATAGACCACCTAATCTCAGGCTGTTCTGTGCTTGCCCCAAATGAATATAAAAATCGCCACGATAGAGTTGGGCAATATTTACATTAGGCAATATGCATACATTATGGAAAAGCTGTAGGCAAACACTGGTATGAACATCACCCAGCACAGGTTACAGAAATAGAAGATGTAACCATTCTATGGGATTACACCATCTACACAGACAGGAAAATTGAAGCAAACAGGCCAGACATTATTGTTAAAAACCAGAAGGAGAAAACTTGTCTATTAATTAATATGGCTTGTCCAGCGGATTATAACATAGCAATCAAGGAATTTGAAAAACTGTCAAAATATAAAGACCTGGAAATTGAAATAGAAAAATATGGAAACTGAAAACAAGTGTTGTGCCAGTGATAGTAGGTGCACTTGGAATGATAAAAAATGGAAGAAAACAACACATTGAAAGAATCCCTGGAAAACCCAGCTTAAGTTATTTACAAAAAATTGTCTTATTAAGTACAGCCCACACACTAAGCAAAATGTATCTATGTAATGCTGGAGATGATAGGGAAGATAGAAAATCATGAAATGTAGCCATAACAACACGCCACTACCTGCCTTAGGTCTCCCCGGAGACTTGGTTGGTAGTGAGACCAAAGCAGAAATCGAAATATGATGAAAAATGACATAATAATAATAATAATAAAATAGTAGGTGCACTTGGAATGATAAAAAATAAATAAATAATAAAATAGTAGGTGCACTTGGAATGATAAAAAATGGAACAAAACAACACATCGAAAGAATCCCTTGAAACCCCAGCTTAAGAGATATACAAAAAATTGTCTTATTAACTACCGCTCACACACTAAGGAAAACTTTATCTATGTAATGCTGGGGATGATAGGGAAGATAGAAAAACATGAAATGGAGCCATAACAACACGCCACTACCTGCCTTATGTCTCCCCGCATACTTGGTTGGTAGTGCGACCAAAGCAGAAATCGAAATATGATGAAAAATGACATAATAATAATGAAAAGTCAACACTTAGAGAAACACTAATTAAATAAACATTTAAAAAAAGAACATTGAATACGATAAAAGGAAGGAAAATAGGGAAGTTCCCAGACTGAGTGAAAGATAAAATAATCTTGCAAAAATAAAAAAAAATACGAGTAGAGGGATATATAAACAGAAAATATCTGACCAAATTCCTGGTCTGAAGAAGTTAGCTGTACAATAGCTGCAAATGATCTTGGCAAAAATCTATCAAATCTACATTCTCTGCAATATCTACAGAGGATAACATAAAATATATTCAACTTAAATATTACTTTCTTTATTGGTAAAGTAATGAAGTAAAATTTCTTCAAGTTTTGTCAGCTAACTTGAAAATATTTGTCTGATAAAAAGATATTTGTATTCTAGATGAATAGGATATAACATTATATGGAATTTTAATGAACAATTAAATTCTTTGTCCCAGCCACAATAAAATGCTTCATAAAATAAATTGTTTCTATAAATCTACATGCATACAAAAAAGAATCCATGTATTCAGTTAGGTGTAAAATGAAAGTAATTCTTGATAATAAATAAAAGTATGAATAAATCAAACATTCGCATAAATTTAATAAAATTTAGATACTGAAAATTAAAATAATATCACATGAAAAATCAAATTCAGAAAAATGTCTAAAATGTCTGAAATTCAACAACATCTGAACATAAAAGAATCAGTATAAAATACCATTTATCATCCAAATAATACCGCTAAACTCTTCATCACCTTTAACTACAAACTCAACGAGACCTAACTGCAGTCTTTTAGACAATACAGTAGATTCCATTGACAAAAACTGAAATAAAAATTTTATATGAAAACAGATATGACAAAAGAAAAATTCATCCAAGCTCATAACGTAACAATTAAATATCGCTTTATTAAATAAATGTGATTATAATTTAAAATTTTAAAAAATACTCGAAAATTTTAAAATGCAGCTACAACTTATTGACCAACAGAAATTGAAAATCTCTGAACTGACCACAGCGAACAACACCAAACAAATCAACTGAAAACATTCTAAATATTTAAGGATCACAAACCAAGAAATATATATGGAAATGTAAACGTACTTAAACCTCACTATTGTCGACCGCAAACCATTTTGTAGTTTCCCATTCACATTCATTAATTAACCAAAACCCTTTTAACATAAGTGATATCCCGTAAATACAGTATTAAATCAAAATTTAACCAATGTTTCAAAATTAGAGGTACGATTCATAAAATTATAAAGAATGTTTACAACAATCCATCTCTTCCTTCACTAAAAATCAATATATATATATATATATATATATATATATATATATATGAGATGTGATTCAGCAAAAGACTTCTGTCTGGGGATATATATATATATATATATATATATATATATATATATATATATATATATATGAAACTGAAGTTTTGGATGAGAAAAAATAATAACGAATAATGTAAATTTTGAAAGAAAAACGAATAAAGGTTTTATGAAAGAAAGACCGTGGTTTTATTACTATCGCTTAACTTAGAAGATTTTTGAATGGATTTATTGAATAAAACATGAGCTGTAATATTTCGTGTTGCACAGAAAAGAAAATGATCCATGTACGATGGTAAGAGAGACTATTATAAGATCCGTCTTAACAATGTGGCTTTTTCTCTATAAGTTAGAATGTAGCTTCTAATTTTGAAATATTTTGTAAACTGAAACTTAATGTAGTTGTTATTATCTAAGACATCATGCAAAAGTTGTATGAATAATCATATGGGAAAAAAATTAATAAATTCCCTAAATGTTTTTGTATTATCTTGAACATGCATTCTTTGTACCATAGTATTCACTACACTTTAAATTGAAAATTATAAATGCGTTTGTTCCCTTTGGTCGTAAACATTATATAAAAGTCCAGTATTTAAGTTTCATGATAAAGATATACAACATTAATGCCATTTATTCTATTTAACTTTCGGGCACAGTTCGCATTGGCATATATTTTACAGAATAATAATTGAAAGTAATATCGAAGCTTTTTGAACTGAGCTTCCACTATATATTCTGTTTGATCCGATATTCTCTATACAATGTATTTGGACTGATACTTCTTTATACAATAGATTTAAACTGATATCCCACTGTACAATCTATTCGAACAGATATTCTATTATAGCATCTATTATAACTGATATTTTACGATACAATAAATTTGAACTTATATTTTATCCATGCAATCAATCTGAACTGTTAATCCTCTATACAATCTGTTTCATTCGATATTCTCCTATACAATTTGTTTGAATTAGTATTCAGCCCAACAATACATTTGAACCTTTATTTTACAGTAAAATCTGTTTTATCCAATATTCCAGTATAGGATTGATTTAAACCGACTATCTGAAAACATATTCTGCTCTAAAATCTATTAGGACCCATATTCAACTATTCTTGGAATGCTATAGAATATAGTTGAACCGATCTTCTTTTATACATTCTATATTAACCCATATCCTTATATACAATCTATTTAAAAACACTCCATTATAAAATCGATTTGAACACATATTTATTTATACCAGTTTCTGAACATTAGAAACCAGTCTTTCGACACATACTTTATTTATTAGATGTGAATTTGTAGTTTTTATTAGTTAAAAGAGGATATTGGCTTCTGGGTGCCTATTTCCAGTTTCGAATGCAGCTTTCCTTAGTTAAAACTAGTATATGCAGACAAACTACCACTGCTATTTAACCAATATTTAAGGGAAACCTGTTTGTTTATCTTACATTTCTGAAGCCAAAACTGAACCTGACTCAGCGATTTTAATTTTTCATACGTTAAACCTTACTCTATCTCAATCCGAATATTCGTTTAATAATATAATACGGCACATATTAATCATGGTAAGTAGCATCGTATGATTTGTGTTTAAATCTAATTATTATAAACTGTTTTTAAAACAAATAAACAGACATTAGCGAAGACCCAAAAGTTACCAAAAAAGGACCCAGCTGTTCAGAACAATCTCTTGCTAGCACACACACATTCAAGTTCAGATGTAATTCAGAAATAATTCGAAATCAACTAAAGGAAAAAGCGGGAAAGAAGAAGATAGAACAGAGAAGAAAGAAAATATTATGAACAACTTATATAAAAATCAAAAACAAACTCTTATTTGTAAAAAATGAAAAAATCTTGAGGATAATGTGTTGACACGAAAATAATTGATGAAAAACTATAAAATATAAGTTTTCCCATAAAATCAAATTAGGGAAAAATCAATAAAAATATTTATATAAAATTATTAAAATATACAATAAAGAACAGGTGATAACATATAAAGTTAAAATCCGCAAAAGTAGAGAAAAAATTTAAGAAATTTGACTAACTAAATAACGTTGTCAAATATAAATATAAAATATATTATTCGTTATTAAATTTGAACCCGAAGAAAAAGTGATGTTAATTTTTTTCCACGAAGAAATTAAATATAAAGCAAAAAAAAGCACAACCAGACTAATAAGGAATAAAATAAAAATAAATCCACAAGGCAAGTAGAGAAAGAAATAAAAAAAGTGAAAAGATAAAAAATAAATGTAACGTATAGAAAACTAGTTTCAAGTCTCTGGGATATAGAAACGAGAGATTCACTCTTTTTTGGTTGGCGCGTGACGAGAATCTTCGAGATAAAGCAATAGTCCATTGCATTTCAATGGTCGCGACACATCTGATTCGCAGAAAAATGATTTCGCCTTCATTTGATGTTTTTTTCTCTATTCGCTAAATGAATAAGGGCGCGATACCAGCAATGATGTTTCACGATAAACGTGCGGATTTTCAAATGACACTTTCTCCATCTTATCATTTCCAAAACAACACAAGGCGAGTGATGTTATAAACGCACTAAGATTACTAAGCAGCAGACTTTCGTACAGTTATGCATATGTTTCATGAAAGCAACATTCTGTAGAAATTCTGATTAAGTTTCGAAAACTTTCGATGCTATCTATCTATCTATCTATCTATCTATCTATCTATCTATCTATCTATGTTTAATTCAGATAGATTATATCAGTGAAAAGACAATATAAAGATAGATAAAAAGAAAAACCTTATCTTAGCTAATACGTCACGATTTCTGAGGACTTCAAAACAAATTTTATTTTGGAACACGTATTTATATACAAGAGCAAAAATTGTATTGCGTTTTTAATATTTAGTAAGGCTCATAGATATTCTTTTGCTGAAACATCAGTAATGCTATAGAGGACACTGCGTGGCAAATATATATAACTTATTCAAATAATATTAACATGAAACCATTTTTCTATCTGTGATGACCTTACTTTTTTAAGCAAGGTTTACTATTTTCAGACATTGTTTTTCATTATTCCTTCTATTAGAATAAAAATGCTTTGCTTTTTTTACAAGTTTATAAATGCTATCAAATGTACAATATTTCTACGGCATATTCAGTGGGATATATTTGAACTCTGAGCAAAAATCGAAATGTTTAATCTATGTTAAATATCTTATGAAGATGAATAAATATCCCATGTTTTCTGTTTTGGAATGAGCTTCCGATACCTTTTCCTAAAGCCTTCTTAATCGATTTCAGTCCCACTACCCGCTTGAATTTTCGTAATATTATTGCCTTGCTCGGCATGTATTTTCTAATTTTTATGTTTCTTTTATATTTGAATATTTATTTTCTGCTTTAGCATTTTGTGACAAAAAGTATAAAAGAAACAGAAAACCAAGAGATAGTATCAGAAAATGTATAGCTAGGTAATATAAGAATATAAAATTAAAGTTAAAAAGAATTACATCTTAGGAAATTAAATACATTTACAAAGAACTATATAAGTTTTAAGGGTAAATATTTGAGAATCAAAATAAATATGTTTTCCTCGGTAAGCTGCAGATTTATAGCTAAATATTGCGATTATTTAATCGTTTTGTCTCTGAAAAGAAAGGAGTTCACCCAAAGATCATGATTACATGTTTTTTAAAAATGTACATATTTATGTCTTTGAATTTAAAATAATATTTTAGACAAACATAGTGTGACATGATATTATTTTGAAAAAATCTGTGTAACATATTTTTATGAATGGTGCTATATGTTTTAGGAATGTATTCCTTTCCTGAGCAAAAAATTGAAAGAGATTGCAATTTGCCATTCAATATTGTTAAACATTGTCTCAGAATGTTGAGCACACTATCTATATTCAATAATTCTGCATGTTTTGCATGTTATATTTTTTGTATACGATTTTTTGTGCATTTGATCGGTTTGTTTGTAATATATGTGTGTGTGTGTGTGTGTGTGTTTCTGTGTGTGTGGGGGGTATGTGTGTGAAATAACGATTTATATTTTATATATCACGAACAACATCGAAAAAATGTAAGACAAAAGAAAAAATACATTTTGTATCGCGTAACATCCGTTAGGACTTCATCCAACTGGTTTTGTTCATGTTATGACTAAACATCTGCATGAACAAGAGACGCTGTAGTTTGAAAAGTTTTAAAATACTTTTAAAAAAATATTTCTTGTTTTTTTGCAGTCGAACTAAATTCATTCATGTACTTTTTTGTTTTTCTTTCTGTTGTAACCTTGAGAATGTTATTACACTAGGAGAAAATTCAACACGATAGTAGCTGAAAAAAAGAAAGGGTTATTTCAATAGTGAGTACAATAAGATATTAGTGAGACATTAGTATACACCGAAAAAAGACGCCGGTGAATTCGGTGCTTACAATATATAATTCTTTGTATTAGTATGCCCACATAGGAGAAATGGGTTGTAGAATATTTTACTACAAACATTTCTATCATTGGTTTAAAAAAAAAAACTTTCAAGAATGGCGAAATATTGTAAACAAACAAGAAGAAAATTTATTGTGGCTGAAATAGTAATTCAAGCGATTTCTAGATATTTTCGTCTCAGTGAATTTTTTTACTTTTAAATATAGGAACATGTTTATGTCAACATTGTGGACATTTTCTTTACCGTGAACAATGCGGTTTTGCATAGTTCACATTAACGAAACTAACCTCAATTTCGACAGAACATATGCACCAGAAAATGAAAAGCGCCGCTTAGTATTTTTTCTTTTTCTTCCTTTATATATATATATATATATATATATATATATATATATATATTCTGTAATGCAAATAAAAGATTTTCTTACAACTGTATCCCAAGGCAAGTGAGTACAGTTCAACCGGCCAATGTGCCATGTCTCTATCCTGGTCCAGTGAAGAGACCCAATCAAAGATATAAAATGGAAATACGTAATGATATCAAATCTTCATACTGTCTAGAAAATGTATCTCCTTCGGCAAATTTGGGAAAAGTTAACTGGACGTGACTCGGTGCGATACCACTGGACACCTCCGTATTTGCGACGTTAATGCCAAATACAGTGTCGTCTGAGTAGAGTGAAACGTTGGATTCAGCTCATGTCAAGTTGCTGTCCAAAGTATCGTAACATAAAAGTAGGCACCTTTCACATTGTACGATCTTCTTAAAGAATGATTCTACTGCAAGTAAACTGCCTCATGTAACTTTTACGCACAGACACATACATACGTATATATATATATATATATATATATATATATATATATATATGAGGACTGCTACAAACATTATTTTACTGATGTCCATGTTTGGCTAGAGGCTTTTTCTTTAAAAAGTTCAAATTATGTATAACGTTCTTTGGAAAATTAAAAGCTATAATACAAAAATGTGCTTTAGTGCAGGGTTAAAACTGCTTCTTACTGCGTAAGAGATTCGGCAAGTAATACGGCCAACTGCAATCTCCTTCAATCTGCTACACATATGTTGCCCATTTAAAAAAAAGATGTCTACTTAACTTATGTATACATATACCATCACAATTATTTTCAAATTTAAAATTAATGTGGTTATACGTTTATTGAAACCATAGAAATATACGCATGAATATATATACGCGTTTGTGTTCATAGGCTATTAACTGTTAATGCTAGAACTGTTCAATCCACATTACTTTCAACTTTTTTCTTTTAATCGCATTATTTCTTTCCAGAGAAATTATCTGTCTGTTCAAAGAATACCTTAAAAGAATATAGTAGCAACTTTTGTGAAAAATCGACAAAATTTGGTAAGATGGGTTTTTCAAGTATCTTCAAAAAATTCGTATAGCACGCAAACATATGGATGTTGATATGATTGCCAGATTATGAAATGTGACTCTAACTTTATCAAAAGTGCAAAGAGAAACAGATGCATTTCCGAGGTAAAGAAGATGACACGTGTTCTGGACGTCCTGCAGCTACAACTACCGAGTGAAACATAGATCGTGTTCACCACATTGTGATAGATGACGGGTGATTGACTAGAAATGAAAGAGCCAATGCTGTGAGAGAGAAGAGAATAATCTGCACAACAAAGCATAACAAAGATTTCTGCTTGGTGTATGCAAAGTCTTCTAAGAGCTGATATAATGCGAACCACGCATTAGCCGACACCATTTGGGGAAGATTCAGCTGGTTTGTTTAAACTTTTCCAAACCAGAATCTTGGTTGGGTTGATCACAATGAGTCTGAGACAAAGCCAAAATCATGCAGTAAATACATCCATGCTCACGTTACTTGCTTCGTTTAATCAGCAAGTAATATGATGTCATCAGTCTTCTTGGGCACTTTGGTGTAATATACCAGATTTAAGAGACAGATACAAAAGTTCATTAAGATAAATATCCAGCAAGACTGACGAAATTGAAATTGTTACATTTTGGCAATACCGTCGCTCAGGTGTCCTTAGATTTAATGACTGCTTGTGCATGACTATGGCTTTGAAATAGATTTTCTACTTTACTATGTACCTTTTCCTTTCAGAACGTAGGCGATCATCGCGCAAACATCGTTCTGTCATCCAATAACTCAGGCCCTTCAAATATGTTATCCACTGCTTTCCTCTGTTACATTTTTCCTCTATCTTTCCTGTTTATGTCAGATTCTCCCAGCCGTCCTTCCTCATTGCTGAAACTTCAGTTATTTCTATCTGGTGCTCAATGTCAATTTCTTTTTCATTTCCATTATTTCCATGCTTGGTCCATGTAATCTGCAACATCCTTCTGTAGAAATACATTTAGGCTGCTTCACGTTTTTCATTCATCTTTTCAAGCATTCACTGTCCTTTTGAAAATCTGATATTACACAGAAATCTAGTTATCTCTTCTTTATTTCTAATAAAAGTTTCCTGTCTTTTAATACTTTACTCAGCTTCTAGAACGCGTCCTTTGCCATGGGAATTCGTCTTTGGATCTATGTGTTGCACGTTCCGTCTTCTGTTAAAACACATCACATGTATTTATATTTTTGTACCTACTTGATTTTAGTATCCCCTACCACACCATTCTTATAATTTGACCATTTTGCAATATAATTTTTGCACCAATATAAAAGACTGATGACAGGTTATCAGTATCGCAGTGCTGATGAAGTGAAATCATCATTTGTTGACATGTTTGAAAAACAAGATGAAAGATGCTTCAGCAACGCTAATAGTAATAGTGTGTGGATTTTAATGTGGAACATATTGATAAAATCAAACATCATTTGGTCATATTGCATGAGGATATATTTGTATGGTTACAACAGCACCAGTAACTTGGAAAAAGCTATAACAAAAACTAAACGGCAAGAGCTACAAGGTCACACGGAAAATGAAACTGATGGTGATTCAGTAACTGCAGAGACAAGGTCAATCGCCGGCTAAGTGTTGCTTCTAATGTAGAGGATACATCTGAGATGGAAAATTGAAATGGACATAAAAAAGATTTATGTGGGATGTACAAATGGCAGCTTTAAGCAAACGTGGTATAAATATTATGTTCATTCCGTTTGGAAGGACTCAGACCTATAACAGATTGCCAGTAATGTGTTGGAGTCGAAGGAAATTAGCCATCGAAACTTTAACCTGAAATGCTGCTTACGTAGTAAAGTGCGACCGTATAGTGTTAAAGACAAGTTTTGCGGGTTGTGTCAGAAGAAAACCTGTCTATTGACATTTACCCAGACTAGAAAAAAAAATGTCTGAAAGAAAATTTTGATTTAGGGTTATACAAACTTGGATTGACGTGTTATAATGTATTTACCTCCCTTTCTGTGAGAGTTCCGGAGGCCCTGGTCGTGAGAACGATTTACAACTCTTTCGTCAAGTGTGGACACAAGGGGGAAGGAGGGACCACTCCCCATCGGTTGAGTTTTAGTTTACAGTGTATATAGGCATGCGCCTTATACATGCAGGCTTCTGCTTGCCTGATGAGACCTGAGTGGTCGAAACCTGCGTAGCTAGTAAGTAGTTTGTGTTCTGTATTTTAATATATATATATATATATATATATATATATATATATATATATATTATGTTAAAATTTATATAGAAAAGCTGACACAGTTTTTTGTAAGTATATTTTTATATAATCTTTAATGTGTAGTTTTATTTTATCGAATAAAAACTATTTAAAAATTGATAAATATCTTAACATGACATGAAAAATTGCATAAGAAAACATGTATATAATACAATATCTATCATTTTTAATAAAGTCTGCTTAAAAGAGTGATTGCTCCTATAATGCACAATGAAAATGCATATATATATGTGTATGTGTGCATATTTGTTCAACATCTGTACACCCTACATTTGGTTTATACTGCGTCTATACTGAGCGAATCTTAATTAGAATTCACAGATTCTAGGAGAGGCACATGAATATTCGGTCGCAATGACTTGCAACTTTAATCTAGCACAATAATCCAATAGTCCTTTAAGAAAGACGCCAGCCAAATCTTCCTCCCACGGCTTGAATCAATGTATGGTATGGACTTAGGGCAAATGTGCTTCGTGCTGGGATCCCCTGTAACATCAAGAATTCACCTAGCTGACAAATCGACCATGAATAAGATTCGAAGCCTTGGTTCATGATCAGAAAGCTAAATTTCGCACCCTGCAGCCATATATATAAGCATGTTTAATTGTCTGTATTTTATAGAATTTATTTCGTGCATGCACGTTCTTTGTGTAATGATTTTGGGGACTACACCTTATGGTAAACTAAGTTCGGCACCATCGGTAAGAAAAAGGGCCCTATGACGAAATTCATTCCATCAAAATTTTTAAAATATCATGCATTAAAGGTTGGCATTCGCACCGGAATCTCTAATACGAATATGTTTGCTAATCTGCCGACAGTGCAAAGGATAAGTTTAAAGGTGGATACGTGTAATGGTGATTACGAATGAGTTTATAATGATCGCTAGAGGTTGAGTCATTATGTCTCTATTGATCTACACAATAATGCCTCCGATTAAACACAGATACCTATGTCAAGTGTCTTGAAGATGGAGTGCTGTCTTTAGTCGAGGTTTGCATTTGGGAGAGTCTATATCA
Source organism: Ascarosepion bandense (assembly GCA_037127315.1). NCBI lineage: Eukaryota > Metazoa > Mollusca > Cephalopoda > Sepiida > Sepiidae > Ascarosepion > Ascarosepion bandense. Next base: position 214,098 of record JBBBDQ010000980.1, on the reverse strand, counting down.
TGCAAAATGATTCTGCACTATGCCACTAAGGCATCGGTACCGATTCAATTTTTGCGACCACATCACCACGTACAACTACAACCATTAACTATTCAAATTTCGACACTCGTTTAATTATGTGTGGCGCACAGTGGACCAAGAGACCAACACATCTTCTTCTATGTGGGAACTGAAAGCAAATATTTTTGAAGCAGCCTTAAGCATCGTAATCAAGGAAACTGTCCAGAAGAATTGCATTAAATTCTTAAGTCCTCTGAAGGCCATGGTTAAAGCCAATAACGATTTCATTGAATAAATTTCTCCTTTAGAAATTTTTTTATGATTTTTTAAAATATATATGTTAAAATGAGATGTTAGTGTCATTTTTACTTTTGCGTGATTCAGACGAGATTTTATCCATGGCCAGGATATAGTCAGTCAGTACTTGATCCACGCATTGGCTATCATATCTCTTGATATAGCAAAAGATTCTCCTCACTAGATTGTCATTAATTTCGGCGGAAAGGTGCCTGGATGTGCGTTGTGGTACAGTGGATATCGGCTCGGAACGAGAAACCGGGGAGAGAGTTCGAATTCCAGTTGAATCCATTGTATTTACTTACGCACAAATACCCTTGGGAAAGGTATTAATCCGTCTCTTCCTTCCAGTTATGGGTTAAATAGCAGGGCAGATTGAGTTCTATAGCCTTGGTCGGCAACCAGTCTACCGCAGAAAGCAATGGCAACCTACTGCGGGATAATCTTCTGCCCAGTCAGTCATGTCTCTTTCGAGACATGATCGCCCAAGCGTGTATCACGTATGGCACTTAACTGACTGACATGTTGCCTAGCTAGTCTACAGAACATAATTTGTCGCATTATTCAACCCACAGATGGAAAGAAAAAATTGATGAATTAATAACTTTCCCAATGGCATTCGCACCTAAAGGAATACAAGGAATTCAACTGGAATTCGAACTCGCATCTCCGATTTCTCATTCGACGCCGATATTCATTACACCACAACGCACCTTTAATTGATAATATTTCATGCATAGTAGTACACCTTTTGTATATATGCAAGCGTATATGTAGAAAAACCAAGTCAATGGAAAGCGTTAGAAAGCAATAACAGTCTATTTTTCTTTTAAGGAAGGCACATACTGCACATTAATGTGTTTTCCACGGAAATTCATATCTTTACGGTTTTTTTTATCAAGCAACATAAAAAAACCAAAAGAAGAAATAGATTTTTTCACTCCGATGTTTTAATTACTTAAAAAAGTATTATTTAAAAAACATTCAGCCTATATTTCATATAAGAAAAACCAAAACAATAACTGTTGAAATAAATCCGCTGCTAAGAAAGTCGGCTCACTGCGTATGGACAGGAAGTTTTTTTTTCCGCCTGAAACAATCCTGCACATATATAAATCTACCATCCGCTCGTGCATTGAATACTGCAGCCATATCTGGTTGGGTCCTCCTGCTATCCACCTAGGTGTCCTTGACAAAATCCAACGGAGAATCTGTAATGTGATAGATCCCGACTTGGCAGGCCAGATACCGTCACTTTCTTACAGGCGCAATGTGGCTTCCCTGTGTCTCGTGCCATAAGATTAGCAACTAGGTCCCAACCTTTTACCGTAAAACAAAAACATTGTAAACGGAAATACTACCCCACAGCTTCTTTTCTCTCACTTCCCGCCTGTGAAATTCCCTTTCATTTAACTTGCTTTCCCGATAGCTACAATCTCCAAGTATTCAAATGTAAAGTCAATGGTCATCTCATATCTCACTAACCTGCAACCTCGCTTTCATGCTCCCTTCTCCATCCACTTCACTCTCATCAGTATTATTATCCTTCTCTTACCTACTTCCTGAAAGCCCATATAACCTATCAGTCTTTCTCATAAAATTCCTACTATGTAACCCCCTTCAAAACAGTGGCAGTAAAATGCCTTGCTTGGGGCGATTTGATTGGTAAAAAATCACATTGTGATTTCAAATAATCTGCAGAATCAACAATACCACTATTAATAATTTCTTTCGCTCTGTCTATCAAACCATTTTATGTGTATATATAATTTCGTTAATCTTCGTTACTTTCCGTAACATGTTTACATTTTTTGACATTACGATACATTTCAGAGCAGATATGGTTATATGCGTGAATCAAAAATTGTGTTATATCGGCTTGATTTGGCTTTGTTTAGACTATTGTTCTTTCGTGGTTGAGAGATCTTTTGTGAGCTGTTTTGAAACCTGCCGAATGACATATTTCCCTAACAAATATGTGTCGTAAATAATCAAGACGGTAGAAATAAGTGTATATGCAGCATCCTCTCTCTCATGCTTTTTTCTTCATCCACTCCACTCTCATCAGTATTCTCATCCTTCTCATACCCACTCCTTGGCACCTCCTGTAACCTCTTTCTCATAACACCTCCTAACACACTAACTTGCTCCCATTCTATCAAGCACTATTCCCATCTGCCCGACCCTCATCCTCGCTATCCTTACTCATCTGTCACCTTTCTCCTAACATTCCCTATGTCTATCCACTCCTTCTCTTTACCTTCCCCTATGTAGCCCCATGCGCAATAGTGGCAGTGGAATGCCTTGCTTGGGGTGAGATGATTAAAAAAAAAAAAAAAAAAAAAACATTTCACCTATGTAAACTCTTGGCAAAAAGTGGTAATAAAATGCCTAGCTTGGAGAGATATGATTAAATATATGTATATTTATATACACACACCCATACACACAAACATATATATGTATGTGTGTTTGTATGTATGTTGGTGAAGGGCAATACCTATTTTAAATAAAGATAGAATGGCATGACATTACTAGCTTTTACCAAAGCAGATTGAGATTTTAATTATGTAGGAATACTTAAAATACTCATAAAATATTTACAATTCGAAGCAAATATCTATATAACTTCCCTGACGTTTCTTTCCGTACTGAGTCGCAATTATATGATATGCATATAACTCTAGCATACCACCGCTTCACGTTGAAACACCGTTTCACGGATGATCACCGAACTTAAGCAACGTCAAAGGTTTGTCAATACTTAAATGGGTGACAGACTTGTTATACCAAGTTTTGTAAGTTTCAACTTGCGGGTGGTATAATAGCTGAAAGTTACTATCCAGAGAGCTGAGTTCCAATTCTGATCAGCTTTGCTATATTCAATTACACGCAAATAACTTTGGGAAACCATGAATCGAATTCATCCTACATCTATGTGACTGTTAGTAAAATTCGATCACTGAATGTATTATTACATCAAAAACAAAAGTGCGTACAAAATAGATTTCAGCATGAAAATACCAATGAAGTTAGCTATGTATCTAGTTTAAACCTTTATCTAGCTGGATACCGACAAAGCTAATAAACCTAATAGTATGCTGCAAAAGTCCTTAAAATATGTGTTCTCGAAATGGCTCATGTAGTCTCTAAACTGTAAAATAAGTACCTTGCTACTACTTGTTTTTCTGATTGTTGGAAAATCTTTGAAGCCAGATTAATCGTGTTATTTGACATTTTACTTCTTTTTGGCAAATCACTAGAGGCTGTAATCAACTGTGAATTAATTAAGAATCACAGCTTGCAGGTTACCTTTTGAAACAATTTATATTTGCTACGCCCTCTGATGATATACTAGCGGTAGCGTCCTGTCAATATTTAGATCAAAATGGCGATGTTCAATGTGTTGCTTTAAATATCTCAATGGCTATTTACTGGTTTTGACATATACGTCTGGAACGAAGTTTATTGTCCAATAATGAAAAGTGTTCGCTTGAGGTATATCCTTGAACATACGTTGTCCATCAATTTAATCAACGATATTCCTGATGCAATCAATACTTAATTCGTTATCACTGTTGAATACAACTGTATACTACTGTTTTAATCATAAATCATATTCTTTAAATAAAAGATCAAATTGACAGCTAGGCTCAAACAGATTATAATGCAATGGTTAACTGAGAGAAAATATGATTTTTAAACGTTTTCAAAACGGAAAAAGCTCTCATTCTATTGTCTGATGATTAACCCCCACATATTTTATATATTTTAACTTCTCGGGTTAATGTGTTTTTTCCGGTGAAAAAAGTGGAAATTTGTTGCAACATTTTGTTTGACTAGGAAAGTTATTTCACTGCCTCGTGCTAGAAAATTTTTATCAGCAGAATCTTTTTTTATACAAGAATAAGTCTGAAATTCGTTCATATATTGAATACTTATGTCACATTTAGTATAGTGTTTCTGGTTTCTATATCGAAAATTCTTCATGAAACAGTAAAAAATATCTGATATGGCATCTTGGCTTTAGTTACTTTTCCAACTACGTAACATAGCTTTTCTGTGCATGTTGTATGAATAATTAATTGTAATTGTTCTGGAGAGTTTTCCGCATTGTTAAATAGATTTTGTGATTTTATGTCATAGGAAAAAACAACGTCTATATGCACTGGGCCATGTGTTCTTAATAACTTGACTCAAATAATTGAGTTCAGTTCCAGGCAAGTAACTTAGAGTCGGTTAAGATAACTCATGACTATTAAAGAGGCTTCATACAAAGGAATGGGAATGATATACCCCATTGATCGTAATGAAGGTTTCGGTCCGACATTTCTTTCATCTGACGACGGCCGGATTTTCACTACGGCCAAATGTCGTACACATGGCAGCAAAAAAGATGAGGACAATATTTCGAATAATATAGATAGTATAAAAAACACCTATACTTGCTATCAAAAGAGAAAATTAACATTTCTGGCATAATTAAATGTGAAAGCACAGTTTGGTGATGTGGCACTCACGGGACATTAATCGTAAGAGAAACAGTAAGAAACATCGAATAACCGAGTTTTAGTATATAGATGTCGGAACAGTGAACAGGATCGATGTTAAAGGAGAAAACACTGGATAAATCTTCAAAGAATCTGAAGCTATGCAAGTCATGAACGATCACATCAGAAAAGGACCAGTTATATGAAGGAGACTACAAAAGAAGTAAAATAACACTATTAATGATTGGAATGCTTTAACAACATCAGGTGTGAATATCCTCCCTTCTGTTCATCCTTCTAAGATAGTCATTAAGCTGTCTCTAGAAAAAGATAGATTACTACAGCAGGAAGGGAGAATGGAAATCGATATGCAATTACGGGATAATTATTTTCCGGTCACTGATTCATTGTAGTCTGTGTCCATTGCAATTTACATAATCATTTGTATCAAATAAATGCAACACCAGTATGTATCAATTTCATGCACGTTGATATGTATATGTATATATATATATATATATATATATATATATATATATATATTAATGAAAATAGCATCAGTGTATGTCTGAGTCGGGAAATTTCGTATATTTAATTTTGAAAAATTTATAAATAATTTTAAAATCAATCTGTCAAATATAAAAAATAAAATTTTACTCAATATATCACGAAAAAATTATAACCTCCATCTTGATTGTATGTATCAAAGGTGCATTGCATCTTTTTATTCATTTCACTCTAGGTAAGGTAATAGATGTATTAAGAAAAAAAATTGTTTCAGACAGAGCAGAATTTAAGAAAACAGAAGATAGCGATTGATGTTGAATATAAATATAGTCAGGTATGCAAGAATCTTCTGGGTGGCACAACAAGTACAAGGGAAGAAAACATTAGGAAATGAAAGACGCTTAAATTTGACAATTTCAACATTGAATGATGAGACCTAGCTGCCAGATCTAGAACTGCGCTACAAATCAAGAAATCAAAGTTTTCAAAAGGAATAGCACATGAGAACGATTTACGGTCGGGCGATGGGAATGTGTTCGAATCTGAGATGCAAGGTTAGGAAAGACGACATTGAAATTATTTGTTTGAATATCGTTTTCAATCGCTACTTATATTTTGAGTAGATATTATCTTTGTTTTTAATTAAGAGTATATTTATTTTTACCGGTCTGATTATTTACGATAAAGTTTGTACGAAAATTAACATTATTCAACAGAATTCGAACCTTTGATTCCTAGGTTTATAGGGGGCCGCAGGTTCGAATCCTGCTGAATGTCGGAAAAAAAACCTCGACCACTTAGACCACTCGACCACGAATGAGTTCTCAGTCGAAACAACTCAAATGAAGCCTATATAACATAATTTTCGATTCTACGCAAATAACCATCTCTTAACTAAAATGTATCGTAATATCAACAAATGTAAACAGAAAATATTACGGAAATTCTGAAGATTAATGAAATGGTTTTAACAACAGATATATTAAAATTATTTGTTTGAACATTATTTTTCATCGATACTTGTATTTGAGTAGATATTCCTGTTTTTAATCAAATTCACACATTTATTTCTACAGGCCTGAATATTTACGATACATTTTGTATAAAATTGTGCGTCATTCGACACTGCCGATTTTCACTTTTAAGATGCATAACCGAAGTCCGAAAAGTAGCCTCAATACTTAATTCATTGATATATAGTATGATATATAGTAGCCTTATTATTGACATATTCCGTCGAGAGAAATTGTATACCAATACAGAGTGATCCGGCATTACTCACAGCATACATAGCAGGAATTAAATATGATTATTTCACTTCATGTCAGTGGAAAACCCTAGAAATAGAAGGTAAAAATATTCCGCATATCGAGATTATTCTCAGCCATATTGACGGATATCAAAACGGTTCTAACATAAGAACGAGTTACAGGAATTTGGTTTTGATTTAAAATTAACTAGAGAATTCTTGTCCCAGTTAAAACAGACTGAACGTAAATTTTCAGGTTATGGGACAATTTTACCTCATCGAATATATCAGCCTTTCCATTGAAACAAAGGTATATAATTTTGTTTTGAATATATTAACAGAGGCGAGAAATGATATTATGGAACGTCATTGTTGAAAGTTTAGGAAAAACGTTGGTATATATAATTCTTCTATTTGCAGCTAGCATTCATGGGTTGATACAATTTTTCTTCCTTTGCAACACCTAATAACCTTTTATTTTTTTTAATTTCCTCCCGAAATTCCTTCGGTTTTTATTCATTAAAGCAGAATAGTTATGTTATGAGTTGATTTCATTCATCACTATTGTCAATATGTTATTCAACGGGCTCATTCCCCAAATGAGACCAGAAATTTCGACAGCAAATTTCTGATGTTATGTTAAAGCGTCCTATATCTTTCACCATTCGTTGCAATATAAAAGAAATTATATTGCATATAAAAATGCACAGTAACTGTTTATTTCTAACAATGTTTTGTTCTGTTTCTTTGGTTGGTTGATTGATTTGTCTGTTTAACGTCATATCATTTTCTGATGTATTATTTAATTCTAAAATTATATTTTCTTAAGAGATTAGAAGTAATTCATATATGACACGTTATTCCGCATTTATGGTTGAGTGTATGGTAGATTTTGTGCATACACATATTTGTATGGACATAAATACTAGAGGCGGTGATACATGTTTATGTTGTGGTTTTGTTGAAGATTTGTTTTTAATACAATTTGATTTAACATTTTAAGACTTCATATGACTTAATTTCATGAATGTTATTTTATGTTTGTTGTTTGGTCGTATTGTAAACGGAATGTAGGTGAAGTCGCAACAATTTGTTAGAATGCACATATAGTTGGTAATTTATATAAACTCTAATTCCGGACGCAACAGTAACAATATTATTGAAAAGAATAGGTTGAAGGACCTACGCACAGATAATGTAATTGGATACGGGGAACTGTTCAGTAGCGTCAACAATTTTCCCATAAATTAGTATAATATTGTGAAGAAGAATGTGATCGTACTGCCCCAGGTTAAATTGATAATCACCACATATTATGCGTTTTTCATCAAAAAGTTAAGCAATTTCTTGCTTAGACGCCTCACAATAAAACTACGTTATAAAGACTAAAACAAGAGAGTATATATATATATACACACATATATATATATATATATATATATATATATATATATATTTGTGTAGATACGTATGAATATGTGTGTAAATCACGTCTGAGAGTGAATAGACTGACATACGAAATGCAAACCTATATATATATATATATATGTGTGTGTGTGTGTGTGTGTGTCTGTGTGTGTGTATGTGTGTGTTTGTGTGTATATATATATATATATATATATATATATATATTTAGAAATTATAACATGAATATGTTATATCAGTACAAAAGTAGCTATTTTGTTTCGACTCTTCTTGTGACGTTTGAAAAAGTTAAATACAAGCAAAACTCATTTAATCAGAGATGCATTGTTGTACAGACAGTGGGGATTAATCAATATAATGTAACTTCTAATTTGGAGAATATGTGAGCAGACTCAAATATCATTTTGGGGGGCATTAGTACTAATGTTTGGTTAAATGGAGATTTTAGTCACGCACGTTTTAGTTTTTAGCTCGTGTATTTGCGTGAGTATATATATATATATACTCTCTTTTGCTTGTTTTAACCTTTTAAAACCCTTGAAATTGAAATAAACCACATCACTTGATAAGACACAAGAAGTGTCGAAATAAAATAGCTACTTTTGTAGTGATATTATAACATATTCATGTTATAATTTCTGAATAAATATGATTAGCTCTACATTGTGTTGAGCATTTTTTAAAGAATAATGTTTCTTTAAATACGGAATATTATGCCATTCATCAGATACGTGCTATGCGCGATACACTTTCGGACGATCCTGTTTAGAAAGAGACATGACTGACTGGGCTGAAGATAATCCCCAAATATGTTGCCATTACTTTCCGTCGTATACCTACCAAATATATATATATATATATATATATATATATATATATATATATATATATGATAAAATATAGTTTCAAGTCAAGCTAAATTTCGGGGGAAAATGCGCAGTGTCAAAGACGAATGTAAGCATAAAAGTAGGCTCATATGTTAACATCAAGCGGCAACATAGAACATCGTGTATGAATACAATCTTCAGGATAGGTGTTTTGTGTTGTGCCTGGTGCTAGTGCATGATGTATAAATGTTACCAACAAAGGAATAGACTTGAGAATAATTCATTATGCAATACTTTACATATTGAACCACTTAAATATTCTTAAATAATCTAGAAAAAATATAACACGCAGAGCCTCAATTTTACGTTCAAGTCGGATATACACATGTACATAAATACATATCTATGGCTATAATCTTCTAATATATATAATATTATAATTATATGTATATTTATAGAATCATTTGAAATTGGTAAGGTTAGTTCAAAGGACGATATTATTTCGATGGTAACTGAATGTTAAAAATTAACAGTGTATTTAATGAAAATAAATTGGAAAAATTCACTCAGTAATAATTTATTTTGTTAATATATAACTAATCAATACGCCAAACCAAATTATTTTACAAACATGAAAGTGTACAATTTCTTCAGATAGAAGGAATTCTGAGAAGTAAAAGAAGAAAAATAAGTTTTTTTTTTGTTGTGAGACGAAGTAAGGTTTACAATGTTGATATTCAAAAGTAGTGGCCATGGTTTAAGAAAATGTCCAGAAGATAAGACAAAATTAAATTGAAACTTACTTCTGATTTAACATTTTCAAATACAAGACAATATATTAAGAGACCGTTTGTTAAACAGAAAAGTTTATTTTTTTATAGTAATTTTGACGGCAAAGATTCTAAAATCGTCTTATAAATATTATTATTTCGATTTCAAGACATTAATATTAATATTAATTTAATTAACACTGATGCTGATGATAATAAATTAATACTAAATATGATAATAATAAAAATATTATATATATATATAATCGTTCGTATCACAGCTCACCTCTACGGTTAGACATCAGAATGCTTCTAGCCAGGATTGAAAGCCGACCGAATAGACAGCAGCCGTAGATTCTACATCTAAGCTGTAAAAGTTTAAATTTAGCGAATATAAACCAGTAAAGTGTGTTCAAATATGTTACTGAATGAACGGTGCGTAAATGCGTGACAATCTACTGTTTTTAATGTTTAGTATTTCTCTCCATATTATACTTATATAGTGGAAAACTGACTGAATTTCTTTACTTTTTACCTGTGTTCCGTATTACCGGGTGGAATTCAAATACAAATTGACCCATAGATTCAAAGTGCTTTCATATTGCATAACCCATTACCAAAGAAAATTTTTCGAAATAATAATTATGTTTCTATGCTTATCTGTTGTGCCTCGCTTGTGATTTTTTAGTATAGCATCCTCATTGGGTTGAATATTGATATCTTTAAACTCAGGATCCATCAATATATCGTAAGACAGAACACATTAACGCATGATTAAGTTATTCTTAAATAAAGATCGGACGGGCAAAATTCCAGAGGGCTACCATCGGGAGATAAATGTTTCCGAATGTTGAAATCCAAAGATTTACTATGTTACAGATAAACAATTTAATTAGTCGATATTTGGTATTATATTTAATTTATTTCAAAATTCAGGTTAGTGTTCAAGATTTTAAGCAATGGTGTTATGTTCACAAATAATACTCTCAATGTTAATATGGGCCGTTTTTTTTTAGGAAAAAATTGTCTTTGTTTGCTTGAAAATTTGTATATATGTCGTTTGCAATTTACAAAAGGTCTCTCGGAAAGCCATCTTTTAATGAAAGTAAGTTTATTAAGTTTAGTAGATATTATTGCTCTTTCAATTATCTATAATTTTTCAAAATCTTGGTTATGTTATTATTCTCGTTGATTTGAAGATGATATCCATTTTCTATGTTGATACTATCGAAAATTCTCAAGTGACATCGTTTGTTATCTATTACATGTCGCACCATTTCACAGGGTTCAAAGAATTTGAGACTTCATCAGATGTCAGAGATTTTGTTCGGTCAAGGTAGTTGTAGTGGATGTTTACTTTATTATATTATAGGGATTCTAAACTGAGGTAATTTTGGCTTTCGGGTTTTAGCCTTTAGCAATGTTGCCCTTTCAGCACATAATTATTTGCGATTATGGTGTTCAGGATTGTGACCAATCCCTGTTAAGTCAGTCGTTATTGAAAGTCTCCCACACAGTGAGTCTTTAGAATTGAATATGATTAGATATATAATTTGACCTTTCTAAACTGACAAAATCATGAATTATAAAACTGTTTCAACACCACTCCTCCAGTTACGTATACAATAAACCTTCAATCAAATATGGTTATAATCATCAAACATATTAAACCAATTTTATATATATATATATATATATATATATATACTATTAAATATAAGAGACAATGAATGCCTATTATGTTTAATCATGAGCCGTTCTAAACGTCGTATTTTTGCTTTAATTTCAGTTGAAAATAAAGACAAAAATTCTACAACATTTGGATAATTATTTATTGGTTTTCTTCTAAGCTTTCGGCTCACATGAGCCATCATCAGAGAGGTTGTTTAAACTGAAATATTATAAAATCCACCATCACCGACGATTTTATTTTGTGTTGGCATAAAACTCCGCTTGTCAACGGCAATAGTTACTAAAAATAATAAACGCATTTCTTAAGTTTCCGATGCGGTTTTATGACATCACACCACAGGATAGCGCGAAATCACAACAAAAACATGTAGTCAAATGCAATTTAATATGTTATTTCCTGTTTTAAAGTTGATTTTATTGAGTGTTGGTTGTTTTGATATGATGTACATGGCCTCCAATATCTGCAGGTTCCTCTTACTGTGTATATGAGTAAGGATCACCGTATTGGTGACCAAAATCTGTCTGATATTACCTATATGTTTATGTTTTTCAGAGAAATGTTCTTTAATAGTACTCTGATCAGAAAGATGACATGTAAGTCTACGGGAGAGCGTGGTTGTAGTTCCACAGGCGGAAAGCGCGAGAAAAGAAGCTGTAGCACTAGTAATTTAGATAGTTTCATAAAAAACAAAAACTGGAGGGACAAAAAGAAATGTCCACTTCAAGGGCGCTGCAACACAAAAGAAATAATTTACAAAGCAGAGTTACATGGACAAAAGAAAATATATCTGAGCTCAATCAAAGACACCTTTAAGAGGAGGTGGTTGAAACTTTAGAAATTATGCTATTCCTATATAAAAAAAAAGATTATGAATTCATGAAATTATGACTAATTGCATTCACACTAAGAAACACTAAGAAATATCATTTAGGTTCTTACAACTATGGAGGAAAACGGAATAATTCGTTTTAATTTAAAAACTGAGCGTTCATAAATTCCCTGTCACGTGAACGTTCAAATAAAACACGATTATGAGAGCGTTTTAAAATGAAAAACGGTAAACGGTAAAATCAGTTTTTAAAAATCGTCTGAAACACCATTCTTGGTAGAAACCTTGGTAGGGAAATGGATTTTTTTTAATATATATATATATATATATATATATATATATATATATATATATAAATAAAAAAAAAGAGAAAGAGCTAGACATCAGCTAATAAATGTACATTTGATGGTGAAGGTATGTATATTATCAATATTCAGGTGTTAATGAAAAAAGTGCTCAATTTATGAACATACCTTTATTCTATATAAAGGTAGGATTCGAACCTGTGCCTCACAGTCCACATAGGGGAAGCTACCATTTGATTTGGCAACGTCTTATACCTCTCGACCACGATGACTTTTAGTCTAAACAAGGTTTGAAACAATCCTATATAACAAAATTTTCGATTCATCGCAACAACCATATTTGCTCTGAAATGTGCCGTGATATCAACAAATGTAAACATGTTAAGGAAATTAACGAAGATAAACGAAACTCGGTTCTAAACGAACGAATAAATCATTCCAAAAGACATGAATATATAATAAGTTTAATTAAAAACAGAATATCTACTTAAATATGAGTATCAATCAAAACTAATGTTCAAACAAATCATTTCATATATATATATATATATATATATATATATATATATATATATATATATTAATGAATATACATATTATTTTTAATCTTTGACACGTATCGGAGTTTCTTGCATTATTCAATGATCAGATGCATTCTTCAAGCTGACAATTTATTAGATTTGAATTTAAATTCGCCCGATGTTCATCATAATTAACTCTCATAAAATTAATTTACTGCTTTTTTAAAAAAAAGTTTAAATTTCAAATGCTTTAAGCTTGCATGTAATTAAAAATTTCAAATTTATATTTGAAACATTCAATAAAAATAAAAATATATAATATTAAAAATAAAAAATTCAGCGGAGAGAAATCAAAGGGACATAATTCATGAAACGTAAAATTTAAAATTGTATTATATTGCATGTGGATAAAAATTAATATTTTTAAAATTTCAAATGCAATAAAATAAAAAAAATGAAAATAAAAATTAAGAATACAAAGTAACAAAGTAGATTTGAAATTAAAAAAAAAGAAATGTGTGGCACAAAAGTAAAATGGTCTTCATTCATAATTGTTAAATGTAATATTACGAAAGAAAGAAAGAAAGAAAGAAAGAAAGAAAGAAAGAAAGAAGGGGTAAACGGAGAGAAATTTATATCAATCTGCGTTTAAGTATTTATGTAATTACATTTGCTTTGACAGTATGTGGTCATTAAACCACTTTTTTATTCAACAAATTAGGATTATACATATGTTTTAAGTTGAAAAGTATTTTCTTTTTTTTAGGCATAGATTACATTTATCTTCTTTTCCATTGTAATATTTAGATTTAGCTACGGTATTCCGTTCAATTATTGGTTCTTGTTCGAGATTTTTTTAATTTCCTATGCTGTATGGATAAAGGAAAAATAATTTCAGTATTTACACTTGCTTAAAAACATGTGTTTGTTAAATCATCTCCCACCAGTTGGAAGTGTTTCCAATGTAAAATATTACATCCTTATCACCTGAATGAATTCGAGCTCAATAAACAATACTTTCACACAGGCCAGTCATTTGGCACGTTTTATATTTTAGGCAATTCCAATAATTTTAGAAGTGTTATTTTTGCTATTATTTGTGTCACATATGTTGCTTACGTTGTTAAAATATTTATTTCATATGATATTATATTGTGAAATACATTTATGTTTTGAACAAAATTATAATTGACTTTAACATTGGTTTACTTGAAGACATATTAGTGTGGTGAATGTTACAACAGATTGTGAATACATTTCTTCTTCCTCTCTGTGCCATGACCCTTCATATAGTGAGAGAATGTGGAATTCCACGTCACCCTATGCTTGGTAGGAATCAGCACGCTTGTTCGTGTAAAATTACCCAAACCTCGCTCGGTCAACCACCTGCTATGGAATTTCAAATATGTTATCCGCTGCTTCACCTTTTCTCCATTTCCCTCAATCTCACAAGTGAGTATCAAATTCTCCATGCCTTCCTTCCTTATCACATATCCTAAATAATTCATCTGTCTTTCCCTGGTACTCTGTATTAAATTAATTCCTTTTTCGTTTCCATCGAATCTTACATCTCATCATTGTTCACATGCACAATCCTTGATATCTGCAGCATCCTTCTGTAGAACCACATTTCACGCGCTTCAATTTTATCCTTCATCTTTGAGGATTTTGTCCAGCATTTTGAAGTGAATGGTAATTGTATACAGTTGCAGGTTAACGGAATTTGACCTTGTGCTAGATAGCCCACTATAAGTTATAAATTGATTATACAATCAAGAAAAGCAAATTGAGTTGAAAATAACAATTTTCTATATACACATATCAATTAATATTTTACAATTAAAGCAATACTTTTATATAGGTCCAACGCAGGTTAAATGTTCATAGGCAAATATAATGCTGAAAAAAAAAAATTAGTGTTTAGGAATGTTAGGAGCGGAGGTTTGTGAGGAATGTTTTTGAAGTTGTCGCTCCTTCGGTCAGTAAGTACTTTTGAGAGAGTGGAGAAGGAAGGAGGCAAACATAGTAGGCGCGCGACTTTAGTCAAAGGGAGATACTGGTTACTCTCGCCTGTCTGTCTGCTCGGGTCTTGTCTGTATCCGCTTTTTATATCTGCTTTTTGAGTCAAAACAGCTCGTTTGGAATTTCATACTTGTATTTGATTCTGGGTTTCCCATTGGCTGGTAAATAAAATTCGCGTAAGCTCGCGAAATAGAAATTTCATATTTGATTATTTTTTATTTTTCAACCGGAACATCTGCGCGAATAAACCTGCGCAGAGACGATTTTTGTTCATTTGCTTTCTGGTTGTTATAGAGCAAACATCCGGTCACTCGCTTTTGCTTCGTCGGTATAACCACAACATAACATAACAAACCAGAACTCTCTTCTTTCTTTCTACCAAAATTTTGCTGTTTCTTATGACTCTGCTCAGTTTCTGGAATGCGTCCTTGGCCATGCCAATGCGCCTTCGTATCCCAGTCTCTCACTTTCCGTCTTCCAATAGAATATTTTACGTTTCATCAGTACGGTTAGACTCCGATTGCTTTTTAACCCATATTTTTAACCCATGTCTTATATTCTAGCAGTATAGCCCGGCGTTGCTCGTGTGTAATAAAAGCTTTAAAACTAATCTATAATTCTGGAGCTCAGACTCTTTGGACGTTGGCACGAAAGCAATAGTTGTTTCTATTTAAAGCGAAACCGTAGACTGAAAGAAAAATGAATGGATGTACGTCAAATTTTGATTTCCTGGTATAGATATCAAATATATTTTTTGCATCGTAAACTGAATTTTGAAGGCTTATTAAATGGTATCATGGCTGAGACTAAGAACTAGAATTATACCTACTTAGAACCAACCACGAAACAAAAAAATCTAAAATAAAAGGGCTGAAAATACACACCTATAGGCAGGTAAACAGACACACACACACACACACACACACAAACGTCTTGCTTCATATATATATATATATATATATATATATATATATATATATATATATATATATATATACATAAGTTTCTTTTTATATGTGAATATTTTATCAATCATTTTTTGCCATATGTGATACACACTTTGTCGATTATGTCTCTTTCGGGACTAGTCAGAAGGTTATCCTACAGCAGGTTGACATTACATTCAGCGTTTGAATGGTTGGCAATCAAGATTATAAAACATTTTTTTTTCTTTTTTTTTTTGATCGTGTCACCCAAGCAAGGCTTTCCATTGCCACTATAGCGCAGGGGGTTACATAGAGGGATTGGGTATGGGAAATGTCAGAAGGAGGGTGACAGACAAATTAGGATGCACATAGGGAGAGAGTTGGAGAGAGTGGGTGTGAGTTAGTGTGTTAGGAGGTGTCTATTGACCTTACTTTTAAACTCCTGGAGGTTGTAGCCGTCGGGGAAGCAAGCATGCGGTAGGGAATTCCACAGGCGGGAAGTGCGAGGAAAGAAGCTGTTGGAGTAGAAATTGAGGTTACATTTCATCTGTGTCACTGTAAAAGGGTGTAACATAGTTTCCAATCTAGTATCTCGTGCAAATTCACTTCTAGGGAGCACTAGTGATTTAAGTTCGTCAGAGCAGAAGCCATGAAAGTATTCATAGAATAGACACAGGGAAGCCACGTCACGCCGGTGAGAGAGATACTGCAGGCGGTCAGCCAAGTCGGTATCAATCACATTACAGAGTCATCGCTGTATTTTGTCAAGAACCCCGAGGAGAATAGAAGGGGCACCGGACCAGATGTGGCAGCAGTACTCAATGGACGGACGGATGGTGGATTTATATAATTGCAGGATAGATACAGGCGGAAAGAATTTCCGGGCTCTGCACAGAGAGCTGATTTTCATAGCTGCGGACATAGAAATGGATTCGACGTAGTCATTCAACTTGAGGTCCGCTAAGTGTGTCAGGCCAAGCAGGCGTAGTGATTTACTCTCTGGGAGGCAAGCCTATTCCATGCTAATGGGAGGGAGGTGCGGTTGTCTGTGGTGGTTAATTGACAGCAGCTTCGTTTTGGAAGAATTGAATTTTACAAGTCATTTCTTACTCCAATCCACCACGGATTGGAGGTCCTTCTCAAGCTCGGCAGCGAGGTTCGCTTTGTCACCAACACCAGATTTTAGATCGAGGCGAGAGTAAACTGTGGTATCATCGGCGTACATGCCTTCTTGTGATCTTATGGTATCGGGGAGATCATTGATATAGATTAGAAAGAGCGTAGGACCTAAGATAGAGCCTTGGGGTACACACGCGTTGGTAGGGTAGTTCTGGGAGTCATGTCCATTTAATACCACCTGCAGTGTGTGCTTAGAGAGGAATGACCGGATTAAGTCCAACGAAAGATCAGTTATGCCATAGCGTCGCACTTTCAGTAGAAGGCAGGCATGCCATACTCTATCGAATAGAGATATCCAAGGCGCCGGTTCGGGCTTCACCATTCTTGTCAAGAACCTGGTATATATACTCGGTGATGGTAGTTAGCATATCAGCAGTGGACCTGGTGAAGCGGAAGCTATACTGTTTGTCCGAGAGGAGCCCGTGGGCTGTGAGATGCTGAACGACCTCGGCATTGATAATGTCTTCGAACACTTTGCCGAAGATCGGAAGAAGGCTGATGGGGTCGGTAATTTGCGGGGTCCGATGGTTCTCCAGTGCTCTTGAATAATGGAACCACAGAAGAAGACTTCCAACCGGCAGAGAAGCAGGAGGAAGATAGGCAGATGTTGTAGAACTTAGAAAGGATAGAGGAGAGTTCAGGGGCACAATTCTTTAAAACTATGATTGGGATTCCATCCCCACCACTCGCTTTGTGAGGGTCCAGTTTTGAGGTTATGCTAGAAATCAGCGAGGGCGTGATGTGGACGTCATTCAATTGAGCCTCAGTTATAGATGGGAAATCGGGTGTATGGGTTCCAGACGAATCCAGAGTCGAATTGGTCGAGAATCTATGGGCAAAGCATTCAACTTTGTCCGCTGTGGAAGTGAGGACCTCAAACTTATTTATTAGTAGGTGTATTGAAGACTTATTCTTGCTAAGCACGCGTTTGCAGAGGCGCCAGTTGTCTTTGGTGCCGAACTTGGAGGATGCTATGCGCTGCTTCATCCTGGCGGCAAACAGCATCTTAGCTTCTTTATATATCTGTTTACACTCATCACGAGCTGAGGCGAAAAGGCGCCTGTTTTGGTCCGACACGTGGCTACGCTAAAGCCGGAAGAAGTGATTCCGGTGGGCAATGGCGGCCGAGCGAGCAGGCGGGAACCAGGGAGACGAATTGGATTTAAGCTGAAATTTCCTGGCAGGAATAAATGCATCGATGCCAGCCTTAACACAGGAGGAGACCTCTGATGCACAATCATCGATGGGAAGACTAAAAACATAGCAGAGGAAGTCACGGAACGAATCCCAGTCTGCTCTTTGATAGCAGTAGGATATTCTGTTGGTTTGGGTTTCTTGGGTAGGGGTGGAGTGGAACGAGATGTTGACAGAAATTACGGCCTGGTCAGAATTTTCGAGAGGGCAGAGCTGTCTGGTGGAGGAAGAATTTGGGGTGGAAGTGAAGCAGAGGTCTAGTAGCGAGTCCCTTCCGTTAGGGCTATTTGAGAAACGCGTGGGGAAGTCCACCCCTTGCGTAAGGGATTGGGAGATCGAAAAATTAAAGGTGTGGACACCAGCAAGGTCGGTTACAGAGTTTTCCAGCCACTTAGTGTGGTGGGCGTTAAAGTCGCCAAACACGAAAATATGGGCAGATGGGTGCGAGAAAATGGCCGTGTCGATATTGTCAGAGATTCTGTCAAGTACCGAACAGTCACAGGAGAAGGGGGAGAGGTAGAGGAAGAAGAGATAGCTAACAGAGCTTAGAAGTGAGAGACGGAAGCACATGAAAGACTGGTCCAGGGATTCGAGAGATGTTAGGGGATGTTAGAGCTAGTGGGAGGTGTTCACTAACATATGCAGCAAGCCCATGAATATGAACGTTGGAGTCCTTCCTGAAGAGGGGACGGTTGCCAGGAACATAGAACTCAGGGGAGGGAATAGACAGGTCAAGGTAAGTTTTACATAGGGCTAAGATATCAGGTGAGTTAGTTTGGAGGAATGCTTCTATGCTATAAAATTTAGTGCGGATACCGGGTATGTTAGTGAAAGAGACATAGAGTGGTTTGGGCGTTTTCCGAGTAGCTGGTTTGATTTTGGTATTTTGTTTGTTCTTTTTTATGGTGTTTTTGTTGAGGAGTGAGGACTAGGGCAGAATCAGTTGGTTACTATTTGCAGCATGTGAGGAATGGAGACTGGCGCAGCTTGCAGCACAATGTGGCCTCGGGGTTGCCCACCGGAGGTTCATGAAGGGACGCCCGTCCATGCGCGATATGGCACTACAGGAACCCCGATATTATTCAACTGTTGATCAGAGCAGCCTCTCAAGACGTTACGCAAGAGTTCTGGCTCCTAACTACCAGTCAGAAGCAGCAACCAAGAAACTGCCAACCCGATACCCTCAGAATGGAGAGACATTGCCACCACACTCACTAACAACAAAGAGCTTCTAATTGAACTACCACTAAGACAGAAGGAGGAGGTAGGAGGACCGGGAACCCTTTCCTAAACAAGAAACAAGGTGATCACCTATACTCCTGTTCAATAGAAGGGGGTAGAGTGTGAAACCGTGCGAATGTAGGTACTATCTACTCCAATTTGGCGGAAAAAAATGAAGAAAAAAATGGAATAAATAATAAAAATAACATAGAGCTTAAAACGTCCAAAGAAATTTCTTTGAAAATTACAAAAAGCACTCGTTCAAATGAACCATAGAATCATGCAAAAAATGCATAAATTTAGCGAGTTTCAAAAAATAAATAAATAAATCATTCCAACCCAGCTTACCCTACTCACCTTTACAAGCCATTTGGTAAAATAAAATTATTTTTGCCATTTTGGTCATATATGACTGCGAGTGGTAGCTGTTAGCACAAATAGCCCAGAGAGCTTAGTAAAAAAAATAATAATAAAGAAAAAATGAAAAAAAAAATGTAATAAATAATAACAATAACATAGAGCTTAAAACGGCCAAATAAACTTCTATAACATTACAAAAACACCCGTTCAAATGAACCAGAAAATCAAGCAAAAAATAGTAAAAAAAAAAACGCATAACTTTAGGGAGTTTCAAAAAATAAATGAATAAATAAATCTGTCCAACCCAGCTTACCCCACTCACCTTTACATGTCATTTGATAAAATAAACTTATTTTGCCATTTGGTGATATATGACTGCGAGCTGTAGCTGTTAGTAGAAATAGCCCTGACAGCTTAGTAAAAAAAAAAAAAAAAAAAAAATGAAGAAAAAAAGAAAGAAATGGAATAAATAATAACATTTGAGCTTAAAACGTCCAAAGAAATTTCTTTGAAAATTGCAAAAAGACTCGTTCACATGAACCATAGAATCAAGCAAAAAAATAGTAAAAAAAAAAAAAATACATACCTTCAGCGAGTTTCAATAAATAAATATATCTTTCCAACCCAGCTTACCCCACTCACCTTTACATGCCATTCGGTAAAATAAAATTATTTTGCCATTTTGGTCATATATGGCTGATAGTGGTAGTTGTTCGCGGAAATAGCCCTGAGGGCTTAGTAAAAAAAAAAATGAAAAAAAAAACAAAGAAAAAAATGGAATAAATAATAACATAGAGATTAAAACGGCTAAAGAAATTTCTTTGAAAATTACAAAAACACCCGTTCAAATGAACCATACAATCAAGAACAAAATAGTAAAAAATATACAAAACTTTAGCCAGTTTCGAAAAATAAATAAATAAATAAATCTGTCCAACCCAGCTTACCCCGCTCACCTTTACATGCTATTTGGTCAAATAAACTTATTTTGCCATTTTGGTCATATATGACTGCGAGTGGTAGCTGTTAGCGGAAATAGCCCTGAGAGCTTAGCTAAAAAAAAAAATGAAGAAAAAAAATGAAATAAATAATAACATAAAGCTTAAAACGTCCAAAGAAATTTCTTTTTAAATTACAAAAACACTCGTTCAAATGAAACATAGAATCAAGCATAAAAATAGTAAAAAATACATAACTTTAGCGTGTTTAAAAACATGAATAATTAAATTTTTCCAACCCAGCTTGCCCCACACACCTATACATGCCATTTGGTAAAATAAACTCATTTTGCCATTTTGGTCATATATGACTGCGAGTGGTAGCTGTTAGCACAAATAGCCCAGAGAGCTTAGTAAAAAAAAAAAAATGAAGAAAAAAAAGAAAAAAATGGAATAAATAATAACATAGAGCTTAAAACATCCAATTCTGCTATTAAGCGAATATTTGAAAGGAAAAGTGAGCTATTAATACATTTCCCCACGTGTAAGGACTGGAAGGAATTTGGCTGGAATTCCAAAACGGCTCTCCAATTTTGCATTACATCGCAAATCAGATACGCTTGTATTTTTCTTATTGTTAAACTGGTGATTTTTTCGCTGGATATATCTATAGAGTGCTTGTTGAAGGCATTGCCATTTTTTCACCAAACACTTTTCGCTGTGTTCCTTCCGAATAGTCAAAATTTCGTTTCTTCCGACCAGATTACCTTTTTCCAAAGCTGCATACCACACTTTTCATAAGTTTTGTCAAATTTTAGTCGGTCTTTGACATATTTGGTTTTCAGTAAAGGCAGTTTTCTTGGTGATTTTGAATGAAAGCGTGTACGATACAGAGCTCCGCTAATAGTATACTTACTTACATTAATTCCAGCACCATCAAGATTAGTTTTAAATTTAGGACGAGTAATGAAATGTTTTTTTTTTCAGATTTCTGCTGATAAACCATGAAGTCTTCACATTTATTTTTCTCGGTCTTCTATTTCTTGGAAAGTTTACTGTACCGTCGCTATACTTCGTATAATTCCTGATAATATTTGTCACTGTACTTAGTGCTATATTAATTTCTTTGCTAATTTTTCGGTAACCTTATCCTACTTTGTGATGTTCAATGATTAAATCTCGCTTACCTCTGGATAATTCTTTAGTTTTTGTCATTTTTAATCCTAGTTTTTGCAGAATGTACATCAAAGACTGAGATAATTAGTTGCAGTATCTTGTAAGCAATTGTGTATTTCTCTCATTGGTCAGAAATAGCATTCCAATAATATCGAAAATTTGAATATTTAAAGTCTTTTGAAATGCAAAGTTTCGTGTGCAAAAATTGAAAAAGTGTCATGCATCAAAAACATTTGCATAGGGTAATTTTACAATTTGATTAAAAAATGGATTCAACCATGAGATTTTAATTTTCCTTCCACATTCAACTAAACAACTTTACGAGATATTACTTACCAAATATCAGGCAAAATGACGAACATAATCTAGAGTTATAAGAGAAAATAACATGTATTCAAGAATTATGCTTGTCAATATATATATATATATATATATATATATATATATATATATATATAAATATATAAACATATATAACATTAAAATTGACTAAAACATCCGATCAGCAATACTTTCTGCATCTTTTACCTCTATACATTTTATACTTTATTTTACTCTATATAGCTGTATAGCCCGATTCTACATAAATTTTACAAATAAGGACATGTTGTTATATATTGTGGCTTTCGTGAATAAAATGTTCGATATTAATCAAAATCGTTAACGGTTTATATCACTGAATTACGAGTCAACGAGCTGAGTATAAATATGACTGATATAGTTTGTATTCTCTTCTTACTGAATCCCTTTGGAAAGAGATAAAATCATCTCTTCTCCCTACAGCTATTGTTAAAATTGCATGGATGCCTAGCAATTACTGACAAGCAGTGAAAGAGAAGTATAACATTGAATTTAAACCAGGATTGTATCCTCTGGAGTTGGTTGGATGTCAAATTTGATTGACTAATAGCAGCACCTGTATTCAAGCTGATGCCAATAGGTATCGTTCCCAGAAATTTACGGCTGACGGGTCTCTGCTGAATCTTCGACGAAGCAAGCATCCCGGAAGTGGCTTACATAGATTACCCAAGCATAAACTATTGGTTTACAATAGAGTAAAGGAAAAACCAATAAAATTTTCTGAAACATGTTTAAATATGATTGCTAGAAATATAAATGTTTGCTAATATATTACAAATTCGTAAACAGACGATATCGAATTTCTTACAGTCAAGTTTCACTGTCCAAGATTCAGGTGTCGCTTGAGAGCGATGTTTAAGTGAAGAGCATCGGAGGTGAAGATAACTCTATACTTGAATATGATAAGGTTGTAGTCATCAAGTAAACATATTCTTGGGGGTTTGTTTAATCGGGAAAAGATTCACAGAATGAAGATGTTCCAGTAGAATACTGGGAAAATTGAAGCTGTTTGCTACAATGGAAGTTTCATGACGTCAAAGTTATATTTGATGTAACAAACGATTACTTTGTATGAAAGTAGCGATAGAACGGCCATTGAGAGTATGGTCTTACATATGTTATGTCTACCATTCCACGGGAGCCTATGTTGGGTCCGGTACATTTGTATATTTAAAGATTATTGTTAAAATCTAAATAAGATTTAGTAATATTGGCCATAGCATTGTGTCTCAACTACAGTCACATTCATACAGCTGTAATGTAGCTTTTCTTTGCTTTTATATAAATAATTACATGGCGAATGTTGTTCAGATTATCTTTAACTATACTACTTATCTTTTATGAATTTAACTGCAGTATTAAAGAGTACATAATTTCACAGTCGATGTAGCCGTAAGTTTTTATTAACAGTATATTTTCTGGTAATCCATGCTTATGAATCTTACTTGTTTACATGATTTCCAGTTAAATTTGGTCATCATAAATTTAAAGGCAATTGCAGCCTTTATGTTTGTCGTCTTTTTTATTCTTCTTTTGTCTTTACTTCTTCTAATTTTTAGCCAACATCATTGCATTTAAGCAACAATTGTTTTTTTGGCCAACAATCTTTCTTTTGTACAAGTTTCATTAAAAATAACAAACAAGGCTTTATCACTAAGTCTTTTATGTAATTTTTCATGTGTTCTGAAGCTTTTTCTTTTCTGAACTCAAATTATATAAGAATTATCCAAAGATTTTTGTTCTTTCGAGCGTTTTAGACTATAATTTTAGTCATAATAAAAAATTACATTTGTTTTCGTTGTGATTAAACATGGCTAATCTACATTTTTTTTCGGTATATAAGAATATTCGGTATATAATTATATAAGAATTATCGAAATCTTTTGTTCTTTCGACCGCTTTCGCTAGAATTTTGTTCATTATCACGAAATATTGTGGTGTAATTTCCATGTTTTTTACAAGTAAAACAAAACTGATTCTTGATAATGACTAAATGTATAGCCTAATGCGCTCGAAAGTAAAAAAGCTTTGGACAAATCTTATATAATGTGAGGACGCATGAACATTTATAAAAAGAAAATCCTGGTTATAACTTGTCTGCCATTTTCAATAAAACTTCTCACTATGACTCTCTCACTCTCTCTCTCTCTCTCTCTCTCTCTCTCTCTCGATATATATATATATATATATATATATATATATAGCAGAATGGTTTTTGCGAGTGAGTAACCGGGTTAAATTGTAACTCCGATTTCGAAACATTTTCCATTAAACGGCTCTGATATCCAAACTTACAGAACCTTTTATTACCTAGCGGTTGTCATCTTGGTGCTGCCTAGTCCCGATGCTGCTTAACTTTGCTGAACTAGCTGCAAGTCTTGAATGATATAACAGCTTATCAATAAAATTATACGCTTTATATTAAGAAACTCTTCTGTGAACTACATAATTTTTATTTATCGTTCTCGGTTCGAGTACGGATTTTTCTTTCTAAATAGATCGTCAATCTTTATATAAAATTCTACAAAAATGACGGCCAGAATGCATGAAATGAAGAGTATTTAATAGTGTGACGACTATTATAGCCAGTATTCTGTCATGTCATCCATTTAAATGCTTCAAATCTAAATAAGCTAAGAAATAGTAAAACAGATCAGCTAACTGCGAAACCACCAATACAGCATGATAATCGAATTCCAAGTAAGACTTTTCCTTGTATCACACTAAAGTAATTAATAAAGTGCAGTTATCCTTTTATTAAAAAATGTTTTTCGTAGGTATTCTAATTGGATATTACATACGTTCCACCAATTTAAGTAGATAAATATATGACCTGATTAATCTTTTGCAATATCAATATATGAGATGCAAAAACAGTAAAGTTATCCATATATAGAAGAT
The DNA here is from genome assembly GCA_037127315.1 of Ascarosepion bandense. Classification (NCBI taxonomy): domain Eukaryota; kingdom Metazoa; phylum Mollusca; class Cephalopoda; order Sepiida; family Sepiidae; genus Ascarosepion; species Ascarosepion bandense. The sequence continues at coordinate 188,908 of JBBBDQ010000980.1, read as the reverse complement.
AAGAGTCATACTGTTAATTAAAATTCAGCTCTCTGCTGGAAAATTTGAGATAGGATTAATCATTTACTATCAATTTATCTAGTTTGTTTATATGTATCTATCATAACTTTATTTAGCTCTCATTCTATCTTTCTCTATATATATATATGTGTTTGAGTGTGTGTGTGTGTATGTTGTGTGTTCATTTTTATCTTTCTCTCTCTCTCTCTCTCTCTCTCTCTATCTATCTATCTATCTATCTATCTCTTAAGGAAAATATTCCTATTAAGAGTCATGTTTTATTGACTAGTACATGCATTTATTGATTGGTGGACAAAAATTTCATAGTTTGAAATTTCTGGCACTAATAAAACACGTGTAAATTTTGAAGACGTATTTAGAAAAGATAATTGAATTCAAAGTAGCTGTATATAATTCTCGTACAAAATAAATTAGAATTTCTAAAGGTCAGAAATAGAAAACTACAAATTCAGATTGGTTAAAATCACAATCTATCTATCTATCTATCTATCTATCTAACAGATGTAACTTTAAAAAAAACCTTGGTATATATAATAGTGAATTACAGAACGAAAGTATAACCAATATATTTTACAATCGTTTGAGTATAAATATTAGAATTTTGTTAATAGAAAGGGGCCTTATTTTAGCAGACTTGCAATAATGTTTCGAGAATATTGGCTTCGATAGATATAGATGTAATTGAAGTATTTATACACAGACTTAAAGATTATAACAATTGTTTCTGCAAGAGGGACATTACTAAGAATATTTCCAATTCATGTGATGCTTGGAATCTTTGGTTATATATATATATATATATATATATATATATCTGTGTGTGTGTGTGTGTGTGTGTGTGTGTGTGTGTGTGTGTGCCTCCTATATCTGTCTCAAGCAGATATTGAGAAATCTATCTCTTTATAAATAAGTTTTAAATTTAATTAATTGGTTTCAATTTCACATCCATATGAATACTGGCAAAAGCATACTGGAAGCAGGAGAAATATATACGCTGTATCTGGTGAAGTTGCTTTACATGACAGAACGGTAAGAAAGTGCTTAGAGTTGGTGACCGTAGCATATTCATGACGAATGTTCCGGCAGAACAATACATTTATTATATTTACTTGCATTACACGAGGTAAGAATTGGCAGCGACTCTATAACTATTAAAGTCCACCATGAGCCCTTAATGAAGCTTCCGTTCTTCAGTCACAACGATGTTAATGTACCATATCGTCTGAATGAAAAAAAACTTTTTCTTAAATTGCATTTCTATGTGTGATTTGCTGTATCAACTAAATAAAAGTACGCCTTGTGATGGTAATGATAAATTGGTCGTTTACAACATTTTTAGCGCAAAATTCTTAGGCTAAGTGATGATAATCAATTTAACCATCCTAAAAGCAGGTATTTCTCTTGAAAATATGATTCTGTGCACCTTGTAGGATTGGAAAGGAATTCTGCAACATAGGCTGTTAAGCACTCAATTGATTCTGAAAACTTTTGCTCGTAACTGGGTGATTTAAGGCAATAATTCAAGAAAATCACCCAGAATTGGCGAACAGGAAAATATCTACCCGTATAATGCCAGACATACTTTATTTTGGCGGGACAGCCGGGTGTTGTTTTTTTGTGTTCCGATAAAAATTCTTACAGCTTGGTTTGAATACATTACCCTACACACCGTATTTTTCAAATATTGCTCAGTCGGATATTTATGTATTCAGATTCTTGCAAATTAATAAAAATTATAAAACTAACTCTGAGATAAAAATTTATTTTAATGTATTCTTTACTGAGAAAGCACTAAACTTATGGGAAGACGAAAATTGTGTGATGATGTGTGTTATTCAATTCTTCTATCTATCTATCTATCTATCTATCTATCTATCTATCTCAAACACGAATAATATTTTCTCATGGAAGTAGTGTTTTTCTATGCGTAACTCATATATTACGTACATGTACATGTTTATAAATGTGAAGTAGAAAAGTTTGGTATAGTTAATTTTGTGTAAGAAAGTAAATAGATAAAAATAAAATAAAATATATAGTCTCGGCGTGATGATGTAAAATCCATGCAAGTTAGAAATTATTTATTCCGAGGCAGATACTAGGGAAAAAAGCATGTGCGGCAGACACTTGAGTGGATGCGTGTTTCAGAAGTGTTAGTTCTGATTACGTCGGTATGCGAAGACAAGTGTTTGGCTTCCAAGGCCTGACTACAGATGAGCAATGTCAATTACTGCTTACTAGAGGAGTCAGGTCAATAATGCAAAAATGTGCAACAAATGGTTAGAATGAAACAAAAAGAAATAGACCTGGAATGAAGAGAATAAGTAAATTGCAGATATGGAGGTTTGATCGAATAAAATAAAATGGAGTGAAATTGAATCAATGTACTTAAATTACAACGCACGTTTGTTTAAAAACGACAAAAGCGTACAATTTTGGACGACGACAAAATGCTGCATACATTCAAATGAATATATTTGCATGAAATATATGTTGATAGACTACGCTTGGATATATGTATACATGGATTTTTCTTATAGTAAGTTTCAGTGTCAATTTTGATATTACTTTCTCTAAAATCTCGGCGTTTTTCATATCTTAATTTCATGCTATCCCCAGTATTATTCAGTGGATTTTCATTTCTGTTGTTTAAAGTGTCTTCTTTATCTCTGATAAGACTCTTCTGCATTCACCGACAAAAAGGAGGACTGATATTCACGAAGCTAAGTAGATTATTAAGAGACAGGAAATTTTCATTGGAAACAAAGAAACGCGTACTGGATTTGTAAGTGATGTCTGTTGTTCAATATGACAGTGAATGCTGGAGAGTCTCTTAAAAATGAAGAATAAACATGAAGCAACAAAAATGTGGTTCTAAAGAAAGATGTTGGAGATATCAAGGACTGAACATGTGAAAAACAATAAAGTTTTGGAGAGGATGGAAACGAAAAGGAAACTAATATTTACATCAAGAAAAGTAAGTTGAATTCTCTTTGAACATGTAAGGTAGAACAGAGTTTGGAGAATCTGATAATTGCAGCTCAGATAAAAAGAAAAAGAGACAATAGAAGCAAAGTGTAACAGATTTGATAGGTTTGAGCAAATGAGTTGCAAATCTGGGTTATGGTGTGGTAACAACAGAAAGATTATTAGGAGTAACTGGCGATAGGCAGTTAAGGACTACCATGATGGCCTATGTCCTGGAGGACACCGCTCATAGTAGAGGAAGAAGAAAACATGACACAATATTCCAACAAAAATGTTTTTTCGGCTTTATTTTTTTCATGAAATTATATTTTGTATAAAAGCATTGCTTATCAAAAGTATCGTTTGTTTATCAGTGCGAATTTAAATATCGATGCCGTATTTTTTATTCACTGGTAAGACACTTTCTTTATTTTGCACTTGCTTAGTTTTAGTATCCCCAATTTCTGATACGTACCTTGGAGTGTTGTTTGGCCGGTAACTTGTCTTCTTCCAGTTTATATTTATTATTCTAATCTCGCTTTTCTTTTTATATAGGATTCTGTAGTTTCCTTTCCTTTAAGTGCTATCAACCTTATACGAGCGTTTCATTTTTCACTTTTATAATGTAAATTTGAATAATATTAATAGGCGATTCCGCAAAAAGAAAACTTTTGTTTTCACTGACCAAGCAGCCTGTACTGCTTTTCGTTGTTTTTCATGAATTATTTCCCTTAATTGACTAAAAAAATAAATTCATTTTTCAGCCTTGGTGGCTTTATTATATTTTTAAATTATTGATTTTTTTTCTAAATTTGTATTCGATGTTTTTTGACATATTAACATATGTATTATGTCATTATTCACTCTTCGAGTTACATAGGAAATTCCTTTTAATATTTGCTGCTCATGATAGACCTCATATTTTGTATGTGTTTTTATTGTTTTTCAGAAATGTTGACTGTGTATCCGTAGCGCCACATCGCAGCGTTCCAGAAAATAAAAAAAGATCTTCGTTAAAATCCATTTAAACATGACCGGATATTCAGGCATATATATATATATATATATATATATATATATATATATATATATATATATGTTTGTGTGTCTGTGTGTGTGATTAATTTCCGTCTAATTTTCCGGAAAACGGTGTTATGTACATTATTATGCGCGAATTCTCTTGTCCCCGTAATTGTTGTTGTCCTTCTCAGAATAAAAATCACTGAAAAATCTGGTTAAGTGGAAAACAGGGGAAATGGGACAGTTTTGATTCAGTGGCAGTAAAATTTGTTGTCATAGATGTAAATGCGTCAATTCGAGTAAGAAAAGCAGAGTATTTCTAAATAGTTGACAAGAAAATGATAAAAAAATAAACAAGTGAAGTCGTTTCTGTAGGAATAATGCTTCAGATTGATGAATACCTTTTCCTTCAAAAGAGAGCATGAAGATATTTGACCATAATGTGGAAATATCAGGATTTGGCAGTTCACATCTTTATATGACAATGTTAGGTATGATAACAAACCACACCCGAGTGAAATGGCCATCATCAGATTATAGTTTTGCAAAGAACCATATTTTAATTACCGTTGTTCTAAGCACTCACTGCCCCGTTAGAAACATGTCAGGGATAAAACAACCTAAAAAGTAATGAAGTATGAAAATACATTTTTTATAGAAAAAATTGCTAAAAATAAATGACAAACAATATATTTTAGTAGCTTTGCCAATAATACTTTATATCTGTACATTAAATAATGCAATTATGTGACAAAATTGACTTTAAAGAAATCATAATTTCGTCTTCAAGATATTTAGATTTCGAAATTGAATTACACATAGAGATTGATATATCACTAAAGAAAATCAACCAACCTTTATGTGAAATACATTTCCGATATTATCTGATACTTGTAAAGATTAACAATATATATCCTATCGTGGCTAAGTGCGAGTATATTTTCGTGATAAGTAAACAAAATTTGTAACCAAATATGATTTCAATTAAATCCATTCTAAAATTTTATATTTTAGGGTGATGTAAATAAACATTTTAGACATATATATATATATATATATATATATATATATATATATATATATATATATTTCGTTAAAAATGAATGACAAAGATGATTTTAATAAGTTTTATTTAGTTTCGTAGTATTCTTACATTTTTTGTAGAAAAGAAGCAATATGACAATATTCCATATTTTTTTAATTACAAGCGCTTTCTTACTTTTCACTGGCAATTTTGAAAGATGTTATTTTTCCAGTGTTGTTATTATGTTCTCAAAGTCATATTTGACTTTAATGTATTTGTTTGTGTTTTAGTGTTTTTTGTTTGATTTTTTAAAGTGAGTTTATTAAAGCTATCTCGTGATGCACGTGGTAAGACATCGCTTGAGCTTCTGTATTCATAATAAATATATTATAAACTAAAACTTCCAATGTTAAATAATATATAGTTGATGTAGTACAAAATTGATTTAAATATAATGCATGTCTTACGAGATGGAATTGATATTGTGATTTAAATAGTATTTCTGTATTTTCAGAAACAATTTGTTAAAGATTATTTTAATATAAGGGTTAATAAATGATTTATTGCGTTATTATTACTAGATAGTAAGCATATAAGGATTTTTGTGGGAGAAGTGGTAGTAAAGCCAGTATATATAATCGATTTACGAAAACAAATATCTTCGGAATAGTCTAAAAGAATATTTTTTTGACAAGGAAGTCAAAATTATATAATTTGAACCAGCTATTATATATTTTTCCTCTGAATAATATCCCTGAGTTCTCTATTTGCATATAATTGAGCCTTTATATTAATTAGATAAAATCATTTGGATATTCCTCTTCAATTCATGGTTGTCATCCACAGGAACACACACACACACACACACACACACACACACACACACACACACACACACACACACACACACACATGTATGTATATATATATATATATATATATATATATATATATATATTAATTTTCACTCGAATTAAGGTGGTAACGCCACTGATGCGCAGGGGACTACATGAGACATAAAGATTAGATAGGAGGAAAGTAAAGAGAAAGATAAACTAGTTGCAGTGTGTGTCAGGGAAGGGAGCAAGAGAAGGATAAGAATACAGGTGTGATGACATTAGCAAAGGTAGAGAGAAAGAAAAAGACATACAAGTTGATGGAGAAAGAACTAGAACCATGTGATTAAAAGATGGGTACAGGCATTGCATTTAAATTCATGGAAGTTGTAGCCGTCAGGAAAGCATGAATGTGAAAAAGAGTTCCACAGTCAGGAATTTCGAGAAAAAAGTAGCTAGAGTAGAATTATCCGCTGAATTTGGTTGATCTGACTGTGAATGGGTGGGGCCCAGTTGCTAGTCTGGTTACACGAGTAAACTCATGTGTCAGGGGCACCACTGACGTAAGTTCGTCTGAGTAGAAGACATAAAAATATTTATAGTACAGAAAGTGGGAAGACACGTCCGAGAGAAATTTGCTGGAATCGAGCCACCAAGTCAGTACCTATTACATTATTGATTATTCTTTGGGAGCCTGTCAAGAACACTGATATATATATATATATATATATATATATAGATAATTCTAAATCAGAATAGAATGGTTCTTTTGTAATTATTGCAAAACAAGGAAGCAAAGATGAAATCGTCTGAATCATCCTGAATATTCTTCATTAATTGGAGTAGATAGACTAAACTATCGCCCGGGTTACACTCCACCCACGCCTATTGAACAGGTGTAGAGGCTCATCCCTTGTTCCCTGTTTAGGATGTGGTTTCCGGTTTTCTCTTTTCCAATCTTTTCGCTTTCTTTTTTTGTATATTTTTTTTTAATTGGAGTAGATAGACTGAACTATCACCAGTTTCAGACTCCACCCACGTCTATTGAACAGGTGTAGAAGCTCATCCCTTGTTCCCTGCTTAGGACGTGGTTTCCAGCTTTCTCTTTTTCAATCTATTCACTCTTATGTAGCCCCATGCACACCAGTGGCCTTACCGCCTTGCTTGGGGTGATGTGATTAAAAAAACAAATTCGTTCATTGAAGAAACTGCAATATAGGTAATTATTAGATATTTATAAATCCGTTTACTGAACATGTTATAGTGCAGTATTTTGAAAAGAACCATTCTATTTTCATTTAAAATTATTCATTGGCAATAAATACTAAAAATCGTATGAAATACATCATTTTTATAGCTGGGGTGGAGTAATAATTATGGCCGGTTGTATATATATATATATATATATATATATATATATATATATATATATCGTCATCCATATACTGATCTGTTTCGCTGTATCACACCTCATATATTAGGAAATTAATACAGAGCCACTATATATCAATAATTTTACTACGACCCAATACATCAAGCTATTTAACAGTGAGAAGAGAATATTGCATATTATTTTAAAATAAATATTTGCTCACGAGATGTCCGTTTAAGTGACAGCTTGCATTGAATGTTTCTATTAATTTGCTTTATTTTTTAAAAACACAACGCCCCTTGAAAATGTCAATAGAAGTTGCCGTAATCTCTTTAGAAGCTAAGAAATATAGACGAACATCTCTCTCTTTCTACCTCTCTCTTTCGGTTCGGAGAGATCGAATTTTGTGAAAATAAAACATGCGATTCCATTATTTAATCATTTATCTTGGTTCGGTTTGTCATTGAGCCGTGATGAAAGCTGAGGATGGAAAGTGCAACACTGTCGGCGTATTGGCATTGCGAAGGATTTATTCCAAATTTCGAGTAGAATATTAAGCGACAAAAAGTTTTCATCGAAAATAAAATCGTATACTAAACTGTTATGAGTGATATCTCTCGTCCTTTATGAGAGTGAATGTTGAACAATCATGGATCAAGGATTAACTCGAAGCAACGTGGATTTACGGAAAGATAATGAAGATATCATAGACCAAATTTTTTTTAGGACACGTAATGAGGAAGAAGGGATTAGAGAATATAATCTTTACGAGACATAAAGAGAGGCAAAGGGAAATCAACCGATATATTCTTGATAAACAAGTTGATGGTAAAACAGTGATAGTAAGAGATATCACGAGTAGAAATTTTAAGAACGACAAAGGAAAAAGGCAAATGGAATTCCATGATAGCCTACGTTCTGCAGGGACACGGCACATGAAAAAGAAGAAGAGGATGCCATATGAATGGCATGAGCATATAACATTGGCATCTACTTGTGCAAATATCTCTTCACAAGTGGAACCATGGTGTTGGAAACGTGGCGATGTATGCAGGTTTGGCAAATAATGCTACCGAGTTAAGAGTTGGTCTTATTCAAAGTACAATCATCAATGTATATGTGTAAATGTATGGGTACGTGCTTGCGTATATAATGATACAATTCTTTATGTTGATTATATAAGTACAATGTTACTTTGATAAAAAGAAAAATGTGAAGCAGAATATTTGATGCACATCAGAAGAGTGTTTTCGGGGAAAATATCTGCAGGTTACTAGAATCGGTTGCGACAAACGTGGCACTTTAGATTTAACTTTAAATTTGTTAATGTCATTCCTTTCACTCAGAATTTTTTTAAAAATTTGATGCTGCCGTGACAAACATCTTGCTGGTAAATTTCATTTCCACTCATCATCTTCTGTGACTCATTCAATGGCGGGACTTCTTACGTCTCATTCGAACGATGTCAGCCATTTTATTTATCGACTTGTTTTTCATTTTTCCGGCTTTTTCTCTGTCTCGTTTTTTTCACGAATTTTTGTTACATTCATAGCACTTTTTTATTTTATTGATGAATTCGTTATTTTTTGACTTCTCAAGTTGTTGAATATTCATGCAGCTATGCACGTTGTCAATTTTTTCTTACTATTTTAGCTTTCCTTTCGATCTGTATCACACTAAAGGGAATGTAGACCGTATTTCAAAAGGTGGCCATGAATTTACAAGTAGAAAAATTACGTAGTACACAAGCGAGAAGGGCGAAATGACGACGTTAAAAGAAAAAGAAAGTTGAACTAGTGATATTGCTCATTTAAGAATAGTGACTAAATGTGATTTCATAAAAGAACAAAACAAATCATTACAATGGAAACAAATAAAACTTCGCAAAATGGAAGATCGATGAAGTTATACATATTGTTCTATAGAATCGAAGTTTTTTATACACAAAAGAACAACGTGATAAAATAAACGAAAGCAAAAGAGATTTTTTTCAATAAGAAGAAAAATTAGATGAAGTAAAATATTATTCTTCTTAAACTCGTTTAAGACTAATAGATTTTTGTATTTTGTATTAAAATGATTAATATATACCCGTGTATATGTGTGTTGGAGAGAAGTGATTACGTATAAAAAACAACACTTTTTATTAAACAAAAAGGAAATATTCGCATTGGAAATTTCAGTAACATGAAAATTTGATCAACGCATAATTTATCAATCATTCCTGGCGGCACATACAAATGTGTTTGAATGAATATAACTGTATAAATACATTAAAATAAATTGAGAAAGATATCATTTAAATTTTCCTTGGCTGCCATATAGAAGAAAATATATTTAATAGAAAGTTTCTGGCTGAATATATCTCAACACACTCAAACACAAACACACACGCACACGCATACACACAAATATACACAAATTATCGTAAAGAAAACAGAAACAAGTTCAATGTAATGAAGTTAGGAAGTCTATCAGAAATCTAAGTGAATAATTTACAAAAATTAACAAAGAATATTTTATATGTGTGTACAAATGTCTCTGTATATATATATATATATATATATATATATATATATATATATACACTTGTGCACACATATAAAATATAGACGTATGCTTTTAATTAATAAAAACTTTTCTTCAAACTTCGGGACACAGCTTACTTTAAGACATAACTAATTAATGAAATAATATGTTTAAGTACACAATGTTTTTGGAAAATATAATATATATTGATTTACTCATGTATGTATATATCAATATACAAAAATCGTCGAAATGTTTTTCATTCTCATAATTTAAATGTTGAATTACGCTTTTTGCATTTAGTTATTGGCTCTAACCCACAACTTTCCAATATGTTGTAGTATTTATTTCGATGTTGACTGCCAGGTCGTGCGAAATATAAATTGTGTATTTTGTCAATAATCTCACTTTTATACATGTTTCGTTATAAACATCACACAACGTATTAATAGAATTTTTATATATTTTTCAAGTGTTTTAATGAAAGCTGCACACACATACACACACACAAACACACACACACAAAGACAGACAAAATCACACACACATACACACAAACATAGCAATCGGAGTCTAACCGTACTGATGAACTCTGATGCAGCAAAACAGGTCTGTCTGTAGATGACTATATATATATATATATATATATATATATATGTATATATATATATATATATGGTTATGTCCATTTTTCATTGTTACATTGAATTTTCTATGCTTCGAGATTAATTCTCATCATCAGGCAATGCTGGTGTGGTTGTGCAGACGATTTACATTTAAAGCATTTTAAATGTAAATCGTCTGCACAACCACACCAGCATTGCCTGATAATGAGAATTAATCTCGAAACATAGAAATTTCCATGTAGCAATGAAAAATTGTCATAACTATATAATTACATTATATTATATTAAGCTCTATAATACTCATTATATTGAGCACTGTTTATAATGAAATAAATGCCAGAGCATTCAAAATATAAAAAAAACTTGAGTCCTCTTCACTTGGAATTATATATATATATATATATATATATATATATATATGTGTGTGTGTATATAATATATATATATATATGTGTGTGTGTGTGTGTGTGTGTGTGTGTGTGTGTGTGTGTGTGTGTGATTTAAACTAATCGATGTATAAAAAATATTAAAAATTGCTCAATACAGATGTAGAATATTTACAGATATATACTTTTTATTTTTGTTATGAAATCACAATAGTGTAACTATGTAGTTATCAATATTCGGTGCTCCATACACAATACTCAGATAGTTACAGGCTCATATATATAAATTTTGATAAGGAAATCTTATAGACATATACCATATTTAGTTAATGTATAGGTTATAATAAATTAGAATATCTTTAGATGTACACTAAAGATATTAAATTATTGCAATGGGATTGCCTGGGGAAAGAAAATGTCAGTTTTGCCGGTTTAAATAAGTATGGAACAAATATTTAGTCAATATATTATTTGAAATGTGACAAGATTAAAATTAGATTAATAAAATATATGTACTTAAAGTGTGTTGTCAATATACAAACACAAATTTCAAGTTAAGGAAATAGCCGTACACCCATATTTATTATTATAAAATAGAATTACTCAATTTTAGATGAAACTGTCAAGGAACATAAGCATAGACAGTAATGAAACAATTGATTATGTTTAGCTTTGAGGTATATGTGATAAAATAAAAAAGATATGTTTATAGATTATAGCATATGATTTACACTTTGAGATATATTAAGATATTAAGATATATTTAAGAGAGTGAAATACCTTATGGTGACAGCAAGTAGATTTTTATTACTTTGGTTTAATAATTTAAATTTCTGGAATTTGATTGTCTGAATTTTTCTTGTAAGCAAAACACTTTGTTCCTGTATTGAATTACTTGATCTTGCTTTTGTTTAAATCTTATAATTTACAGTAGAAGTCTCATTTCATATATTTGTTTAAATCGATTCACCCCAAGCAAGGCCTTCCAATGCCACTATTGCGAAGGGGGTTACATAGGGGAAAGTGATGAGAAAGAATGGTTAGTCATACGAAATGTCAGAAGGAGACGGGTGGGGATACCAAGGATGGGGGCTGGAGGGATGGGAATGGTGTTTGAGAGAATGGATGCGAGTTAGTGTGATAAGAGGTGTCTGCTGATCTTACATTTAAATTGCTGGAGATTGTAGCTGTCGGAGAAATAAGTATATGGAAAGGAATTCCACAGACGGGAAGTGCGAGAAAAAAAGGTGTTAGAGTAGAACGTGCGGTTACATCTGATACGTTTCACTGTAAAAACGTGGGCCCTATTTGCTAATTTAGTATCACATGCAAATTCATACCTAGGGGGCACTAGTGAGCTAAGTTCATCGGAGCAGAAACCGTAAAAGTATTTATAGAAAAGGCACAGTGAATCTACATCACGTCGGTGAGAGAGTGACTGCAGCCGGTTTGCCAGCTCGGTATCGATCACATTACATATTTTCCGTTGTATTTTGTCAAGAACCCCGGGAAGAATAGGAGGTGGACCCGATCAGATTTTGCAGCAGTATTCAATACACGGGCGGATGGTAGATTTATATATGTGCAGGAAGGATTCAGACGGGAAAAATTTCCGAGCCCTGCACAGAGAACCGACGTTCATAGCATCGGATTTAGCAATGGATTCGATATAGTGATTCCACTTAAGGTCCGCTGAGAGTGTGAGGCCAAGTAGGACAGAAAGAACGTAAGAACTACGATAGAGCCTTGAGGGACATCAGGATTCTTATGGTAGTTTGGGATGCATGTCCGTTTAATACTACCTTCAATGTGCGGAGAAGAATGACTGGATTAGGTCAAACAAATATCCAGTTATACCATAACTCTGCATTTCGCGTAGAAGGCCAGCATGCCAGACTCTGTAGAACGCTTTAGAGATATCCAACTCTACAGGATACTATGCGTTGCTTCATTCTGACAGCAAAAACATCTTCAACTGGAAGACTGAAAACGTTGTTCCAAGGGACGCTACACGGGAAGTCACGGAAAGAGTCCCAGTCTGCTCTTTGGTAGCAGTAGGATATTCTGTTGGTCTGAGTTTCTTGTGTACAGTCGGAGTGGAATGAGATGTTAACAGAAACTACTGCGTGGTCAAAGTTTCTAAGAGGGCAGAGCTGCTTAGCAGTGCAAGAGTCTGGGATGGAAGTGAAGTAGAGGTATAGTAGTGAGTCCCTTCCATTAGGGTTATTGGAGAAACGCGTGGAGAAATCCATAACTTGCGTAAGTGATTGGATGCTTGAAACATTCATGATGTGTATACCAGCAAGATTGGTGAAAGCGATTTCCAGCCACTTGGTGTAGTGGGTGTTCAAGTCACCAAACAGAAATATATGGGCAGATGGATGAGAAGAAATGACCTTAGCGATATTGTTAGCGATGCTATCAAGTACCCAATAGTTAGCAGAAGAGGGGGATACGTAGAGAAAGAAGAGATAGCTAATCGAGCTTAGAGGTGAGGGACGGAAGCACATGAAAGAATGATCCAGGGATTCAAGAGAGGTCAAGCTAGAGGGAGGTGTTCACTGACATAACATGAAAGCCCATCCATATGGACACTGGAGTTTTTCCTGAGTAGGGTAAGGTAACCAGGAACGTAAAACTCAGAAGAGGGGATAGAAGGGTCAAGATTAGATTCACAGAGAGCTAAGATATCATGTGAGTTAGTTTGAAGGAATGATTCTACGCTGTAAAATTTAGTGCGGATAACTCGTATGTTTGCGAAGGAGACGCAGACAGGTTTGGGCGTTTTCTAATGAGCTGGATTAGTTTTGCTATTTTGTTGGCATGTATTCATATTGTCTTATTTAGAGAGGTCTAGAATAGAATCAGTCGGTCACTCTAAGCTGCGTGAGTAAGATGGAGACAGGCGAAGCCTGAAGCATGGTATGGCCTCGTGGTTTCCCACCGGAAGTTCATGCAGGGACGCCCATCCATACTCGATATGGCACTACAAGAACCACGATATTATTCGACTGCTATTCAGAGCGGTCTCTCAAGACGCTACGCAAGATTTCGGGCTCCTAATTGACAGTCGGAAGCAGCAAAAAGGAAACTGCCATGTCGGTACCCTCAGAATGAAGTGACGTTGCCACCATACTCAAATAGCGCAAAGAGCTTGCGATTGAAGTAACACTAACACTGAAGGAGAAAGGAAAAGAACTGGGAAACCCTTCCAAAATAAGAAACAAGGTGATCACCTCTACTCTTGTTCAAAAGAAGAGAGTGGATTGTGAAACCGGGCGATAGTAGTTCCTATCTACTCCAATTAGAAAACAAAAAAATTGCTATATTTTAACATTTTATAAGTCTATAGGATCCTTCAAACCAAAATAATTTAAAATTCCGTTTTGATAGCATCAACCCACTCAAGTTCCAGTCATCATCGTCACAAGAGCTTCCAGACCAGGGGCAGCGAACCAGCCCGGGGCCGAGGTGTCACAAGTGGTTGCCGTGATACACCCTCTGTTGCCACAACGGGGGCAAAATTTCGCAGTACATCGATCAACTATTAATTATTTAATGAACCTAATTTCCAAAAGAACAATATAGCTTATCAACAATTAAATTTATTACTGTCTGAATTATTGATTTCAGTTTTTAAATGATTTTCATTTTCAAATAGATTTAATTTTTCTTATTTATAATATTTTTATGATGAATTTCATAATTCTTTCCAGATTATAAGTAAAAATATACATTCATTTTCGAGTATTTTTATTTAAAAAAATTGCTTAATGGTTTATTATTCGGGAAAACCTTTTTAATCAAAGCAAAGATGTTTGTCCAGTTTACTACTAATCATTTTTTTCATATTTGTATTAATTGTCACTTTAAAGTTAAGGTTTTAAATACTCTCTATATTAACTTTATAATTTTATCTATTTCAAAATTTGTGAAAATTCATCACTTTTATGATGCCATAATCCCTGTATAATCCAATATCATCTTTATTTTAATAATAATTTTATTATTAAATAGCAAAAATAAGCCAACCAGATTTGAAGACTTGGCAGATTCTAAAGATCCCATTGTTATATAAATAATTTCCTTGCCAGAATGAATATCTTTGAAGAAAAATGTTTTTTTCTTAAGGTACCCATAACAATAGGGTGATTATTATACACCGGATAGGGGTATCGGGGAATATAATTGGAATTCCAATGTACACGCTAAAGTATGTATGTATCTCTTCTGACACAAGCTAAGGATATATTATAACCTTTGTTGTTAACTGCTATGAATACAGAACCTCAAATTATGTATTAATTGACCTCCCTATCCTGAAATTAACCAAATATAATGAATCTGGTAATTTAATTTTAGTCTTGGTCAGTTATATTGTCATCTGTTTTAATAGGCTTTCACCACTGGTAACTTTTCTTCAGGTAAATAGACAATCAATAATGACTAAAATTGCAGGCAAATTTATATTCAAATGCATTATTATAGGCAGTTAAATTTTAGCTTCTTGAATATTTGCTTTGTCAGAATATATCTAGAAAAGATTTGAAATGGTTTGTAGGGATGTCCCGCAGAAATGTAGCTTTGTGCTGAATATATTTTGCAGGTAAACAGTTATATTTCTGATTCTGCACCTGTCTTCTATGTTACATATTTCCAAACATATCATTACTAATTCCATATTTATTGATATGAGCCCATTTTTTCTAAAACTAATTTCATAATTATTTGTGTAAGTATCGTTAAATGAGATATAAAAGAAAACCTTCAAGAAAGTTTTTCTTAGAAGACTTGAAATATGTTGAAACAATTGCAAATATTAAATCTAATCTGGAGTAAAAAATGAATTACAGAGAAAGCAATGCTTTCAAAAGCACATATTTCACAATTTCAAACAATCAACTTAAAGGAATAAATAATGTTTTCATTAACAAAACTCTTAATCAACATTTGTCAAATAAAAATTCAATTTCACCACAGGTACTGAACACCTTCACAATATATGAAAATACTGATTCATAAATCTTATACAGGACAGCACGAAAATTCTTTTTTTAAAATTACAAATTCTACAAGCCATCAACATCAAAGTCAACCTACCAGCATTTAACAAATATTAAGAATAATATAACACATATTAAATTTTATATAAAATTGATACTTAACGTCATTTTACATTTCTGTCACCTTCTTTTTTCTCGACAAGCTTGTAAATAATTTCCTCAATACAAAGGATAAATTTAACGATAAACGAAGGTCATCAGTAGATGGTGCCCATCGTTTGAAACATGTGCATGGGATTTTTGCACGCCCTTGTGTTGAATTATTTGCTATCAAGTAACCGATCAATATGAAGTAAGATTTGTTTAAAGTTGTCAGATGCTAGTGCGGCACAAACGTACACTCTCTCCATCAAAACATCATAGCCCATACAATTGCATGATCGTATGGTATATTATCCCAGAGTGTGACCTCCTGAAGGCCTTAAAATCATTGGTTAATGCATGGTACGACACACAATATATGTAAGGAGGTTTAGCTATCATAGTTTTCCGTCTCTGTACAAGCCGGGCTGCTTGGGAGCGCGCATGATGAATTTGATCAGGCTTCGAAAAGCCTCCAAACATGTAGACATTCCACACTCAGAGTGCATATATACATAGCCGTCAAACACTTACTTACTAACAGACACATGAAGAGTATCTACACAACAAACACACACACTGCAAGGTATTTGAGGCGTGGATGAATATTTATCGTGTGCTGAGAGGATGGAGCTGGGAGTAAACGCATTCATTTCGACATTATTAAGACTTAAAATAAAAAATTAAACGCACACCACCCGTCGCAGTTTATATTTCATACCAAGGAATTATATATATATATATATATATATATATATATATATATATATATTGTATAAACTTTCCGATTGTTTGGTAAACATTGCCGATTAAAAATTAAATTATTACCCATTACCGATGGATTTTTAAACATTTTCTAATTCATTTATATTAGAATTGCTAATTGATTTCTCATATGTTTACTAACCTCCGTCGAATTAACATTGCCAGTTACCAAAGATATTAATAAATCTAGTATGTGATTCTTGGATACATTGATGTGCAAATAAATCACGTTAGTTGTCATGTAAGTTAATCCTACTTGGATACGTGGTATCTGTATTCTTCGAGAATCACCATATGTACCGCACCCTTTGTCAATCAAATTTTCTTTCATGTGTATAAGGTTGAGTCACTGTGTTCTGCTAGCTATTCCTTACACACAGTGCTGCCGTGAAGATTGAATGGATCCTGGGTATGACGGCAGGCTGCAACCAGAAGGACGCTTCTGAGTGGGAGGTTATGAAAAACATGGAGCCACCACTTAATTGCTGTTGTTCCCTTGTTCAACCTGAGTAGTAGCATTAAGAAAAACTGACATTTATATAAAAATATATATTTCTGATGGAAAAAGTAATACGATAATACATTTTTGAAAGAAAGAAATTATTGCCAAATGCATTTTAAAGCAAAAAAATATTACCAGTAATACAATTTGAATACAAAACATGAAGATATCTTCAGTCTTCTAAAATTAAAACATAAAAATAAAAACGTTTTTTTACTCAAAACTTGACTAAATTGATCATCTCACTATAACTGAACATTAACAAATACTTTAAAATCTCAACTTTTGAGCATTAAACAACCTCACAGATGTCGATATGTCGTTACACTAAACTCAAACTCTTACAGACCCAAACGCAGACCGAATGAATGGTACAGAATTCTTTTCTAGGAATCTTTGCCTCGTATTATTTTAGGGTTGTCATAAAATATATTGGCATTGCTACTTGCAGAAAGCGAAATGCAGAAAAAGGTATCGAAAACGGATCACAACAAGACGGAATACAATTAGTGGTCCCCATATGATGATATTGTCAGCGCGAAAAGGAATTTGCTGAGTATATAGACGGCATCACACTCATAAGACTTCTACCCAACTCTATTTGCCTATTCTTCGGTTTTCAGCAATTACAGAAATCCACACCAATGGGGTACAAACTATCCCAAGTAATATCGGTCTTCACACTTCTGAACAGTTATTGATCTGCTATTTTGAGACAGGCTACGCATTCGACAACCAGAAATATGCAATACATTATTATATATAAATAAACAAGTAATCAATACAATTTTGTAACACTAGTTTTTCTTATTTCATAATTCTTATGAAGTATTTCATACTTTAATATTCTAGCAAGTTAATTTGAGTAAGAACATGTTGTTTGTGGCATGATTTTCCACGGATGAATAAATCAAATTAGTGAGTTTAGTTGTTAATGTATCTACATAAATAATCGATTATTCCTGAAGAAATAGTCATAATCAATATGTTAGTTTTTAAATATGGATGTTGCAATATTCATGCCTTCATCTTATATGACGCAATTATAATATATAATTACACATAATTATTTTAATTGAATCAGCAGTTGGATATTTTTGTGATTTAAAGATTTTATTTCAAATATATTAAACGTTTTCTTGTATCTCAATTTTTAAATTAATTATTCTCATAATACACTTTCTCTTGTCATCAGTTCCCAGGTAGGTATTACAAATTATATCTTTCTCAATAACAAATCATTCAGAGTTGATAAAGCAAGCCAGGCTGCTGGTTTAGAAATGGAGCTTCAATCAATAATTAACTTGCTCATGAAATGATTTGTAAATATCAACGCCCTCATAACAAAACGGGTCTCATTTAACCACCACAGAGAAAGATTTCTGCTTTTCATCAGCATGGCTGATGACTGACCTCTGTATTTTAACACAATATGACCTTTTGGCCCCAAGTCTTTAACTGACTAGTGGTGAAGCGGCTACACGAAATATATTGCTGCATCTACTGCAGGAAATATGGGTTACTGTGTCATGCCAGAAAATGTTTCTCATCAGAATTCATCTTGCACATTTACGAACCAAACATTAGACTATGCATTGAATATTGCTGCTATATCTGGTCTGGTGGTCTTGCTTTTAATCTCGAGCTTGTTAAGAAAATGCAAAAAATAAGAACCTCTACTGAAATCAATCCTGACCAGGGATCTTGACATCATTCGCATTCTCAACGTTGTAATGTGGTTTCCGTCTTGTTTCTACCGCTATATTTATGGCAAATGCTAATGCTTGGTTCTTCAATAGCATGAATTAAAGTGTGCTTCTTGATTGGCATTTATATCTCACTCATTTACTGTTGAAATGACAAAATATAACCGACATTTCAAATTAAAGAGCTTCTCATTTCAAACTTCCTTCCTGTGGAATTCACTTGAATTTATTTGTTTCCTTTATAAATAAAATCTGCAAAACAGTAAATGCAATGTCAATCACCATTTTCTATCTGGTTGAATCCCGTTTATCTTCTGTCATTTCTTCAATTCACCTTATATTCAGTTATTGCTTCTCAACTTTTGCTTGGTTTAACCCGCTTCATACCCATGATATTGCCTCCTTGGTGGGCAGAAATTATTATAAAAGAGTCTAAAGAAAAATATCTAGTATCATATATTTTAAATATGTTTTAAAAACCAAAAATAAAATATAATATATTGTTTCAAAGTAAACAATTTTATCTATTATTTTAGCTTAATGTGGCTATATTTTTTCTGCACACATAAATTATTAGTTTTATAGATTAATTAATTTTCTCTAATTTATCCAACATTTTACAGGTTATTTAAAGGATGAAAATATATTTAGATTTGAATAATCTTTTTTTTTTCTTGTGGGTAAAATTTACAATCATCCTATAACTTGTGTACAGGAGAGGTATTTGCGCGTAGGTGAATAGAACGAATTCAACTGAAATTTTACATAGCTCTCTGATTAACAATTTTGAGAATTCTTCCATTACACCACCCGCATGCATATACAAGATTCCATCACCTAGTACTCCTAAGCGGCCACCCCTCTATTGACAAGGCTCGACATTGTTTAATTTCGATGATTTTAAGGTAACGGCTCTTCAACCTGATTTAATGTAAGCCTTGTACGTTTTAACGGTATATTTAGTGAATATTTACGTTTGAGTAGACACCCTTATATTTTTATAAGTTTGTATTTATTCTTACGGACATATGCTTTCGAGTATGATAATAAAGAGTTTTTGCGTGTCAGACGTATTCGAACCAGCATTCCCATTATAGGGGAAAAACACAGTTAAACCACTATGGCTTGTAGATGCCTTCGGCACTGAAACCATCACCCGCATGCAGTTTCTATTGCCTTATTTAATTAACTTACATATCTCTATATCTGCTTAATCTTTGTTTTTCTAATCGAAGGTTAAACAAAATTGATTCTAGGTAATGTTTACGATATTATTTCTTATTAATTCAAAGGTTATATTTTTCTGATACACGCAATTTTAATATTATAGATGTATATCTAACTCTATGGTTATTCTAGTTACTTACTGAAAGTGTGTACCTTGCGACATGGGTCAAGACTGCATCTGTGAAAATTAGCAGGATGCGCAATCTATTTGAGGACATGTGAATGTGCTCCAACAGTTATGTGATAATTAATGTCCTTTTAAATTTTCAGAGCATAAGCTGCACATGACATGAAACAACGGTGTAATTATTGGGATACACGCAATAAGTTCGGCTTCCAGGGACCTCTCGGTGTTGTAGTTTACAATCCACATTCTATGTATGTGTAGATTCCGTAATAGTCATAAGTGGTATTGACAAGAGGGTTGCTGAAAATCTGAAACATCCAGAATATGTCACACTATTTTTCGGTATTTTGTTTATTTAAACAAAAATAAATTCTACTGGAATTAAAACGTGAATCGGTTAAATGTAAAGTATTTCTGATGGGTCTATCTTACGAGTGTGGACTACTAAATCATACCTCACTTTTTCTTTTCAAAAGGGTCATCGATTATTTGTTTTAAACTGAATTTACTCCAAACAAATTAGTAAAACACTAATACTTAAGGATAGGTTTGAATAAATTGGAAAAAAAGAAAACACTAGGAAGAGCCAGCAGAAATAAATTACTGGTGGGAAAGCATGAATCCGCAAGAAAATCCCACAGTCGAGAACTACGATGGATAAAATAGTTGAGTATAGAATAACTTATACTTACACCTAGCAAAATAAATTGTAAATAGTTGAGTTCTAGTACTGCGTTTAAACTCATAACGTCTAGTTACCATTGTGAAAATCACATTCGAAGAATTATTATGAAAGTTTTTCATGAAAAAGTTATACAACTTATTACGGCGGTGGGAGGATGACCTAGACGCCAGGTCAGCATCAGTATAATTGCTAACTCTTATTTGGATATTATCAAGAATTTTCAGGGATATAGCAGGAACACTTTGTCATATAGGACGTTTTTGAACGGAAGTATAATAAATCTCCGAATAATCGGATTGATTCCACTAAAACTTCCATTATGCGACTAATGTCAAAAACTATAAAGAAGATGTGAAGCATTCCTGCCACGGATTGAAGATGTTCTTGTGAGCGAAGATAGTTATATAGAGTACCGTGTAATCTAATTATTACTGGTACCCTGTACTATGATTTGTATCAATATATTTACTTGCTCTTTTTGGACTTCGATGTGTCATCAAATATTTTCAGCAACCTACATTTATCTATTTATGATTTTTTTACTCATTATCTATCTATCTATCTATCTATCTATCTATCTATCTATCTATATATATATATATATATATATATATATATGTGTGTGTGTGTGTGTGTGTGTTAATAAAACAATGTTTACTGTAGAAATAACAACACTTTTATCTCTTTCTCACTATATATATATATATATATATATATATATATATATATATCGTGCGTCAGTCGTATCACTCGTTATGCAATCAACAAGTGTATATGACGAAATGATCGTTAAAGAGATTTAAATTTAAGTTCAGTCGATCTTCATTAAAGTTAAAACTTATAATAACAGAGCATAATTAAACATACAATAATAGAGCATAATTAAACATACAAAAATTTCATGGTTCTAAGAAAATAGAATTACATATTAAAAATTATAATTCTACCTTTAAAAATATATTAAAATGCAAACAGATGAATTCAAATGGGAGACATTCGTAATTATTTATAGTAATATCTGCAGTGAAAAGAAAGAAGGAAGAGAACTGAAAAGAAAAAACAAGAAAATGAAGTGACAAAGAAAGAGAAAACCGTACAGTGAAAACCGTACAGTGAAATATTTAACAATAAGGATTTTAGAATTTAAGTAAGAAATCGGTTTTATGGCAACATGGTGTCATCAAACCATTTTTAATTGTTAAGTAGATTAGATTTATTAATGTGTGTTCAGATGACCAGTTTTTTTAAACAGATAAGTTACATCTATTTTCTATTACATCATTACATTTGGCTTTTACAATGAAGACTCATGTTGTAATTAGTTTTTATTCATGTTTTTTAATTGCAAAAATATTTAGAGAGGTCAGCGTTTTCCTTGTATTTTTTTTTATTTTTCAAATCAATCAACTTATAATTGTAGAAACTGTATTTCTGTTGAGCCAAAAGAATATTTAATAAGGTTGTCAGAATGGATGATAGTTTATAAATTAAATATTCAGACATGTATTTCCGTTGTGCTGAGCGTACTTTCGTTGCAGGTAAAGTTATTTATCGTTATAAATCTTGTTTTTATGACAATGTTTCAAACAATAAATTGGTTGTTATGATGTTTTTTCCAAAAATATATAGATAATACAGTGATTTTTCTGCATTTATGTGGATGTGTGTGTGTTTATATCTATCTATCTATTAGGTAATTAATTTCTGTCGAGAGACCTATTTTATGTAGTAAGACACTAACATATAAATTGATATATAATAATGTTTTAACTTAAAATTCTCATATCTCACAAAACACGTGGACGAATATAAGTCCGATTGTGTAAATATATTTGATTCTTAAATATGTGTGTGCAATCTCCGTCCGAAATAAATTAGATGTTCTAAACTTCAGAAGGTCAAAGCAAAATATGCATATTGCATAAAATTTATATCTATGTATCTATCTATGAACTCATGTAACAAATAACAATGAAAAATATTATCAGTTTTCAAATTATTTCATTTGTGTAAGTTTTCGATTTAAAAAATAGAGTTAGTAGACACAGAATTCGAAAAACTGAGAAATCAAGAATAGGAAATAGCCAATGGAAACGGCTAAGAGAGTGAACATTTTTTATTTCGACCATAAGTGAGTTGCAGACCGATACTTACATCGGTTACACTGTTGTGATTTCAAATATTTGTGCAATTAAAACAAAAGCAGAATTGTACGTGTGTACCTAAGATAAAGAGGGAAAGGCAAAATACAGGAGAAGTAGAAAGTCAGGAGGAAAAAGTGAAAAAATGTAGAGAGGGAAGAAAAAGAAGAGACAATGAAAAAGGCAACGAGTGAGATATTTTAAATTTTCGCTGAATTTGATTTGCAGACTCGGTTACATTCTTTCACGTTAAGTATTTTGGAAATTTTAATAAGTTAAATGAATTTTAAATTTTAAATTAAATAAAAATAAAGATAAATCCTATTAAATTTAATATTAAAATAAAATAATAAAAATCAATGTAAATAAAATCAAAAAAAAAAAATATAATAATAATAATAATAATAATAATAATAATAATAATAATAATAATAATATTAATGAAAGCTTATGAATACCTAGGTGTAAGTTAGAGTGAAAAAAATTCACCATAAAAAAAGAAAAAATAAAGAAATAGTGCTTAAGGTGTAATATAGCAGGCTATGACTGACATTAAAGACTGAATTGAATTCTCAGAACAGAATTATGGCCATTAATAATCTTGCCATCCTAGTAGTCCTATATAATTTCAACATCTTGAACTGGACTGTAAACGACATCAGGCGAATGGATTCTAAAATAAGAAAAATTCTTTCAAAGCATAAGATGCATCATCCAAAGGCTAATGTAGACCGTCTTAAAATACCCCGAAAGGAAGGTGGAAGAGGTCTTATTCAACAGACTCGTCATACAAGACAACATTTATTGGCTTACTAACATACATAGACACAACACAGAACTAGATTATGCAATTAGTCAAACAACATGAAAAAAAGAAAAAAATATTCAATAATAAAAGAAGGGTGATTTTCATACCAGTGTTTGTTTATTTTCCATATTGCTTGCACATTTTCCAATGTAAATATTGCCCCACTCTATCGTTATGATATTCATATTCATTTGGGGCAATTAGAGAATATCATGAGATTAGGTTTCCTATTGCTTCTTGGTATTTATAACAGAACCTGCCTTTTAGATCCACTTTAATATGTATAATATTTGTCTGAAAGTTCCTAGCGAAAATAATTTGGTCTTGCGCTGCCAGAATAATGTCTGCAGTCTCAGAATTTAATCCAGATGCACGTAACCATCTATGAGTATTAACTTTATAAACATTGGATATATTGGCACATTCTGGATATTGCCCATGCAGAGTCTTGTCTTGCCAGCGTTGTTTCATCTTTTCATGTGCTTTATCTTTGGTTTTCAAACATTTTGCCACAATAGTTGTTTCTTCGCTTCTCTTTCGCTTTTCTACAGAATCTGCTAAATGTAAATCCTGTTTGTATTTACTGCATTCTTTTATCATTGAATATGCTTCCTTACTGTTTTCATGTGGTTTGACTAATTGCATCATCCAGTCCAATGTTGTTTCTATGTATGTTAGTAAGCCAATAATTGTTGTCTTGGGCCAAGTCTAGCTGAATAAGACATCTTCCACCTTCTTTACTGGGTATTTATAGACGGTCTACATCAGCAATTGGTTTATGCATCTTATACTTAAAAAGAATCTTTCCTTTTTTAGAATCCATTCGCCTGATGTCGTTTACTGTCCAGTTCAAATGTTGAAACTATAGTGGTCAACTGGAATGGCAATGCTATTAATGGCCATAATTCTGTTCTGAGAATTCAATTCAGTTTTTAATATCTGTCGTAGCTTTCTATAATACTCTTTAAGCACTATTTCTTTCATTTTTTCTTTTTTATGATCATTTTTTTCACTCTCTTTTACACCTTGGTATTTATAAGCTTTTATTATTATGTCATTTTTCATCATATTTCGATTTCTGCTTTGGTCTCACTACCAACCAAGTCTGCGGGGAGACCTAAGGCAGGTAGTGGCATGTTGTTATGGCTCCATTTCATGTTTTTCTATCTTCCCTATCATCTCCAGCATTACATAGATAAAGTTTTCCTTAGTATGTGGGCTGTACTTAATAAGACAATTTTTTGTATATCTCTTAAGCTGGGGTTTCCAGGGATTCTTTCAATGTGTTGTTTTGTTCCATTTTTTATCATTCCAAGTGCACCTACTATCACTGGCACAACTCTTGTTTTCAATTTCCACATTTTTTCTATTTCAATTTCCAGGTCTTTATATTTTGACAGTTTTTCAAATTCCTTGATTGCTATGTTACAATCCGCTGGACAAGCCATATCAATTAATAGACAAGTTTTCTCCTTCTGGTTTTTAACAATAATGTCTGGCCTGTTTGCTTCAATTTTTCTGTCTGTGTATATGGTGTAATTCATTTTTATTTTATTTTTGCTCTTTTTTATTATTTTATTTGAATTTAATTTAATATTAAATTTGAAATGATTTATCTTTATGTTTATTTAATTTTAAGTTTTAAAATTTATTTAATTTATTAAAAATTCACCATAACAAAATTTTAAAATTAGTGCGTAAACAGTAATATGGCTATGACTGATATTAAAAACAGAATTGAATTCTCAGAACAGAATTTTGGCCATTAATAGCCTTGCCATCCTAGTAGTTTATAATATTTTGAACATCTTCAACTGGATTCTAAACGACATCAAAAGAATGGATTCTAAAACAAGAAAGATTATTTCTAAGCAGAAGATGCATCATCCAAATGCTGTTATAGACCGTCTATACATACCCCGTAAAGAAGGTGGAATAGGTCCTATTCAGCAAGAATTATCGTACAAGTCAAAAACTAGGACCGGATAATAAGGTTTATAATGTGAAGTGTTTAATACTGCTTGAGATTCATGACTTAACTTTTTAATAGTAGCAAGATTGTAAAGTCAATTCGTTATTGTGTTTACAATTTACTGTAGTTTCGTGCCTCTGATTTTGTAATATATCACTTTTCATATATTTTACATTTCTATTTTCTCTTGCAGACAGACCAAAAACGGTTCGTGCAATGATCAGGAGATTTTACATTGTTTGAGATATTTTCATTTAAATTTAGGTGTATTTGTCTTCTCTTTTAACTTCCAAATGTATGTAATAAGTGATGTCATATTTCACTTTTCCTTATGGTTAAAAGATGAGAGATGATGTAAAAGTGCCTTTAATAACCCGAGGATTTACTACTGATGAGTTAGAGCCCATATATACAAGAGATTTAGTTAAACACTTGTTAAAGAAAGGGCATTTGTCTGGACTTCTACAATTACATATGTTTTTACTATGCGACAAATTAAACTGAGCGGTATAATTACTAGCGTCATTGTTATATAATTTAACTATTTTATTGTTATGTAATTTAATTATTTTTCTAAATTATTAGAGCAACTCTAATTAAGTTTTTAACATTGATTTTAGTTTCATTTATTTTTTATTTAATTTTTATTTTAAATTTTGAATTTAAAATCAAAATTAAACTTAAATTTTTATTTATTTCATTTTATTTTTCTAATTGTTTATATTAGGCCGTATGAATTTACATCGTGGTGTTATGTTTTTAAATATTTTATTTTAGGAATTATAAATAATTTTTTTGCTTGTTTAAATTCCAAATGATTTAACTTGAAACAATGTAACCAATATCTATGTATGACGGCAATTCTCTTCCGGCGAAAATTTAACGTTTCTCGCTTTTGGTCCTTTCCATTGACTTCACTTTTCTTCCCTCTCAACATTTTCTCAATTTTTCCTCTTTATTTTCCTTTCACACTTTTTTCTTTTTCTTTATAAATTTAATATTCTTTTTTTCAATGCCAAATGTTTTGAGCCCAGACCGATGTCAACAATGACTTCAATTCACTTCCGGCCCAAATTTTAAAAGAACTCTGTCTATATATATCTTAGCCGTTACAAGGCTTTTTATTCTTTCGCTTATTTAACCCTTCAATTTCTATTTATTTTCTATATTACCATTTCTTCATTGGTTTCATTTTTCTTGATTTCTTATTTTATTTCCTGATTTTTCTTCCATTTTATTTTACCTACTTTTAATTATCTTTTTATATCGTAAAAAAATTCCAAAAATAAAGAGAAGTCATGACATTAATTTTTTTATAAAACTTTTATTACCATCATTATCAAAAAAACTGATGCGACATTGTTCATTCAATGTCAAAATAAAATGTACAATTTTGTAGTATTTTGTAGTTTCACATGTTCTAAAGTGATAGATAATAATGATAGTAATAATATATATATATATATATATATATATACGCTCTCACACCCTGATTGGTCACTGTCGAAGTGTGGTAGACTTTGAAAAACAGTAACTACTCTGGCATCTATGTATCATACATTCAGCAATGAATTAGAACTCTCTCAGCTATTTGGCGTGTATAATGATAATATACACGCTAAAAAGTCTGCCTGTTTCTACCGAGGGCCCGTAGCAGAGAGGTAGAATCAATCCTAGTGGAATTGCGATCGGCTATCTAACCGTACTTATGAGCTGTGATTCTTCGAAACAGATCTGTCTACGGATGAGTGTTTACGCTCTCACACCCTGATTGAGCAATCTGGAAGAATGGTAGACTTTGAAAGCAGTAGCTACTCTGGCGTCTAAGAATCGTTCATTCAGCAATTAATTAAAACACTCTCAGCTATTGGGCGTGTATAATGATAATATACACGCTAAAAGGTCTGCCTGCTTCTACCGATCGGCCTTAGCTCAAAGGTAGAATCTCTGACTGACTCCAAATCGGTCGGGTTTCATTCCTGGGGAAAAGGCGATCGGCTGTCTAACCGTACAGATGAGCTGTAATAGAGCGAAACAGATCAGTCGACGGATGATGGTTTACGCTCTCACACCCTGTTTGATCACTCTCGAAGACTTTGAAAAGCAGCAGCTACTCTGATATCTACGAATCGTTCATTCAGCAATTAATTAAAACTCTCAGCTATTGGGCGTGTATAATGATAATATACACGCTAAAAGGTATGCCTGCTTCTACTGAGCGCCCTTAGCTCAAAGGTAGAATGGCTGACTGACTCGAATTCGGTCGGGTTTTAATCCTGGGGAAAAGCCGATCGGCTGGCTAACCGTACAGATAAGCTGTAATACAGTGGAATAAATCTGTCTGCGGATGACTATATATATATATATATATATATATATATATATATATATATATATATATTGCTTATTAAGTTAGAACATGTGCTTGCTACAAAATTTTACATTTGGTTTCGACATTGAAAACCAATGTCTCCTATATATATATATATATATATATATATATATATATATATATATATATATATATATTAGACCTACAACGCCTATCAAGAAGATTTACTTACATCTTTGTCATAATAAGTCTGTGATTTCTGGCGTGATGAATACATCAAATTCTGAGAATCTTCTGTTTAATATTAATAACAATTTGCAGGTCATTGGGATGATATTACTAAACAAACCATTTAACAATTATTGTGAATATGAATTCATTGAACAAGAAATTAATGTAGAGTGTAGTCAATGCTACAACATTTTTCACTTAGATTTCAGTTAACAGCAACCTGTGATATTATATGCTGACTATATCTTTTAAATAAAATTCACACAGTTAAAATAGTTTAGAGGTTGTGAAGAAATCTTCATTGTGTTAGTAATCTTTTACTAAATGGCAAAATATGAACTTTTAACAAATTTAAGTTGCTAAATTTGTTTTGTAAATGTCAGCGTTAAAAACGTATCATGACATTTAACTATTTAGTTTAATTGAAAGATGATTAAAACATCGTTATTTTCCTCTTGGCGCTACTGATATTAATATAACTGCATATATATATATATATATATATATATATATATATATATATATATATATATATAGTGACAGAGTGGGAGAGTATGGGAGAATGAGAAAGTGGAAAGAAAGATATTTCTGTTCTCTAAATGCACGCAGTGCTAAATCATAAATTATTCAATTTTTCTAAAAGCCGAATTCGGGTTTCAACTCTCAGAGAAAACGATTCATCTTTGTTAAGTCTCCTGGATATCAGTTAGTCCGTTAAGTCTCATACTTGATACACATATCTGCAATTATGTCTGTTTTGATCCATGACTATTTAGGCAAAATATTTCAACCGCAATGTTGTCAATTGTTAGAAGATTTTCCCGCACTAGGTAGCTATGACTTTCTTCGGTAAAATGGTTTACAACCAAGGCTATATTATTCAATCTGTTCTCCAATTCAACCCATACCTGAAGAGAAAAGAGATGTATTTATGCATTTCTCTAGGTCATTTGTGAGTAAGAAAATGCAAGTCTTTATCTTGTATTCGAACTCGCCTCTGAAACTCATTCCGAGCTAATATTCGTCGCACCACGACTAATATCTTCTCGGATATACAGGACAAAAAATGCAAAATTGTATTTTTAAATATCATTGATATCCGCTCAAAGCCATTATTCTCTTAAATGAAAGATTTAAAATATATATGTAAAACCCAGACATGTTTAAATATTTTTTTAAATGACAAGGTTAATGGAAACAAAAGGAAAAACTTATCTTAACCGACGCCATATAAAATTAATCAGAGGATGAATCCTCACAAATATGATGAATTTTCTATTCGTCTTTATTCAAAATAATGTGCACACACAATCACACAGACACGCACACACAAAAACATCAGCAGACACGCACACACAGACAATCACACACACACACATGTCACACACAGACACACACAAAAACATAAACAGACAATCACACACACACCCACAAACACACACACACACACATACATACATACATACATACATATATATATATATATATATATATATATATATATATATATAAACATTTTTTTGTTATATACCCATATTTAAGTAAAATTAATGTAAAATTGTTAATTTTTCCGAAAATATATAAGACCCTTCAGGACAAAATTTTGTTAATGGATCAACCGAGAGATTCAATTTCTATCGAATACGCATATACGTACTTGTCAGTGCATTTTCAATTTCATACGATTTTTCAAATATTTATACTGATAGACAAGTAAATACTTAGACTGTTTAATAATTAAAGGGAGATTTTACACAAATATGGATATTCGCTAAAGAAAACGGTTAAGTTATAATATCTGTAGAATTAATAATTATTAAAACGTATATTTTTATACATACAAATATATATATTTATATATAATTACTATAAGCAAGCTTGAAATTCGGTGTATATCATATCTCCTTATTTTTCATAGCGTTATGTCTGCTTTCGTGCAAAAAGTTTCATGTATCAGAACAAAACTCTTCTATAGGTTATATTTTAAAATAAATGGTGACAATGTTTTACTTCGAAAATATAAGATCAACTCATGGTTATTTAAAAATTTAAAAAAAGTTAGATGGATGAAGTTAATCAATATATTTGTAGCTGTGTCACTATTGCTCTATCAAAAGTGAGCAATATAATAAAAACAAAAATCACAAATTTAGAATAACATATACATATTAGGGCTTAATAAGTTCTCGCTGTTTTCCAGCCATGGCTTTTCCAGAAATGCCTGCATGTAGTTTTAGATGGTAACACAACTATAAAGATGTATTACAAGCAAGATTGAAATTCGATTTGTCCTTCTACCAAAGTGTCATTGTTTTTCATAGATTTAAAATATAGAAGAAATTGTATTTACGGCGAATTTTACTGCAGTATTGTATTTAACAGAAATCTCCTGCTGAAGCACACATAATCTATGTTGAGACTTGCTGTCTCGGAATCAACATGCAGAGATTGGTTTAGACGCTTCAGAATTAATTAGTTTTATGTTGAATTTACTGAACGCTGACTCACCGAAAAGGTTTGAAGACAAAGATTCGGAAGCATTCCTTTATGAAAACTTATGTCAGGCGCACACTGAACTAACAGAACATTAGGATTCGATCACACAATAATTTCTAAACACTTGAAAGCATTAGGAATTATTCAAATGTAAGGGTGTTGTGTGCCGTAAGAATTGAGGTCGAATGACCACGAAACAGAAAATTAAAGTTGTTTTTTTTTTTGCATTATATTGTGATCGATGATGACAAGCGTATAGACTACGATAAATACGATCAGTAGAAAATCGTAGTTAAGTCTGTTCATTATTTTCTGCGGGAAAAACGGATATTATTGGTTCAAAATTACCGCTCTCTATTTGGTGGGGTCTACTGGATATTTTTATTATGGGCTGCTCAAACTGGCTAAAGCCATCACGGGAGATCGACAGCAATTGGTGTGTTTTAGTTGAGCATAAAAGATAAAAACGACCGCTATAAGAAGAGAGACATGATAAAGTGATTTTACAGACAAAATTAGCCGACATGCTGCAAAACTGTTCGGAAAAGTTTAGATGTGAAGCCCGACCTCACGCGCCGTATTTACCAAGCATTGTCCCGTCCGATTAATACTTCTTCCAATCGGTGGCACATAGCCTGGCTGGACATCATTTTCATTCTTATGAAGATGCAAAAAATGGGTCAAATCATGTATCTCTGAAAAGACGTGTCGTTTTTCAGACGTGGAATAAAAATGATGTAAGAAAGATGGAAAAATTACTTAATTTAAGTTCACTGGATGTTTATGGGAATTAATTCTTGTAAATTTATGTTAAAATATCAAGATTTTAAGAACTTAACTATTTTATGATTGCCTGTATATAAACTTTTTAATCTTTTTAAAATAAAATAGTAAAAACATATTTAAAAATGCAGCTAGAAGAAATCAACTGGGCGTAAATCATGAGACCTAAAAGCTTAAATATTGAAATATTGCCTGTTGGTAAAAATGTTCACGCACACACATTATATATATATATATATATATATATATATATATATATATATATATACATATATATTGAGATACGGAGGTAGTGAAAGAATGTATGTTTTATGTAGATATTTATATATAAAGACTGGATACATTATGTGTAGACATTTCTTTAAATATTTCCATTTAGATATAAATATGTAAATATACAATCATGACTCGCACAAGCATACTCAGAGAAACGCACGCACACAGCGTCACACAGACCCATATAATTATATATCTTTACATTGGAACTCGTAAGTCAGTCACCACGGGCAGAAAAACGAATCTAATGTAAAGGTATTTATCTTCACTAAAAAGTGAATTCTTTGTATTATTGGTCACTGATCGTGAATTGCTAATGTACCATGTTTTGCCTGTAGTCTAATGTCATTCACTCTGACATCTCACGATTATTCTTACCGCCTGTGGTCTGATCGTGAGGTCTACGAAATTAAAACACAAATTATATAAAAGTTTCTTGCTTCTTTTATAATTTGAAGCCTTTTGTTTTTAAACCTGAAAAGTGAATGTTTTATGCAAAGAAAAACTTTTAAATCAAAT
Organism: Ascarosepion bandense; assembly: GCA_037127315.1. Taxonomy (NCBI): domain Eukaryota; kingdom Metazoa; phylum Mollusca; class Cephalopoda; order Sepiida; family Sepiidae; genus Ascarosepion; species Ascarosepion bandense. Next base: position 156,413 of record JBBBDQ010000980.1, on the reverse strand, counting down.
TAATTTGTATTTGTATATTTTGTAAAATCTGACCAATTTTAGCATTGAGGAAAGCAAAATTAAGGTAATAAAGTTAAAAAAAAATAATTTATTTTCTGTTGTACTTAAAAAGGTTAATGAATGTGAAAAAAACAAAATGGAGCTTGAAAATGAAAAAGTAACATACGATACACGCCAGCTGCGTGAAGTAAATAACCACTGCTTGTGGTGAACTTCTAGGCAGAAAAATAGATATTTAACTGTTCCCCCCATTGAGATTATATGTGGAGCAAGTCTTTAAAATGTGGGTAATCCAAGCCATATATCTCGGGCTAAAATGTTAGTCTACTTTTCCCCAGACAAGACTCTGCCCTTCGGCGGAGACTCGTCTGGGTTACTCTCTGCTAGAAAGCAGTTCGTCAGACAATGTCAGAATTGCGTCTGAGCAAAGTTAATTGCTAGGCGACAATCTAGGTATTTAGCTGCTTTCACATTTGAGACATTTTTTGTGTGTAAACGGAGCCATATAACTGGGAAATCATTGAATGTTTCCTTTTCCCTAGACATGTTTCTACCCTTCGGCAGAGCTGCAACTGGCTTACCCTCTACTCCAATGCAGAGAGCCAGACAATATCAGAATTACGTCTGAGCGAAATTAATCACCAGGCATAAATCTAACACCCCTCACTATAGTGTCCTACGTATATTACCCCGCAGTAGTATCCCGAGTAATTTCAAAACTTGACCCCCATAAGGCGAGCGGAGACGATGGAATTCCGGTGATATTCCTTAAGAGGTGTGCTCCTGACCTCTCCCCTGTCAACTCCTAACTGTTTAGATACTGCCTTTCGCATCCTCTTTTACTGCATGCTGGAAGTTCTCTTCAGTCGTTCCTGTATTTAAGAATTATGGCGAACCATCGGACACGTCCAACTATCGCCCTATACTAATATTCTACCGATATTCGGGAAAGTGTTCGAGGCCATAATCAATGCTGAAATAGTTCAACATCTTACACCGACAAACTCTTCTCTGACAGGCAATATGTCTTCCGCTTTGCCAGGTCCACGGCCGACTTACTAACAACTGTTAGGGATGAGTCTGATGAGGCTCACGCGGTTGCTCTGGACATCTCCAAGGTTTTTGACAGGGTTTGGTTCTCTGGCCTTCTATGCAAACTACGGAGTTACGGTATTACCGGTCGCCTGCTTGACCTATTGTAATCTTTTTTAAATAACAGCAAAATGAAGGTCGTTTTGAATGGGCATGCTTCTTCATCCTACCACACGAATGCTGGTGTCCGACAGGGCTCTATCCTGGGCCCGACGCTCTTCCTTATTTTCATCAACGACCTCCCAGATGAGATCAAGGGCCATGTAGGCATCTACGCAGATGAGACCACAATATATACTCGCGCACCAGTAAGAAACCTGTCGTGGCGAATAGACATTATCTCGCTACTGACCTTGAACGGAATCTACACTCTGTAGGGAATCGGGGCAAGAAGTGGCTTGGCAACATCAATGCGTCTAAGACCAAACTGTTGTCTGTCAACCATCACAAGCAACCTCCCTTGCGAGCAATACATTGCACCTCATCGGCCTTACTCTTTCTTCAGACCTCAAATGGAACCACTATATCGAATCCATAGCTAAATTCACTGCTAAGAAGGTGGGCCATTTTGTCGATACAGGATGTTTTTTCCGCCTGAATCCATCCAGCATATATACAAGTCAACCATCCGTCCGTGCATGGAGTACTGCTGCCATTTATGGTCAGGTGCCCCTGCCGTTCTCCTCAGTGTTCTTGACAAGCTCCAAAGGAGAGTCTGTAATGTGATAGGTACTGATCTGGCGACTCAACTGCAGCCACTTTCCCATCGTCGAAATGTGGCCTCCCTCTGTCTCTTCTATAAATACTTTCATGGCTTCTGCTCGGATGAGCTTAAGTCACTGATGCCTCCTCAACAGGTGTTTACACGTGCAACCAGACTGGCAACTGGGTCCCACCCATTCACAGTCAGGTTAGCCAAACGCAGACGACAATTCTACTCCTGCATCTTCTTCTCTCGCACTTCACTACAGTGGAACTCGCTCCCATATTCTTGTTTTACTGATGGCTACAACCTCCCAGAATTTAAATGCAATGTCAATACTCATCTACTAACCACGGGACTCTAGCTCTCTACCCACCCGTATATCCTTCCCTTTCCCTCCACCTATGTAACTGTCATCACACCTGCATTCTCATCTTTCTAACTGGTTTGTAACCTCACTCTCTTCTAATTAATATTTTTACAGTTATGTAAATAGTATACTTGATCCTCAGTATAGGTACGTTTATACTATTTTGAGAGAATCAGCTGTTCTTTTATCTGATGTATTCAATCCTGATGTTGACGAGTAATGCTCACAACAATATTCTGCCCCTTGTATATCTTAATAAATATTGTCTTTTATTTATATCTCGGAAATCCTGTTTTGACATAAAAAATGTTAAGCTCGTCCGGTGGTTTTAGCGTTCTGTTTTCCCTTTGTCTGTCTTTTTTCATTCGGTACAAGCCATTTTTTTCAAACATTCTTTCTTTATTATATGGATTAGGATTTCCAATTGAATCTTTCAGGTGTTGAGTATAACTTTCTTTTATATTGTATTCTCTACAAAACGTCTTCGTTTCTAAAATGTTTTGTTCATGATATTCTCAGTTTCCTTCTGTAGAACTTAATTTCTAATGTTTCAAGTCACGTCTTCATTTTAGAGTATATTTTCAGCATTATGTTATTTAACCTATAGATGTGGGGAGATCACATGGAATCACATCTTTCTCAGGTACGACCGAAACAAAGAAATTAATAATGTAAACAAATAGTCTAACATTCATATCGGTGGACTAATATAGGATATGGCTGCTTGTTTTTTCACAACGTTTTGTCATTTATTGTTCTGACTAATTTTCTTATACGTTGTTATTCTTATTTCCTCGTTTTCCTTAAACTCTATAATGTGTTGTTAATTCATAAAAAGTTAAAAAATATATATATTTCACGGTGGTTCCTTTGCTTTCAGTAGTTCAAAATTCTTCCAAAATTAAATTTCCATTATTTTGATTTCACAGAACATTAAGTACTTCCGCATATTTATGTCCATTGTTTTTACTATTCTCAGGATTTTCATTTAAACCGTGTGCCTATCACCCCAAGTCTCATCTTCATCTCTGAAGAGGTTGGCCATTATTCATTGCCATATATCTGACGTGTGTTAAGCTTGCGTCGTGGTAGTAATAATTTTAATTTTTCAAATATCATTAAACTATAAATATCAATTTATTCGTTCTGCAGTTACATCATGTCTGCAAAGATTCTGTTAAAATCTGTCATCCTTCGCCATTTTTTCTATGGAGACAATTATCCTGACGTTTTTTTTTCATTTAATTACATTCTTCAACTACTCGACTGCTTTTAAACGTTTTCAGCAGATAGTTTTGACCGTTGTGATGCTGAAAAAAAATTCTGAAGCATTGATATGAAGTCAACTAGATTATCTTCAACATATCCTATTATATCGTTTTTTTCTAACTGTTGATAGTGAATATGTGAACTTATGTGATGCATCAAGATCATGTTAAATATATACCATGTGGACAATGTAGTTTGGTATATATTAAACAAATATGCAATTTTGGATTGATAAATGTTATTTTCATTATCTGACCCTAATTAAAAAAGATCTTTCTGAAATTTATATTAAAATAATTTCTGAACCACGCCTATCATCGAATCGAACACAAATAATATTTAACATTGTATATTTCAGAGCTCATTAAAGACTGAAATTCTTTTGACGAGGTTTTAAACGAGAGAAACTGAGAGAGGAACGCATGGTACTGGGGATGCGTTTTGTAGTGGTTCTTGGTAAATGAGCAAGTCCAGCAGCAGTGAATATGGCTTCGTATGTAGTTCGGGTTTCCCACGTAATGTGTGGCTAGTATTCCTTAAATCCAAAGGTGTCACAATATTGAAGGTCCCGCATTCAGATGGTTTTGTTCCTTGATGAATTGCCCCTTTTAGAATTTTCTAACCGTATCCCCATGTTTTCCTAACTTCTCTGTAATAATATGAAGAGAGGGGGCTTTAGTACTTTTTTAATGATGACATTTTTCATTGTCCGTTGAGGGCTTTTAAACGTACAGTTTATTTTAGACAGGGGAAACGCGTTTAGTATCGTTAACCCAAAAGATATCGAAGTTGAATATAAAAGGACGTTACATAGAATTAATGAAAACCTAATAGTGTTGTCATTTTGTGAAAACCAGCTACGAAAAAATATCAAAATTAATTCAGAGAAAACAGGGAAATCTTAATTTTCACTCAGTCAGTCAGTAAAGTGCCATATCTGATATATTCTCGGCCGATCATATCTCGAAAGAGACATGAATGACTAGGCAGAAATTTCCAGTAGTAATCTCCATTACATTCTACGGCAAGGTGGTAACGAACGTTTGCTATAGAACCCATTTTGTCCTGTTATTTGCCCCATAGCAAGAGGGAAGAGATTGATTAATACTTTGCCCAAGAGGAATTGAGCGTAACTGAATGCAACGAACTCAACTGGAATTCGAACTTGGCTCTCCAATTAAAGTTTCACTACTAAGCCATCATATTGATTCCAGGAGTAGTATCTACTCGGTCTTAGAACGTTCATGACGGAATATGTTCAAAATATTTTACTAGAAATATACGTGCCACATATGGCTTTGAACTCATTATTATTATCTACGATGTTATTTATTATGTGCGTTGTGGTGCGCTGGATATTGACCCGGAACCAGAAATCGTAGAAAAACATTTAAATTGTAGTTAAAGTCGTTGTATTCACCTACACGCAAATACTCGTGGGAAAAGTAGTTTTCCGTCATTTATCTCTCCTGCTATGTGTCAAATAGCAGGACATTTTGAATTATATAGCCTTGGTTGGCTATCAGTCTACCGTAGAATGTTATGGTTATCTGGTGCAGGAAAAATATCTCCCAAGTCAGTTTTCAACATATGATCGCCCGGGCGGGTATCACGAATGGCATTTAACTGGCTGACATTTTTGTTATATATATTTTATAAAATATATGAATATTTTGGAGTCGATAGACTAAACTATCCCCCGGTTCACACTCTACCACGTCTATTGAACAGGTGAAGAGGCTTATCCCTTGCTTCCTGTTTAGGATGTGGTTTCCGGCTTTCTTTCTCTTTTCCAATCTTTTCACTCTTACGTAGCCCCTTGCTCGAGGTGATATGATTAAAAAATATACCTTGTATGGATAAACTGGTCGGTGTTAAAACCCTTCAATATGTTCAATATTAGAGTTTGCGAAAAGTTTGATACCAAATATGAATTTATGCGTTCAGTTACATGCGTTGTATCTGTATAACAATTTTAGCATACATTGTTTTGATGGAGAACGAAAAAACCGATATCTTTAGTGTTATTTTTCATCGGAGGCATTACTGAAATAAAAGTCTGTTCTGGGAAAATGTTAACAATTTCAAAAAAAAATTGAACATTTTTATTTTATTTATTTTAAAGTTCTTAACACAAATATAATCAGTTTGTAAAAATATAACTGAAATATGTAAAGATCTACATTTCGTAAGGAATTATGAATTTTGGGATATTGACATATCCATGCTTTTGGCTGTGGAGTTTCAAAACAGTTTCATTAAAAAATATATCTATTTTGATTGTGTCCTGTTTCACTGCAAATAGTACATTAATCCTATGTTTAATTTCGAAGGAGCATAACATTCTATAAAAACCCAGGTAGCTATACATATTTTGGGCAATAATATACGGTGTTTAAATGTATGAAAATATGAAAACTAGGCAAAATGAAATATTTAAAATAAAACTAGAATAAAAGAATGCGTGTTTGTGTGCGTGTATATTACTGCAACATATTTTTAATCATTTCACAGAAAGCAAGTAGTTAAAGCCAATAAGACGCATGGGATTTACTGACATCGAAATAAGCCGATAAAAGGTTATTGAGTAGATTTTAAAATTATAGTGAACAAAGTAATTGTTGTTTCAATTTACATTTTGATTTGGTCTTGTTAGATATCCCTCTATAAATGGGGTATAAAACAAGAAAATCACACTGTACAGTGAAAAAGAATTATATACATATATATCTATTAGGGTTTCTACAAATAAAATTATTGTATTTTGGTTGATAGAGGTCTTTAAAATGATCGTAGTAGTCATTGAAAATATTGCAATTAGACAGGAGGAATGTTTGTGTGTATGTATGCATCGTTGGGTATGAATGTTTTTGAAATATTCGCTCAGTTTTAAAGGGTTCTGTTTTCATGTATAAAAAAGCAGATGAGTGAATCGTGAGAATAAAGAAGTGACGGATAAAGATAGAGATAATAATAATAACGATCGCTTGACGTTTATCAAGGGTACATATTAATAGGCTCGTCTTGTTTATCTCTGGCGTTTGGTGCGTCTTTTATTTCGTTTTTGAGGCTCGAAAAGTGATTTGAAAGTTTACTACCTGATTTACTGTCATATTCGCGATGTTTTCGACATTGTACGTTGATGGGAAATTCAAACTGAAAAAAATATTTATTAAACGGAGTAGATTGTTCTAGTTTGACGAATCAGGCCGCTTCTAGATTTATCATGATAAGTATCAATTATCTAGATTTAATTTAAATAATTTTAACACACGAATCTTCGGATCATTATAATGATCCAATCAACGTTTTATCTATTGAAAAATATATCTTTCAGAATAACAGTGTGTGAATTTTTAGGATTTATAAACCTAATGATGCGCTTTGTGTTGCAGTAGATAAATCGGAGGGAAGATTTCGACTCCAGTCGAAATAGCCTTGGAATAGATATTAATCCACCGCTTCTCCTTCTAGGTATGGGTTAAATAGAAGGACATCTTAGATTCTGAAGCCTTGGGTGGCAACTGGTCTACAGGCGAAAATAATGTTAACCTACTGCGGAAAATCTTCTGCCAAATCAGTTATGTGTCTTTCTAGACATGATCGCATTATATTGTATCACGTTTGAAATTTAACTGACTGACTAGCTGAAAATTAACGTACGAGTCAACACTTTTTTTTCTAGAGATCATATTAAAATTTTGTTTTTGAATGTGTTTTTGTCTAGCATTCAGGATTACTGGTTGTATTAATTTCTATGCTTGGCCAAATTAGGAATTTTTTTGTGGCCAAGCAATACCGCGGATTTCCAGTAGTATTCTCTGATATTTCAATTTTTTTCAAAAGGGCGCAGTTTTTTTCCTTTTATTATATTTTCTATTTCTTTCTGTGTCACTCTGGTGTTCTTGCATGTTTATATTTCTTCCAAAAGCTGCATGGGATGGCGGACACACGATCCTTTATAATCTTCTCCTTATGAAGTGCCTTATGCGAACGAGATGTCTGCGAAATCATGTACCATTCTTGGAGACCGTCTTAATGTTCTTTGGGACACATATACTTTTTTAATAATCCGTTCACATGCTATAAACAAGCTGAGCCTATATATATGTTGTTATCCTCTTGCACCCTTCTATCTCATTTTGGGGAGCTGATGACCGGTGTTCAAGAGAGTTGTTATATTTTAATATACTGCTTATACTGATCATTTGTTGTTTATGTAAATCTGGTTTCGACACTTTGGAATTTTGCTTGATGTTGTTAACAACAGATGATCAATTTTTACCTTGTATGCGTGGTTGACGATGAAAGTTTACTCAGAATATAAGGATGATTTAAAGTAATGCACTGTTAGAAACATTAGAACATTCAGAAATTATAGTCTGTTTTTGTGTTTTCCATTGTTAACTATATCGGTGATCTTATGAAGTTCAAATGGTCGTACTGTTTCTCTCCTAGGTGTGGCCAACAAGAGAATGTGTCATCCCAGCAATATAGTTGGCTTTCCTGATGTGGATTCAAGTGCCAACTCTTCAAAATATTACATGTAAATTCTAACCATTTCTGGTGATAATAACAAGCCCATTACTAAGATATCATCCTGCCGATATATGTCATATACATATCCGAAAATTGTGGTTGTGTACAGGAAGTCAGCATATGCTCAGGTTTATATTTTTATACTAGTACGTTCTATTAGGGATTGGTCCGGGAAGAGTCTGAGCTTGACTACAGGTAGTACTTACATTATGGGTAATTTGTGGAAAAAGCTGTGCTCGCCAAGACAGTCCATCTGATTGGATTGGGTGGCAACATCTTTTATTAATGCAACGATAACAGCTGAAATTTTGACATATAATGTTTGACTATATCAACAATGAAGTGACTTAAAGAGTAATATACAGAAACTGGAAAGAAAACAATTGGCTTGAACGGAATACCATCTTTGCTTATTTTGGGGAGACCATATATATGAGGTAGCGTTAAAACAAATACTTTTATGTCTTACATGGTAAGTAGTTCTTTTTCTTTGATTTATATCTGTGCCAATTTTTGTCCTGCATTCAGTCTTGCATCTGGCTCTACTAAAGCTGCAACTTCTAATTAGGTCTTCCATTTTTTCTACATATTCTGTTACTTAAGCCATAAGTTGGTAATTCCTGGCCGCAGCCGAAGGGAACAAAAATTAGTGTTGAAATACAGGCTGATAACCGATAATAATGCAAGTGGATTTGACATGGCAAGTAGAAGTAGAACAATCTAATCCGGTGAACAAAAAAATGGTTCTGTTGGAAATTCTAAATATCTGAAGAATGCCAGGGCTTAGAACGACCGAAACCTTCGGAAAATTTCAACAAAGAGAAAAACAACAGTTCGAATAATGTAAAAAGCCCAACCTGCCTGTGTGATCAGTAATATGCATAAATCACTGCTGCCAGCCAACCCACGTATTAAGCGCAATTGATTTGATCGAGACTTATCTTAATTAATTACGAATATCACTTCCGATTAATTGAGATGTTATATCAAATTATAAAGTCATTTTCAGCTAACTATTTTTTTTATCATGGGCATCATCATGTCATACAAGTGTAAACAAAAGGAGATAGATGCTATAGATATAAATAAGTAGGACATCAGAAAAAAAGCTGCATAATTTAAAATAATCTACTATCGTCAGTATTATTAATGTGTATATTCCTATATTGCTAAAACAGCTAAATAATATTCATAAGCCAGAAGAAAGTATGTCTAGCAACACTGATTAATTGAAGTACAATAAAGCAGGCTTCTATGTGGATGACAAATATATTATGCTCTCGTTATGACTGAGCTCTTTAAAGAGGTAAATTTTAAAAAAACATTTACCACTTCTGCGATGTACGCGTGACTCTTCAGCAATGAATTGAGTTGTCCCAGTGACTGGCGTGTGTATACACAGCTCATATATAACACTCTAAACTTTCCTCTCTCTCATTCTATGCGCCTATTGCTTTTGGGTACTCCATACTTTCGGCCTTGTGCCACATCTAAACGGCGCTTAGAAAATCAAATTTACCGCCTATGGCTTACAGATTAGAGAGTTCAACTGACACCAAATCAGTCGAGTTACGATATCGTCAGAATCATGTATGTGTCTAGCAACACTGATGAGCTGTGATACAACAAAACAGGCTTGTATGTGGATGAAAATACATTATTATGACTGAGCTCTCAGGAGAGGAAAATTTTAAAAATATTTACAACTTCTGAATTGAATTCTTCCAGTGACGGTCGTTTGTATACACATACATATAATACGCTAAAATTTCCCAGTTTTCATTCTGTGGCTTCGAAATTAGAGGCTCCAACTGACATCAAATCGTTCGAGTTTCGATCCCGGCCAGAAGTCTAAACGAGGTTTTATCAAGCCTATATAACACAATTTTCGATCCATCGTAAATAAACATATCTGCTCTGAAATGTATCGTTTAGACTGGAGGCTATTCGTGGCCGAGAGGTCTAAGGCATTACCAGATCAAATGGTAGCTTCCTCTATATAGATAGAGGTCGCAGGTTTGAATCCTGCCGAATTTTGTAAAAAGAAATTATCGTAAATAATCAGGCCGGTAGATATAAATATATAATACTGTTTCATTAAAAACAGAATATCTACTTAATTACGAGTATCGATAAAAAATAATGTCCAAACAATTCATTTCAAATTGTCGGTTGCTTATAACCAAGTTTCGTTAAACTATATATATATATACATTATATTATGGACTTATAATATATTCTTGGTAGTTACTTGAAAGCTCTCAATATCAGTGATACAGCATATTTATATATATATATATATATATATATATATATATATATATATATATATATATAAAGAAAGAAAGGTTTTTGACTATTTTCATTATTCGAATTTTGTCATATTCCCTGCCGTTTTGACGACATTTCTGCTATTGTACACTCTTTGAATATCACATTTCAATAATAAAGAAACGTAGAGACAAAGAGCGATAGAGAGAAAAAGGTTTTATAAGCAGAAATATCCTGTACATAGTAAAGTGGATTCATTCTGAAGTGTGATTCAATCCATAAAAGTGGAAGCCTCTTTTAAATTTTGGTATACTCACTAATTTCACCTACTCTTAATCTCTGTCACCAATATAGACTGATGTGCAATTTTTTGAACAAAATTTAAATGTCTTCCTATGATATTTCACAGTTTCCCTGATCCCGTAAAAGTCGTCTATTGACGTTGTTTTTATCTTCCAAATGCATATTTCTTTACATTTCGAACTGATGACTCCACATCTTTCTTTGCCTTGATGACACGACTGACAGTAGAAAGGCTGAAACTGGCAATATTCCTGTAAGATTTGACATTGCGTTAGTGCAGCGTTACAATGTTCGTACGTTTCCTTGGAGTAACGTACATCGCACTCAATGGCCGTAGAATAACTAATCTGCAGTCAAGACAATTGCGTCTGGGCGTGATAAAAATTTGATGCAATCATGGATCATGCAATATATTTCAAGGCCAAATAATTTTATGAGGACATATGTTCATAGTGAGTTATTTAATTATTTAGATATGAGGGAACAGAGTCCCTAAGTTATGCGATCTATTTTTTTAAACAGCCTGTACACATAAATACACATGCATATTATTTTTGCTTGCGTATCTGTGTGTATGCTTGTGTGTGTATGTGTGTGTATGTGTGTGTGTGTCTGTGCCTAGGTTTGCGTTAGCGTGTACTTTCTGTGTGTTGTTAAATTCTGCTTCAGAAATGCTGTTGTCAACTATGTCATTTTTTTAGTTGGTATACCATAAATAGAAGCATGAACAGAAACTAGTTGTGTAGTAAACATAAATATGTTGATCTGCGAACTAATTTTCACATTCTAATAAATGCTAGCAATATGTCAAACGTTTTATCTTAACCAAAAAACATTCCAGTAATTTTTAGCAACAAAGATTGCGGCTTTTTTTTCTTACCATAACTTACACCCCTGAAGATACTCTCAGAAAAAGATTGAACGTACTTGATTACATTGAGAAATGAATGATAATAGCAGCTGTCAACGTTACAGCTCGTTTCTGATATCTTTCAAATATAATACGTAAAAAATGTCCCGAGAGCATAAATGGGTTTTATTAAAAATATGCAGACATAATGTTTGCAATTTATTCAATCTGACATGTCTAAAACGAAATTTGCTGCCTGTATACACATATATATATATATATATATATATATATATATATATATATATATTTAGTATATCGAGGCAGCAAGTAATTTTCCAGACATATGCTATTAAATATAAGAGACAATGAATGTCTATTATGTTTAATCATGAGCCGTTCTAAACGTCGTATTTTTGCTTTAATTTCGGTTGAAAATAAAGACAAAAATTCTCCAACATTTGGATAATTATTTATTGGTTTTCTTCTAAGCTTTCGGCTCACATGAGCCATCTTCAGAGAGGTAGTTTAAACTGAAATATTATAAAATCCACCATCACCGACGATTTTATTTTGTGTTGACATAAAACTCCGCTTGGCAACGGCAATAGTTACCAAAAATAATAAACGCAGTTCTTAAGTTTGCGATGCGGTTTTATGACGTCACACCGCGGGATAGCGCGAAATGACAACAAAACCATCTAGTCAAATGCAATGTAATATGTTATTTCCTGTTTTAAAGTTGATTTTATTGAGTGTTGGTTGTTTTGATTTGATGTACATGGCCTCCAATATCTGCAGGTTCCTCTTACTGTGTGTATGAGTAAGGATCACCGTATTGTTGACCAAAATCTGTCTGATATTACCTACATGTTTATGTTTTTCAGAGAAATGTTGTTTAATAGTACTCTGATCAGAAAGATGACATGTAAGTCTACGGGAGAGCGTGGTTGTGGTAAAACCAATATATGTACTAGGTTTTTGAGTAGTATCAGAGATGCAATCTCTGAATGGGCATGTAAACTTAACAATAGCTTAACAATAGCTCTAACAATAATGATAATATTAATAATAATGGTTTACATCAAAATAAACATAACACTATTAACTTATACTATTGCAACCAAATACATAATAATTATAAACAAGATGAAAAAACTCTCAAAAACATAATACGTAGAAATGTTAAACCAGTCGAAAGTAATAATCAAATTAAACTCATTATATATTATAAAAAGTTTAAAACAATTGACCTCATAGTCTATAATAACCCAACAGGCACTAAACTAAATTCTTTACAAAAAACCAATGTAGTGTACCAATTTACATGCCCATTCAGAGATTGCATCTCTGATACTACTCAAAAACCTAGTACATATATTGGTTTTACCACAACCACGCTCTCCCGTAGACTTACATGTCATCTTTCTGATCAGAGTACTATTAAACAACATTTCTCTGAAAAACATAAACATGTAGGTAATATCAGACAGATTTTGGTCAACAATACGGTGATCCTTACTCATACACACAGTAAGAGGAACCTGCAGATATTGGAGGCCATGTACATCAAATCAAAACAACCAACACTCAATAAAATCAACTTTAAAACAGGAAATAACATATTACATTGCATTTGACTAGATGGTTTTGTTGTCATTTCGCGCTATCCCGCGGTGTGACGTCATAAAACCGCATCGCAAACTTAAGAACTGCGTTTATTATTTTTGGTAACTATTGCCGTTGCCAAGCGGAGTTTTATGTCAACACAAAATAAAATCGTCGGTGATGGTGGATTTTATAATATTTCAGTTTAAACTACCTCTCTGAAGATGGCTCATGTGAGCCGAAAGCTTAGAAGAAAACCAATAAATAATTATCCAAATGTTGGAGAATTTTTGTCTTTATTTTCAACCGAAATTAAAGCAAAAATACGACGTTTAGAACGGCTCATGATTAAACATAATAGACATTCATTGTCTCTTATATTTAATAGCATATGTCTGGAAAATATATATATATATATATAGTCATCCGCAGACAGATCTGTTTCGCTGTATCACAACTCATCAGTACGGTTTGACTCCGATATATATATATATATATATATATATATATATATATATATATATTCTAAACTGGTGTCACAATCTTTAAATGATCACCACGTTATTCATTTTGTAGCTCTTTTCTGATAGTTTGTTTATTTCAGGAGCATCAGCGATGGAAATATTTTAAACTTCATTGCACTCGAATAGGAATAAACCTCGGTACACGCCTTATTGAATTAAAGATTCATATCATTAAATATTATCCGAGACATATTAACAACGATAGCACTCAAGATATGTGTACTGATTTCCTTCAGCATGAAACTCTGAGGAAAAATAATCGTAATAAATACAACAAAGAGTGATTATGACGATTAAGAAATATCCTAAAATTTACAGCAATAAATATACATAATTTAAAATTGCGAATGATTAATATCCTTTTCAATTAATGTAAGCGTGTATAATTATAAAAATAAAGAATAAATATGTATTTAAATGGGAATTTGAACAAAATAAAAATAAAATGAATTTGCATTTGATTAATAGTTTTCTTATTATAATTAATTATTTGAAACATCCACCGCTAAATTTATTTTGTTAATTATTTTTTCTTTAAATTTCTTAGTTGCTCTGAGCATATGTTTCCAATTTTCATTTTTTGTCGCAATAGTCAATTTCACAGATTTATATTTTTCTCGTCGCTGAATTATGATCTGACATCTTTTAACATTTTGTTCTGTTCATCTTTCAGGCAGTGTCTTTCTTTTTAAATAAGTTTATTTTTGTTAAATAATATTTGTATTTCTGTGTATTGTTATGCTTGTAATGCTATACTTTCTAAAATAATTTTGTTATTTAGTTATAAGTATAAATCTATTAGAAAAATTTTAATTTTTTTCGAGTTTTTAATACACATATATAAAAATTTGAGGGTGTGTGCACACCCGTCAGGACTAAAAACAAGATCTGCCAAACGGCGGATGAACTCACCGTGAAACGCCACCTATCCAAAACTTCAGAAGAGATGAGAACCACTAGGTTAACAGCCATTTTAACACAATGATGGCTAAAGATAATTCTACCATACCGGATTGGTCAAAGTACGGGTTACCTAGGACTACATGTTCCGTTGGCGCATATCAAAACGATGTCGAATGGTGTGCTACTAATATGCAAAACAAAAATTTAAACGAAGCAAGAAATTTTGATAGAGACATAGAATATGAGAGCATTAAATTGGAATGGTAAACTGAAAAAGCTAGAATACGAACTAAAAATATACCATTGGGACCTAATTGTCATTACTGAAATGAGATGGTTAGATACTGGAGTGTTTCTGATAGACTATTACAAAAAAGTATGATGAAGTGGAAGCTAGCACCAGCACTGAAAAACTAGTTAGCTTCTTGTGCATAAAGATTATCTTAAATCTGTCATGGAACGTAAAGAAATTTCTGATAGAATTCTTCATTTAACGAGTCAGTGAAAATTCCAGGAAATTATAAATAATTCAACTTATTCTTCAACATCATGCAGTAGTGCAGAAGATCTTGAAGCCTTGATGCGCAATTTGAGGAAACATTGAGGAATGTATCAAGGAAAGATATCAGAATGTTTCTTGCAGACGGGAATGCTAAGATGTGTTGAAATTCTGATATTAATTGGCCAGGTACAACTCATAAATGGAGAATGGGAACAAGAAACGAAGATGTGTTCGACTATCAGAAACCATGAAGATTCATGATATGGTCATAGCACATACACAATTCAATCTTAAAATATCTATATGGATAACTTTGACTTCACCAGTTGGGCTTACAAGGAATTAAGTAGATTATATTCTCATTTAAATGATATGAGCTTGTAGTATTGATAAAAACAATACAAGAATCTTCCTTGGATATGTGATTGTAAGGGACGACACTCGTGTCATAGTGACACAGTCGATAAAGCTAAAGAAAATTTTAAAACCGGCAACTTCTCGTATTAAATACAAACTTGCCAATCTTAAAGATGACCAAGAACGAAAATGTTCAGCATTAATGTTGGGGGGGGATTGAGATTCTCCCACGAATGACCTTTACTTATGTAGAAGAAATAACTGAAGTATTCACGTTCATCATGAACACTTTGGCGGTGTTAGGTAAAGCTAGGAAACTGGAACTGTACTATATGACATCTGAAATCTTGGAAAAATGTATCAAGCGAAGAATACACTAAGCAAGTCGACCTCAAAATGAAGAATATGAAAAAGAAATAAAATAGCTAATATTGACGTGTAGAATGAGAACAAGAAAAGCAAAAGAAAACTTTGTTAAAAACGGGTGACAAGATACAACGTCGTTTTTACTCTTGCAAATGTATCATATGAAAAAATCCAAGGTCAGCTAAAATGTCAGTGATAAAAGATGCCAATGGAAATTTACTTAGTCGGGTACAAATTAACAAAGTTGGACTCCATATGTAACCGATCTTTACAACTACACAAAATAGACTGAAAAAACATACTCACAAAATTGAATCAAAATCCTACACCGACAAAAGAAACATAACCAGACATTCTGTGAAGTGGATATGAAAACACAATTAAGAGAATAAACATGGAAATTTAGCAGACTTCGACAAGATTATGGCAGAATTTTTGAAAATTAGAAGTTGCATCACGAATGACATGTGCATAAAATGTGCGACACATTCTGGATAATTAGAGAGTGGCCGACGCAATGTAATGACCGCATTAGCAATGAGGACGGAAGACCGAATTTTCAAATATTTCTGGGACGTATGAACTAATCATACAGTTTGCGCGTAAAAGAAAGTCAAAATTGTTTGGCCAAATTATAACGAAACAAGGAAATTTTAAGCACAATGTCATCTATGTTGAGGGGGTTATTTACCCATTATCGTCTACATGGTTAACTGAGAGAGACACGAACTCGTTGAAGACAAACTATGTCTTAGGTGACTAACATAAAACACTGGACGAGAAAGAGACGTATAATATATATATATATATATATATATATATATATATATTATCAATCTTCTGCACTATTGTAAGAACTGCAACCTTGAAATTTCTGAATATCGTTTCTTATGTCTCTGTCTATGTGTGTATCAAATTTGATTAAAATCGGACCACTCCCTCTATAACCCGATATATTCGATTATCGATTTTAGATATTTATCGGAGGTACCTCAACACAAAACCTGGCTAAGAACACTCACAGACACTTACAGTACAACTGTGTTAATTTTCATGAAAATCGGTTTAGCCGTTTTGGAGTCTATAGTTAACGGACACACACACATAGATAAAGTTTCAGTTATATATATATATATATATATATATATATATATATATATATATATATATATATCCCTCCTGTCAAGCTCAAGTGTTTAGATTATTATTATCTATTTTTTCCTATGTCTTAATGTAGGTTACTAAATAGTAGGTATATCAATATATATATCATGTTAGACTGCATATCGATATAAATATTTTGCCAACACCTTTGACCACATGGGTTTTACCCGTTATTAGCAAATCACCTGGTGTTCCATAGATTTAACCTTGTCTGAAAATTATGCTGAACAAAGATAGCAATAGTTATATATTCCCTAGAGTTTGGCTGCTACTTTGTGACAACAATACAAATAGTTCATTGATCTATACAAAGTTCATCGGCATATGATTCTCACAAAATCAAATGATGCGATATTGCTCAAAAACATAATGCTGGCGACTGTTTTCTGAAAATTCGCTCCATCGTGAAACGGAAAATTAAACTGCAAGGAGAAAGAAAAAGAAATTCAAATGAATTATGGAGAATGACGAAGACATATCTACTGAGAGTTAAGCTTGTAATTCCACATGCCATCTTAATGTTCACCGTAGTAAGACTTCATGCTTTCAATATAATATATCGCTGTCGTTCACAATAGAAAAAAATCTGTTTGTTTTCATTTTTTATATATATAGTATTTGTCTTTTTTCCGAGAATATGAGATCATAATATTATTTTCATTAGATATCTCCCTATTCTGGTCTCTTTTCTGTAGATTCACATTTAGTTATATAAAATAAGTTTTGGTAACAAAAATTTAATAAATCGTTTGTTCTGTTTGTTTTTCTCTGTCATTTGGTTGACTTACTTTATTTCAATGGGACGTCTTTCCTAGACGTCGATAATAATATCACCCAGATATTTTAATCTGTTTCACACAGGCAAGGGGTTCAATCCACTAAAACACAAGATTTTACTGGGCGTGAAAGAATTATAAACTGAATTATTATTGAAAAGAAAAAAAAACGTACTCAGAACGGCAGTAGATAACGATTGATATAGCCCTTAATTTTTGAAAATTAATGTTGGCTGGACATTACGAAGCCAGAAGAGTGTACTACAGGCGAGAAATGAGAGAAAAGAAAATTTTAGCATATAAAATATAGCTTCATTTAACCTGCTCAACTGTAAATTGGTAAGACATCATCTCTAATATGGTACTGCGTTTAAATTCAAAAGTCTAGTTACCATAGTGGAGAGCGATATGCATTTTGCAATACATACAAAAATGTAAGAGAAGTAAAAAAGGAGGAATATTGAAAATCTGTTTTTCTTCTCTCTTATGAGAAAACTTAACAAGATACTATTAATGAGTCAAACATACCACATTAATCCTTGCACTACAATAATACATTCTTACTTACCATTCTTAATCGTTCCACCATAATTCCTCAGAATCTCCATAAATTTTAATGTAGATCTCATATGTACAATTCTTTTCTGTGAGGGGAGTGTAATAAAACAACAATTTAAAAGTCTATTTAAAATATAAGGTAAGCTTTTGAAAAGAAACTAAATAAAATAGTGTCAGCTATAACACCAACCGATAATAACAAATTGTAACAGAAGCGTCAGTTACTGGACGAAATTAATACAGACACACATATTCATGTAGATCAGCAGTTACTATAATGCACACAGGAATATGAAAAGCATCCGGCATTCACCAGACGATTGACATCTCTTGTTACCTAACAGAGGAGTGGAGAGGGAATTACACTAAAGAAACCACGAGTAGAAATAAATGAGCATACAACCTCTGCCAGTCAACTTAAAAAAACACACCAAAATAACTTGGTTTCAAACTGGGCTGCCAATGTTCAATGTAGTTAGAAGTATTTACATATGTTTCAGCAACATTATCGTGACACTATAAATCGACCTCTCTTCTTTGACATAGATTTGTAAGACACACACATCTTTTGCTAAATTCTGAAACGCTGCTTTTTTTTATATTCTAATTTTGACATTAAGCTTAAAGAACAAGATAAAGTTGGAATAGAGGAACATCTAATACCCCCAAAAATCATTCTGGCGTGTCCTCCATCTCACGATTTCACAATGCCTAGCAAGCAAAAAACAAGACATATTTCTCGAATGTTACACATTACTACAGACAGAATTGTACTTCCTCATAAGGAAGAAAATATCTTCAAAACATGCCAAACTGTACTATGACATTCCAATAAAAACATATTTGATGTAGGTATTCCACTTCCTTATGAATGCAAATTCAGTTTGGAGAATTTTTCGAAACATTCTGAATGTAGAAGAGTGATGCCTCATCAATATTTATGAATTTCAACCTGCCGACCTAATGTCATATTTAATAGCGTGTCTGTCATATACACTTGAACAGATTCCCTAAAAAATAATTCTCAGTGAGACCACGCCTGGATAACTGCAGAAGCCATGCCTTGCCCGACATTCGTGATAGAAAGAGAACTTGCCTCGAGGTAAACGGAATGGTGTTGGTTGGGGTAGAGGGCTTCCTCCAAGCACGAGTGCGCATTATTCAAAGACATATATTTCTTACTAGTGTCTTTCTTAAAGAATTCGCTCTCACAATCTGATGGATGACTCATTCGATCTTGGAAATGTTTGCAAATCATATGCTGACTAATCTCAATGCTAGGGATATCCAGATAGCTTTCCTGTTCTTGAAGTAAATTAGGGAAATTACCTCAGCAAAACAAGAACAAAAAACTTACTGATGTCATTAGTGTGGGAAACAGAAGTAGAAGAAAGGAGGGTCGGTAAAATAGAATCAAGTAGAACTTACTTTTGCCTTGCTTTGTTAATGAAAGATTTCCCGGTGATCGCAGACGGGCAGCTAACTCGTACGCTCTAATTTCCTTGCCTGCTTCGTCAGTGTATGCTTTGCTCGACACAAGAACCAAAACGTCGCCATCATTGGATTGTAACTGGTCGCTGTTAACTTGCTAACAACAGGCTTCAAGGTAAGATCATATACCAAACATTGAAGAATAGTGCGAGACATTATAAATGTTCCGATCGAATCTTATTCATTTCCCCTATCGCAGACGCAGAAGCAGGACCTAGCTGAGAATGTGGGACTTCAAACCGGTGGCAGAAATTAAAGCGTCCAGATATCAATTGTCAACCCTATGAAAAGCTTTAAACTGATCTAAATTTGCCAGCGTGGCTTCACTGTCGACTTTCTCGATGATCAAGCATACCATATGAAGGTTGGCTTAAACAATTCTGGCCTTAAGAGTTCAAGTTTCTTCGCGTTCAATCAGATTAGAGAGGCCAGGCTTTAAATGGCTGAATAAATCTTGGCTAAAATCTTTGACTCTGTTTTTAACATTGTTGAACGCTGAAAGATATCTATCTCATTATTTCCGTTCTTGTTATTGCGTAGTAATTTCCTCACACTCCTGGTAAAGCGTTTAGTTATAAACACTTGTTTTATCCACTTTCTGTAAGAGAGTGCCACCAAACAAACAAAGACGGGCAAACGCATCAAGTACATGTCTAAAAGAAGATCTTCTAATCCCTGCCAATCAGCTTCAGCGCTTCCAAGGTTTTCGATAATGTGATACTACACTCGCACCCAGCAGCTTCAGCTGCTTCTATGCGGATAAAAGTCGGCTAAATAAGCGTCGTAATAAGCAGTGCTTATAACGGAATCCCTGATGAACTGATCAAGAAGGTAGTCACGGAAACGGCTAGCCTATGCCATGTTTGTAATGACAGTCCGTTTATCTTGGAATGTGACGAACGATACATGTCGATGAGGCGTATTCCTAATTTCTTCAGTAAGAAATTCTGCAAGCATATTAGCAACCTTGGAAGACATTCCTTTTAATCTAGTTCTTACTATAGATGTTCGATCTTTCTTCATGAGCAAAGAATACAGCTTTTCCCTGGCAGGTCTTTGTTTTCGTCATCACGTGATTAATCACCTACAAAAAACGTCGGTTTGTAAATTCCTGCAATTGGAGAATATTTTTTGGAAGTTTTTAATCTTTGATATTTTAAATGTTATTAAGTTCCAATTATAAATTATAACCAGCATAGAGAAACATTTCTGTCTACCATTCAAATGGATGAAGGTAGACTCCTATAAAGCAACGTAATGCATCTTTTTGGTTCCACTCTCGAAACACCTTCAAACGGAATGACTACATTGAATTCAAAAATTTTTCTTGTGCTAGAAAGTTTTGTTCCCTGTATCGGCTAGGATCTTTTTTGTTCTCGTTAGAATCTATTTTTCACATTTATAAATCTATCATTTTTCTTTTTATTAAATACTCTTGCCATATCTGTTCAGGAGCCTGTGCTATAGATTTTGAGCTTCTCGGCAATATCCAAAGAAGGATCTACAATATAATCGATACTGACTTAGTAGCCCACATTTAGTCGCTTTTTCACACCATTATATGGATTCGATCTGACGTTTTTACAAGTATTCTGATGGCAAATGCACTGGCATGCTCCCTCTTTTGTATTATTTATTTACTCGCATTAGTAGACTGGCATCAGGGTCCCACTTTTTACTTTCGAAATAGTTAAATGTCATACTCTTCTATTCTAAATGATTTTTTCTCGCACTTCCTGTTTGTGTTCAGCTGCTAAGAAAGTAGTTTCATTGTGTTCTGCTAAAAACATTCACCCTCGAGAGTCTATTTTTCATATCTATAATTTACCATTCGTCCATCATTAGAATATTGGTTCCACTTACAATCCGGTATATATATATATATATATATATATATATAGAGAGAGAGAGAGAGAGAGAGACCCTTGATAAAATTCTAAGAATCACCAATATTCTTTCACGTGATCTGGTAGCACGGCTTCATTCACAACAATACTACCGCAATTTTGCATCACTGTGGCTTTCTATAAGAAATATCTTAATGGTTGTTAAGATGAGCTCTTTGCTACGGCTTTGATTTTATGAATTTAAGTGCATTAGTATTCTGTCGATGAAGATTTACCAATTATCAGAGTAGTTGGAGAGTTGTAACCATAAGTTCTAGATTAAACGTGTATTTTCTCACATTTCTCATTTTGTAAAACTCAGTAAGGATTGCATGCTTTCCATTTAAAAATGTATAGGCAATATCAACCGCTATTGATTGCCCTCCTGATGACTCTATTTTTTCTCATTCTTCATTTTCTGTTTTCTAATTCTTTTGCACCTAATAACGCCTTGTCTCTTAGTGTATGTCTACCCTGCGTATAGTTAACTCACTTGCAAAATAATTTAACACTGATAATAAATATTTTAAATTCATCCTTCTTTTGATTTGTATAATCTTTTGAGATTAATATAAAAAACGATAAAACAGAAACCTAACTGGCCGCAGATACATACAATATCATTTTAATATATAAGACGCGGAAAAGTTTCTAGTAACTAGCTGGTTTGAACAAAATATACAAAATAACAAGTCTCGCTGGCTAACAAGCACGGTGTCAATACACCATGATAGGTGAGTGATTTCGCAAGAAAATTACTACATTGAATTACACGTTTTTTCTCAAGCAGAACCACTGACGAGAAACCATTCCCACGAAGGAAATATTTCCCTAGCGTTAAAAAAATACCATGATTTGCTTAATACTAAAACATTACCTATGCAGTCAATGCATCATTCATGCGATGAAAGGAATAACATAAAATAAATAACAGGCCTGGAACAAAGTTTAATTCGAGAAATGATTACTATGTACGCAGTTGGCCGCGGTGATTCATATAAGCTCACCTTTTAACAGGCACAATTCTTTTTATCTCAATGAGAAACTGCTGATGCATCATCCAGCGACCTTAGCATAATCGAATTGTTATACATTGCAAGGGAGAAAGAAATAAATGAAAACAGGAATACTAAGCATCTGAATGATGGTCCTCTTGATAAAAAACATTTTTTTCCGACTGTTAACGATGCAAAGTTGTAGTGTTTGGATTCCTAATGTATTCCAGCTGTGTGTACAGATTATGAAATTATCATATTATATGAAATTACTGTATGTATGTCATCGATATTTCAATGAAAAACAATGTGGAATTCATATGTGATGCGTTTTTCTTTTGGAATGATTAATAAAATTAAGTAATATCTGATTTCCTTTAATTATTGAATCATATTTAGGTCACGGAGTAAAATAGAGACAAACCTCGACGAAATTTAAACATTAAAATCCATTTAGATGCTTCTCAATATATATATATATATATATATATATATATATATATATATATATATATGTAACAGTCTTTGTGGCGTACTTTGTCGAACGCTTTGGCGTTATCTAAAAGACAGAGCTACACATAATCTAAATTCTGGAAACTGATGGAAGCTCTATCATAATTATTCTTGTCTTTGTCGCAGGTAATGAAGATATTTTTTAATTTGATTCATTTCTATATTGAATGATGTATGTTTATATCCTTTCAAAATATTTTAATCTTGCAAGCAAGTCATTTTACAATTTTATAAATTGTGAATACTCTAAAGTACATAAAGAATATAGCCAATTCTTAATGTAATTTCAAATAAAATCTAGGCTGATATATATTCTTCGAAATCATAAAAACTCTATTATATATACATGAACTGTTATAGTTTTCATTGATAACAGATATTTACTTTTCTATAGATAGGATATGATATTTCTGGTAATTTTTTTTTCAATCCACTCTGGCTTAATATAAGATCTTTGCAATACAGACTTTTATCATATAAGTTTATAAACTAATTTTATATACACTATTTACATTATTCAGACTGATATTCTCATCATTATCTTGATATTCAGTATAATATGAAAATACAGATAAAGGTATCTATCTAAATAATTTAAATAGTAAAATTTATAATACTTCATCTTAGAAATATAGAATGATCCTGAATATTTCTGGAGCTTGAAACGGCTAAAACGTCATGGATATGATAATAAACATAATAAGAAAATTAAAAACTATGTAATTAATTTAAAAATTTCCAATACCTCATCTAAAAAGTATAGACTAATTTTTGAAATGATTTCATTTATGGTATAAGTCCTGACATGTTTGCATGAATGTAAATGTTTCCATAACACTGATTGTGCATAGAGCAACCTACTACCAAAAATGAATATTTTCAGCACTTCAAAAATTGCAAACGTATATTTTGCGGAAAACATTCAGAATAATAGCTCGAACAATACTCCAATATTGACGGCATTTGAAAAAATAAAACCAGTGAAATATCATTAAAATGTTTTGGTAATGTTTGAGGAGCTTTTAGCCACCTATTAATTCATGTTGTTCTCAGGTCCACTCTGACGGGATGAGAGCACTTATTAGGGTTCCGAATAAAAAAAAATTGCTTCATTAATAACGAAAGAAAAAATTAGTGTTTATAGAAGCAGGTTTTACTTTTGCAACTGACGAAAATAAGTCTAGATTTATAACCGCTTAATTTTGTTTTGACGTTTCTTTTCATATTGCTCTGAATAATTTCCATTGAGCACCGCAATTTTTCAATTTAATATTTTATATTTATTATTAGATAAATATTAGGGATAATCCTCTCCGTTATAAAGGCTTGCCTCATATATATATATATATATATATATATATATATATATATATATATATATATATATTGAAAATTAACGAAGATTCAGGAAATGCTCTGTAAACAGTCGAAAATTTGAAATTATTTGTTTGAAACTTATACTTTATCGATTTTATCTATACACGCATTTAAGAAAATATTATGTTTATGAACAAACAGAATATGTATATATTTATTTTCACCGGCCTGATTATTTACTATATATTTTGTAACAATAATGTGTATCATTTGGCAGTAGTCGAAAGTGTGGATAGGGGCTGCGGGTATTGAATCCTGTCGAATGACATATTTTCGCAATTAATCACTTCGGTATTACCAGACTTATATTGGCATGTCTGCAGGCCCTTTCAAACAGAGACTTTACAATCACAAGTACACGTTTTCGAACACGAACCAAAGATTATATACGGCACTATCACGTAGATTCTGGGAAATGAAGGAGGAAGGGCAGGACGCTATAATCAGCTGGAAATTAATAGGCTCAGCTTGTACCACTAAAAATTTTCGTGATAGTTGTCGTCTATGTTTATTGGAGAAGATTCTGATTTTGAAGTATCCTCATCAGGATTTACTTTTGAATCTTAGGAAGGAATTCATTAATAAGTGCCGTCATAGGGCGGATTTTAAAATTTAATTTTTTATTTTAATTCTTATTTTTTTTAAATTCTTTTAAATTTAAATTTTTTTAAATTTTTAAATTTTAAATTTTAAATTTTTCTTTTTATAATTTTTATATATATGTGTATGTTTGTGTGTGGATGTGCATATTTGTATATATGTATATATGAATGTGTGTATATATGTATTTATTGGAAAATTTTTTTTAGCTTTTTAAATGCTCTTTTTCATAATATTCATTAATTTTTTATATATTTTTTATATATATGTGTGTGGGTGCATATGTAATGTGTATAAATATGTGTGTGTGTATGTATATGTGTGCATGTGTGTGTACACATATATTGTGTGTGTGTGAATTTTTTGTATATTGGTGTGTACACATATATATGTGTGTATGCGAATGTATGTGTTTATACGTTTTTAAGTGTGTATGAAATTGAATGTATGTGTGTATGTGTGTATATATGTATTCTTAATCGTAGAATTGTGTGTGTGTATATGTATGTATGTATATGTTGATTTGTTCATTTCAGTAAAATGTGCCGAATATATTTCATTATCAAAAATATTTCAAGTTAAGGTCACCAAAGTTACCTAAGTTAGAAACTGGTCAATACCTAGATGCTTGACTATTTCGAAATACTAAATGATGTAATCCTGAGTATGCGGAGACTGTAATGGACAATGGGTAGGAATTGTTAATGGAAGTGCTAAATTTTAATTCTAGTTTGGTTTTTTATGTTCACTCATGCACAAACATTTTTGGAAACCTGTACGTTTATTAGTAAACGTTTATATCTAATAACATATTATTATACTATGTTATATCTAATAACATATTATTATACTATGTTATATCTAATAACATATTATTATACTATGTTATATCTAATAACATATTATTATACTATGTTATATCTAATAACATATTATTATACTATGTAAAACAATATTTCTGGCTTTAAATAACCGTGCGAATATTTGATAAACCGTAAACATCAAATAGATAAATGATATTCCAAGAGATTAAAAGTTAACCTAAAAATCTATTACAGATAGCAATGAATAGAAATACCTACATATATACAGTGTATTTAAAATTCTCGTTTCGAAATACATGGAAAAATAGTTAAACTCTATACATTAGTAATTTTACTAGCTTTTTTGGATAAACCTGTAAATAGATAGAAATCTGAAATCTTAAGTTTCATAAAGCAAGCGCCTCGTGGATACATAGATTACTTGAAAACTTCATTTGTTACTTAAAATAACCTACTTGATAAAAATGCTAAATCACTTCTACGCCTGTTACAAAACCTCTGATTTTAAAAGAATTGAAACCCCCATGAATAACAAAGGAATAGAAAGACGTGGGAAAATAATATAATCAATTCTAGAAGGAAGAATTAAACAGATTTGGTGAAATAAGTTTGCGTACATCTTCGTAAGAGTTCTGATATGTATGCATGTTTTTATTTTCCTTTTTTTGTTTTTATAGATGTTTTAAATAAGTTTATTTCCATTGAAAGTTTAGGAACAATTCAACGTAGATCCCTCTTGTCTAAATGTTAAATCTGATGCATGATATGAATGGTCAACAGAAAGTTAGAGTTATATGAAGAAGTCGAATAAATAAGTTATGCTCCCTGACATGAAAAAGTTAATATATCTGTGTTTATTGAAGCAACCAGGCAACTCTTTGTTCACAAATTTGTAGAACTTTGATACAAACGCTCATCATAGATTGAAACCACAAAGAAAATGAGATTTATATATCACCGTGAGACAGGGTGTATGCTGGCTGTAAAAGTCTAAACTAGGAGAATTAAAGAATAAAGTTCATGTAAACCTTTGCCATGGAAATGACTAGATTAACAGTAGACTTACAACGTTTTATCTGCTAGAAAGAGGCCATACTGTACTTTCCCGAAAGACAACAAAAACTCTTTTGAACACTATCAAGAAAAATTATGATACTGCAGTCGCTGTGTAGATGTGACATACATGCACCATTTTTTAAAAATATTTTAAATAAAATATAATGACTTACAGATATCATATCATATCGGAATGAGAAAATAATTATTATTAATGCTGCACTGTAAAGCAGGACAGAGCATGTGACCCAGAACTGTAATGTATTCTTTACTTATTTTATTTATCTTTATATTTTCGAATATCTTTCTTTTCATTATTTATGTGCCATGTCCCTTCAGGACGTAGGCGATCATAGACATCATGTTAGTACTAACCCATTTCACTGTTAACACATTTTCACTTGGTATCTTACCACAAAACGGCTCTACTATCTACTTGATCACGCTAATCAAGAAATTATCGCATTGTTTTCACATGTCTCGCTTTTTCTATACCGGTCCCGTGCGTATTAGATTCTCTAAAGCTATTTTTCACATTAGATGTCCCAGAAACTTTTAGCTAGTTTTTGCTGGTCTTAAGTATGGGTTTCTTTTTCGTTTGCCTCGTCTCCATAACTTGACCTTTACTCACATGTTCGGTCGTGGTATCCTCAGTATTTTTCTGTAAAACTACACTCCAGTTTCTTTGTATTTCCCGATACTCACCGCAATATAGGAGAAAAGATATCAAAAAAGTTTCCAGTACTCTTTTCCCGGCTTCAGACAAAATCTTCCTTATTCTCAATACCCTGACTAGCTTGTGAAATACGTCCTTGGCCACCCCAATACATCATCGGATTTCTGTGTCTTATTTTCTGTCTTTTCTCCGAACACTTTCAAATTTTTCAAATTTTTGCAGATGCTTAACTACAACATCATTGTACTTCTCTTTTGCTGATGACCATACATTCAGTTTTCTTAGATTTATTTTTCGAAGACTTAAAAAAACTAATTTATAGGATACAAATCTTATATCATCCATCTGGCCTCGATGCTTTTATCCCGGCCAGGAAATTCCAATTAAAATCAAATTCGTCCCCCTGGTTCTCACCCGCTTGCTCGGTCGCCATTGCCCACCGGAACCATTTCTTCCGGCTCTATCGAAGCTGCTCGTCGAACCAAAACAGGCGCCCTTTCGCCTCAGCACGGAACAAGTATAAAAAAGTACTGAACGAAGCTAAGAGGGCGTTTGCTACCAGAATTAGGCAACGCATAGCATCCTCTAAGTTTGGCTCCAAAGATTACTGGCGTCTCTGCAAAAAGCGTGCTCAACAAGAACACGACTTCAATACCCCCACTAATCAATGAGTTTGAAGTTTGCACATTCCCAGCGGATAAGGCTGAATGCTTTGACCGTAGATTCTCCACCAATTCGACACTGGACTCCTTAGGAATACCTACACCCGACTTCCCACCCAGAACTAAGGCTCAAATAAATAACGTCCACATTACACCCTCGCTGGTCGTCAAGATAATTGCACAAATTGTCTCACACAAAACGAGCGGCGGTGACGGGATCCCAGTCATAGTACTGAAGAAATGTGCCCCGGAACTCTCCTCTGTCCTCTCTAAACTCTATAACTTCTGCCTATCTGCTTCCTGTTTCCTGCCTGTTGGAAGTCCTCCTGTGTAGTTCCTATATTTAAGAATTCTGGCGAACCCTCAGACACCGCCAATTACCGTCCTATTAGTCTCCTTCCAATTTTTGGCAAAGTTTTCGAACCCATTATCAACACCGAGGTGATTCAGCATTTCACGGCCAACAGGCTTCTTTCTCGCAAACAGTACGGGTTTCGCTTCACCAGGTCTACTGCTGATATGCTAACGACCATTACCGTATACATATAACGGGCACTTGACAAGAATGGAGAAGCCCGAACCGTTGCCTTTGATATCTCCAAAGCGTTCGACAGGGTCTGGCATGCTGGCCTCTTGTGCAAACTGCGGAGCTACGGGATAACTGGACATCTGTTTGACCTCATCTACTCATTCCTCTCTAACTGTACATTGAAGGTGGTATTAAATGGGCATGTCTCCCAATACTACCATACGAACGCGGGCCTCCCTGAAGGTTCTATCCTAGCTTCAACGCTCTTTCTGATCTACATTAATGATCTCCCCGACGCCATCATATCCCAAGTTGGCATGTATGCCGAGGACACAACAATCTACTCGCATCGATCAAAAGCCAGGTGTGGACGACAAAGTTAACCTCGATGCCGTACTTGAAAAGGACCTCCAATGCGTAGTGGCCTGGGTTAGGAAATGGCTGGTAAATTTCAATGCCTCTAAAAGGAAGCTGTTATCAAATAACCATCATAGACAATCGCATCTACCTCCCATTAGCATGGGACAGGCTAGCCTCCCAGAGAGTAAAATACTACGCCTCCTTGGCCTTACTCTTTCGGCGGACCTCAAATGGAATGACTATATCGAATCCATTGACAAATCTGCTGCTATGAAAATCGGTTTTCTGTACAGGGCCCGGAACTCCCTTCCACAAGTCTGCTTTCCCGACAGCTACAATCTCCAGGTGTTTAAATGTAGGGTCAGTAGACACCTCCTATCACACTAACTCCCAATTATTCTCAGAACACTCTCATCTACCCAACCCTCATTCTCGGTATCCTTACCCGCCTATCACCCACCCTCTGACATTTCCTATATTTAACCATTCTCGGTATCCCTACCCGCCTATCACACCCTCTGACATTTCCTATATTTAATCATCCTTTCTCCACTCTATGTAAAAAAAAAAATATAATTAATACACAGAAAGCAAAATTGAACACCCGCAAAAGTGGATTCGAACGACTAAAAGCATCTTGGAAAAAACCCAGAACAAAACAAAAATTTACAAATCAGTGTGAAAAGCAAAATTCCAATTCCTGATTTGATTCCAAATAGAAAATTTATATATGACGTTTTTTACTACTAGAATAAAAAATACTCGCTTGAGCCAGTCACATGATAAGAATCACTAGTTAAGGACATTAGGTGACTGGTGAAAGGCAGTCAGAATGATAGCGGTATCTGATAGCATCTAAAAATGTAGGGAAACTTGAAGCTGACTCGGTCAAGTCTCATCGACCTCTTCATCCAATTTTCTTCTTTTTAACTCTACGACACTCTGAAGTAAAGGCGTGTCAATAATTCATTCGACCTTTTCTTCCTATCTTCATTTTTACTCTACGCCGCTAAAGAGAACAACAACAATAATGACAACAACAGGACGTGCTAAGTACAATGTTTTTATTTGTTTAACCTTTTTCAGTTATATTTTTTATCATACAAGTTTGTTATTCTGTTAATAAATATTTTCTTTAATGTTCAAACAAAATGTTTAGTGCATCTCAGCATCTTTTCAACATTCTGATATTTAAATTGTGTGGATTATATCAGTTGTTAAATTCGGTTTTCTTAATTTCTGTTTTTTTTTTTTTTTTGCTTTCACTTCTTAATAACGTTTTCTTTTTATTATAGACGATTTTGCAAAATAATCGAATCAAAACGAATAATGATATGTTGAGATATTTCCCACTTTCTCTGATCACGTATACGTCGTCTCGTAGCGGTGTTACTTATCGCCGCATTTTCTTTTACGTTTTGGACTGAGGGATACAGTTTGGTTCCTCACCTTGATAACACAACGGACACTTAAAAATGATAACACAAAATATATAAAATACATAATACATACTAAATACATAAGTATGACATGCCTCTCATCTAAAAAGTTAACAACAATTAAAGTGCTTTTTTATATCCTCATACTTATTTCTTCGCGATGAAGGTTCTTAGGATTAATAGAGGAATGTTTTCCTGTTGCCCTCTTCACGGAGGTTTCTTAAGATAAATTTGGAAAAATAAAGACATCCTTTTGTATAACTGTTGTGTGACACCTTGTTGATGTCTGTCCGTAAGTGGTGTTAACTTATTTTTGAAAAGAAAAAAGTATCGGTAACTACACATCACTTCAGGCGAGACGTAATTGTAATGTTATAAATATATATATATATATATATATATATATATATATACGCTCTCACACCCTGGTTGAGCACTCTGGAAGAATCGTAGATTTTGAAAAAGAGTAGCTACTGTGGCATCTACGTATCGCTCATTCAGTAATGAATTAGAGCACTCTGGTTATTGGCATATGATACATAATACGCTAAAAGTATGCCTGCTTCTGCCCAGCGCCCATAGCTGAGAGGTAGAATCGCCGACTGACGCCAATTATGTTGGGTTTCAATCGTGGGTTGAAAGCAATCGGATATCTAACCGTACTGTTGAGCTGTGATACAGCGAAACAGATCTGCCTGCGAATGACTATATATATATATATATATATATATATGGCCGCGTGGCCGCATGGCTAGGACGTTTGATTTCTGACCATAAATCTCAGGTAATATCTTAATGTTTTCAGGCTGGAGGAGATGATACCAAATGCGTCACCTTTGAAAACTACGTGAAAAACATACCATGGGTAAAACCAAATTAGGTAGATGGTCCCCTTTCAGAAATCTTCGATGGTTATAATAGCTGAAGAAATAAAATCCACCGAGGGTTTGAGCGTCCTTGTTCAGGCTGTAGGTCACAGTAGATAACGCGCTCTCGCCAAGGAAATGTAACTTCTGCTCAGTATAGTTGAGGTGAACTGTGGAGGTGTTGAACAAAAACAAATGTGCCTGAGCAGGCGTCTGCAATTAATTAGCCACCCTGGTAGACCGCTGTCCTCGAATAGAATTGAATATCTTTTATTATTACAGAGATATTGAATAATAAAATATGAACATAATAATAATAATTGATATATTCTCCAAAAGAGACACATTTTTCTCTTCAAACTTTGAATTATAATGTAATGAGATTATGAATTATTTGTCATTATATTGAGTAACTACCGAGAAGTTGTAATTTAAGCTTATTTTTGTTTTTGCAGGTAAAGGCTGATGAGTGTTTATATATGGTAGAGTGGAAGTTTGGAATTGAATTAGAGCACCAAAGATGCGAATCGATAGAAAAGAATAACATGAACCTAACATATGACCAAGAAGGAAGTTTTAAAGCAAATCGAACAAAATTACTTCACACGATACAAAGACAATTTTCTAGCGCAAATGATCAGGAAAGACGAATGTATGAGCCCATTCAGGCAACTACAGCTCATGGTTTTCCACAATTTCATGACACTCGTATTTATTAATAAATGTTGTCTTTTGTTAGGATGTGTGTGGTGGTCCAGTGGATATCGGCTCGGAACGAGAAACCGGGAAGCCGAGTTCGAATTCCAGTTGAATCCATTGTATTCACTTACGCGCAAATACCCTTGGGAAAGGTATTAATCCGTCTCTTCCTTGCAGTTATGGGTTAAATAACAGGATAGGTTGGGTTCTATAGCCTTGGTCGGCAACCAGTCTACCGCAGAAAGCAATGACAACCTACTGCGGGATAATCTTCTGCCCAGTCAGTCATGACTCGAAAGAGACATAATCGCCCAAGCGTGTATCACGTACGGCATTTAACTGACTGCTTGTCTTTTGTTATATCTTTCTATATTGTTTAGACACTCATATACGCTACACCTCTTAGTATGTTATCTGTTTTGGTCTATCCGTCTGGCTTTCGATTAGTATCAATTTTATAAATCTTCTTTCCATATTATTCTTCCAAGATATTTCTCTTCATGATGCTCGGTATAATATCATTATTGCTCCAAAGTGTTTATTGAACATCCTAATACTGAACCAGGTTTCTCTTGCTTTATGTCCCTTCTTTATCTGTAATAAGATTGCACGGCGTCCGCTACCATATAAAAAGACTGATATAGCATAAGAGTTAAGTAATCATTTTTATCTTTCTGACAAATTATTTCACTTTAATAATAGTCTGAATAATTTTTTGAAGTCAATATTCTCAGATATTTTAATTGTTTTATTTGTTAGATTTTGATAATTCGCCGATTAAAAACCTAATCAAAAATGATCCAGATGTAATCTACGAGAATAAATCTGGATGAAACTCCTAGTGTGACTTTTCTAAGGACAATTCTGACATCATACATTTGATTTGGATGAGAATCAGGTCAAAATTCACTAGAAACATGAATAAGAATGCTACACTGCTATGTGATTTTTGTTCGTCTGTAAATGTTGGACGATCTCCTCGAATATGAAAGTGAGGCTTAAGGCAGCACAAATCCGGTTCTATAAAATGATGCTGATGATAAAATGGACTGAATATATGAGTAACGAAAGTATTTTGGAGATGATGCACACGTAGAAAAAAAAACTAATACTTAAAACCGGGAAAAATATCTCAAGACCATGGGAGACGTAAATGAGGAAAGACGGGCTAGAGAATCTAATAAACACATGATGGATAGAATGAAAATGAGACAGAAGAAAGCAGCATGAGAAATATTTGATTGGCTTTAGCAAATAGATGGATGAAAAGTGTTTGGAAGAAATACTAATATTGTAAAATAACAATCTCGCCCCACCCGAGGAAGCTGAGCAAGCGGGGGCGTTTCCGGTCGTTGAAAGGAACGGATGTTTGTTTGACCTTATTTCCGGCAGTAGCGGAAATGGCTACAAGAGGCAAACAGAACAGGTGTCTCTGAGAATTACGTGGGCGTGCGTGGGCGAGGCAAAAATCGGAAGTTCCGGTTTGGAGATTATAAAAAGACCTCGGCGCACGGATTTCAGACGCAGAGAGACGAGACAGACAGACAGAGAGCCAGACCAGACCAGAGGAGCAACAGATACGACGACACTCCCCCGTCAACCCCTTAGAGGCGCCCTCTCTCACTCTCTGTTCCCTAGGCTACACGGTTCATCGTCATTAATAAAAATATAACTTATATTTTTATATATATGCGTGTTTGTTGTTTGTCGCTATATAACAAACATTATTTGGTGCCTAAGTGACTTGCTGTTTTGAGACAACAAAACAGATTGATACGAGCTGGTTACCACGGCGACGATTGAAAATTCAACGGACTTAAAACTACCAGATAGAAGACGAAAATAGTAAACAACAGGACGAAAATATATAGCAGCCGCGCGACTAAGTGACTATAGACAATCAGCCAAGGTAAGTGACTCATTGATTTGATAGTGTGTGTGTTCTCTGCTCGTGTTTATAATAAGTCCAGTTAGAAAAAAAAATGCATATTTTTGCCATTGAGAAATGTGGATTGTTGGTGTCGAACACATTACGGGTAGAACGGAGGGGGTGCAGGAATATATGTAGAGGGTAGCAGTGGCGGAGAGCGCATAGGTTTGGGGTTGGGGGGAGGAGTGGAGTGTTAAAGTTGGCGAGAGGAGAGGAGTGTTAAAGTTGGCGGGAGGATTGGAGTTGAAATATTTACCTATCTGTAAGTACAAAACATCTGAGTTAATGATTTATTTTTGTTGTTAATATTTTACCATATATGTGAAGTGAGTTTACTGGTATGTTGCTTAATTAACCTGACTTTTATTGAGTAAGTGAGATGTAAAATCATGTAAAGGAAGTTTCTTCTACTCTTTAAAGTGGATAATTGGATTAACTTGTTGATAACAATGTTTTCTTTGGTTTGTGCAAGAAAATAGTTAATATTTCGTAGAATAAGTATTTAATGAAATAATTTTGTTTTGTGTCTTAATTTTACTTAAAAAGCGGCATGAACTTTCCAGACAACCCAATAGAAATATTGACGAACAACTATTCTCAATGTGATTATGAAGGTCAGTTGTATGGTTGAAATAGTTGAGTTCTTCTGACCAGTACTCGAGCCGAATTAAAAAAAAAAACAATCGATGTTCTACGTACACAAACTTTCCCCAATTGGAGTATTAGCGTAAAATGACCCTCTCCATTTTCTCCATTGGCCTTGTATTGCATGAACTAAATCAAAATTGGTAAACATTAACAAATTATAAATGTAGCTGAATGCTACCACAATAGGAAAATCAGAGAAACGAAAGGGTTCTTTAATTTTGATCTCGTCAACAGAATTTGTTCGTAAACGTCAATTTGTAATCTTTACACAGATATTGTCAAAATTTAAAAATGTTTGTGTTTTGCGTGACATTTCTACAGCATAGAAATGGCTTAAATGTTATCGAGAGTTTTAAAGTGTATTTTTAATTATGCAGTTAACAACAGCCAACAAAATCGCCAATTATAAATATATCTCAACATCGTTGCTTGAAAACAACTGCATTGTTTGGTTATTTCTTTGCGAATACACCGATTATATATATTCTTAAAACATTCACCCGCGTCTCAGTGTTTCGCGATATGAGTCAGATATTGAAAAGATATTTTGTTATCAATATGGTGGAATCGGATTATTTGGGGAGATTTGGGAAAATTAAATTAAAATCTAAAACTTATTTTTATTTACGTAAAAGTGTGACTTGGGAAATATCTTTTGAAGATATATTAATTTCTGAAAACTAGTAAATACCTTGGAACAGATAGATATGGAAAGATTTAGTGAAGGATATGAAGAACTCCCGAAGAAGTTGACGATAAGGGTCATTGTTGGCGTGGTCGGCGTAATAATAATCCTTGGAATAATAGCCAGGAAGCGGATTTTTATGTGTAAAAGAAGCAACAGTGCTTCGGGAAAGGAAATTGAGTTATCCGTTGTGAATAGTACTCCGGGGTCAGCGGGTGTTCAACACTCAAATGTCTCTGCGTTAAACAGAGAGATGTCAACAAATCAGATATGCTTGGATTCGAATCCAGGGGAAGTAGTTCAGGGAATGGAAAACATTGTACAAACTAAGGAACTACGAGTCACGTGTCCATTGTTTTAGACTAAATTAATATAGATGAAACCTCTAATCCTCCACAAGTAAATTGCATGCGGATTAACGTTGGAATCAGGGTAATTTTCTTCATTTTCTTTTGAACATTTCTCGGTCAGACTATGAATGATATGTACGGCAGATAATGGCCATTTTTTCTGTGTTCAAACATAGTATGTTTGAAATTAAATTAAATTAAATGAGGTTACATGTGTAACAATAAACTCGAGCAGAAGCAGGCATGGTGTTGGTGAAAGGTCATTTACTCGATGTTAGTTTGGAAACTGGGGCGCGGTTTCCGCCTATAATCACGTGGTTATGCATCGGGGTGTCTACGCTTATGGACAGAGTCGAGAAAGAAAATGAACATTTTTAAGAACTTTGCCCAATTCTGGAGAGTGAGGGTGTTGCGCTTAAAATGTTCTTAGGTGAGCATTTTGGAAAATGGGTGGGCGATGAATGTAATATAACAATCTCGCCCCACCCGAGGAAGCTGAGCAAGCGGGGGCGTTTCCGGTCGTTGAAAGAACGGATGTTTGTTTGACCTTATTTTCGGCAGTAGCGGAAATGGCTACAAGAGGCAAACAGAACAGGTGTCTCTGAGAATTACGTGGCGTGCGTGGGCGAGGCAAAAATCGGAAGTTCCGGTTTGGAGATTATAAAAAGACCTCGGCGCACGGATTTCAGACGCAGAGAGACGAGACAGACAGACAGACAGAGAGCCAGACCAGACCAGAGGAGCAACAGATACGACGACACTCCCCCGTCAACCCGTCAACCCATTAGAAGCGCGCTCTCTCAATTCTCTGTTCACTATTCTACACGGTCCATCGTCATTAATAAAAATATAACTTCATATTTTTATATATATGCGTGTTTATTGATATACAACAATATGATAAATATTCTTAACGACAAGAGACAAGACCAAGTGGAAGTCCATGATCACCTATGTTCTGAAGAAATATTGCACCTGAAGAAGGAAAACATTAGTATATAAAAGGTAACCAATAAATAGCACATTTGAACCTTGCCGTAATGTTTTAATGTTGAATTAAATCATTGTGGATTATTCTTTTAAAAATTTATTGGAATCATCTATTTCTAAGTGTGAAGCAATCTTTACATACTTTCTATTGTTCATTCATGCTCATTATTACAGAAGAGAATATTTTTCATAAATTATTGCTGTATCATGACTGATTATTTTGAACGACGTCTCATTAATTTCATTATTACGAGCCATTTATCTATCAGAGCTATAAGAAGTTTAGGCTATTTATACAGTTTTCTTTCATTTCTGGTTTCTTCTGTTTTCTAAAAGGATTTATATTATCATTTTTACCGAATAGCGCAAAGCTATATGAATTTAATTGTATTTAGAATAATAAAACTAACAATGTTTGTAAACAGATTAATGTTTATTCTGCCCTAAATTTCATAGCATTAGTTTAGTTGTGGTTTACATCTATGTGTATAACAGCATTTAAAATATATTTGGAGAGTAATAAGCGAAGTGTCTGGTGCAGGTGATATCGACTCTGAACGAAAATCCGGGAGCCGAGTTCTAATTCCAGTTGAATTCTTCGAAATTCACTTACGAGCAAATACACTTGGGAAAGGTATTAATCCATCTTTTCCCTCCAGTAATGGGTTAAATAATAAAACAGGTTGCGTTCTGTAACCTTGGTTAACAAAGAGTCTACCGCATAAAACAATGGCAACCTACTCGTGTATCACGTATGGCACCTAAATGACTGATTGATTATATAAATTATTTCACAAAAAGACATGTATTTACTGGTAGATTCGAACACTGAATATA
Source organism: Ascarosepion bandense (assembly GCA_037127315.1). Taxonomy (NCBI): domain Eukaryota; kingdom Metazoa; phylum Mollusca; class Cephalopoda; order Sepiida; family Sepiidae; genus Ascarosepion; species Ascarosepion bandense. The sequence continues at coordinate 118,845 of JBBBDQ010000980.1, read as the reverse complement.
TATATATATATGTTAAAGATCAGATGCAGATTAGATATGTATATGATTTCGACAAGATATTAAGATAAAGAACATATATTAAATGTGTACTATGTAACACATTTCATTCCAATTTTATTAGATAGGGATAGCGAGAAAAACAAAATAAAAAACAATCCCATTTTTTCAGGTTTGCATGGATCCATTGTAATTGATCCTCTATGTATTACATGAAGTAAAACCCTAGGTAATTCTATTTATGAAAATATTCTTGAATGTCGAAGCAAGCTTCAGATGGTAATACATATTCTCTATTTCTGACGAAACTGTAATAAACGTTAAACATATATATATATATATATATATATATATATATATATATTTATTAATAAATTATAACATTGATATGTTATAATATCACTACAAAAGTAGCTATTTTGTTTCGACACTTTTTGTGTCTTTTCAAGTGATGTTGTTATTTCGAAATGAATGGCTTGGTTATATATATATATATATATATATATATATATATATATATATATATATACCTCTTCTGCCTCCCATAAGCATGGACCAATTGATTCTCCCTGAGAGTAATACACTACGCCTCATCGGACTTACCCTGTCCTCAGAACTCAAATGGAACCATTATATTGGATCCTTAGCAAAATCTACTGCTAAGAAGATTGGGTCACTATGTCGATCTAGGATGTTTTTTCCACCTGAATCCATCATGCATATATACAAGTCAATCATCCGTCCGTGCATGGATTACTGCTGCCATTTATGGTCAGGTGCCCCTGCCGTTCTCCTCCTTGACAAGCTCAAAAGGAGAGTCTGTAATGTGATAGGTACTGATCTGGCGACTCGACTGCAGCCACTTTCCCATCGTCGAAATGTGTGTCCCCCACCTTTGTCTCTTTTATCAATACTTTCATAGCTTCTGCTCGGACGAGCTACAGTCACTGATGCCTCCTCAACAGGTGTTTACTCGTGCAACCAGACTGGCAACTGGGTCCCACCCATTCACAGTCAGGTTAGCCAAATGCAGACGGCAATTCTACTCCTGCAGCTTCCTCTCTCGCTCTTCCCGCCTGTGGAACTTGCTCCCGTATTCTTGCTTTCCTGATGGCTACAACCTCCAGAAATTTAAATGCAAAGTCAATGCTCATCTACTAACCATTGGACTCCTACTCTCTACCCTCCCCTGTATAAACTTCCCTTTCTCTCCACCTATGTATCTGTCATCGCACCTGCTTTCTCAGCTCTCTATTGTTCCTTTGTAACTAGTTTGTACTCCTCACTCTTTTCTAATTAATCTTGTTACATTTATGTAACCCCCTGCACATCAGTGGCGTTTCCGCCTTGCTCGGGGTGAAATGATTATATATATATATAGTTTCAAGTCTAAATAAACAACAGACTTCTTCAATATTCAACAGAATATGATCAGTATTCGGCTCGCACACAGAAAAGAAGTGCTACAATATCTAGGACGTGCATTATATAAGTTCCCCCAGAAAAGGTAATTATTGAAGACTTCACTTGGGTTATTCGATGATATAGATCAGGTATGCTTGGCTATACTGATCTTCTTACATACGGACAAGACCCTGGTTTCTTTTTGAAGAAGGGAAGAAAATAAACCAATAAATATATATAAACGTAGAAAAACAAAAAAACGCTTTATCATATTGGTTAGTCTTTCCACTTTCATTTTTTTCCTCCAATTATTAACTTCTTTATATATCTTATTTTTTCGGTCTTTCTGTTTTATAACTTTCCATTTTATCCTTATTTTCTAACTATATCTCACAAGATGTAAAGTGAGTATCGTGACAGACTATTTACAAAAGGAAATCTATATCTCGAATTATTTATAACGCATTTTCGATGTGTTATAAATAATTCGAGATACAGACCAATGATTTAATAAAATTCTGCTTAAAACTGAAAGACAAAACATTTTACAGGAATGCTTAAAAAATATGTTAGTCAAAGAATTAAAAAAAAACAAAAGAAAACCTTGTGAGTAATGGTAAGGAAATATTACTTGAAGGAATATTTTTTAATAAAATAAATCTACTCGAAATACCAGTAAAACACCAAACAATTCATTGAATAAGTAAATTAAAGCCAATCGAATAAAACAGAAATAAAAATAATTGCTTCTCTACAGTTTCTAACATACATATACGCAAATCTATACACGCTTTTTAAATTTTAGTGGTGGTATTTACGACGCATGCTTACTGGGAACGCTCGTATTTTCAGAAGTTTTGAGCCACTCATTATCCTCGACGGACTGCAGGATCATTTGAATCGCCCACATCCTTTTTGGTTCAATATTCCTAGGTTAGCAAGGGCTCGTATCATTGAATTTCCAGAGGACTCTGTACAGCCGATCTCGACTGGGAAACAATGACTACGCCATCCTTTAGTTTTGCACTCGTCTAAGAACCCTTGATATTTACTGTTCTTTCTCTCAAATACCTCTTCCGAATATTCCTCCCATGGGACCGTTCATTCCAGGAAAATAATCTGTCTCGTGGTGCCCAAATAAACGACCATATCTGGACGGGTTTTAGATGACTAGATATGTGTAGGGAAATTCAATTTTTTCCCACGATCGACTTGCATCTGCCAGTCTGACGCGTACGTTAACAGTGAATGAGATTCTGCAACCTTCTTAGGAGGCTTTGCACCTACTTTAACGAAGCGGATATCTCGTTTTTCTGCTATGAATATATTGCAATGAAAGCTTCAGCAATAATAAGCGCTCTAACCTTTAAAATCTTGTCATGACACCACCAATAGAGCCCGTCCGTCAGAGTAGTTTAACTATGCTAAAATGTTCAAACCATGCTATTGCAATCAAATGATCTTTCTAACTTTTTTATTTAAACCTCTCCATATTAAATCTTTAATTTTAATTTTTGTCGTTATCAATAGCTCTAAAACTATATATATATATATATATATATATATATATATATATATATATATATATATATATATAACGCTCTCAGCTTAAAAACCAACATTTTTCTGATGAACCATCCTCTATATTCAAATGACACATGTCATTGAAAAACAATTAAGTGTAGATCTTACTTGAGATTTATGGATGACTTTTTGTTAGTTAAACGAACATACACAGAAAGTTAATTAAGGCGCAAAAAAGTTTTCTGAAATCAAAGATTAAATGATATCAATCCATTTATATGGTAATACATGCTATGCAACTAATATTAGTCAATAGAAATGTAGTCTTTCAGATGGTTACAGTGAATGCTAAGGACTAAGTGATGAGGAGATTTTAATTAAAATGATAGCAATCCTCATGCTTACAAACAGTTTTCTGGAATTCTCAATGTCGTAATAGAGACTTTATGATTAGATATTCAGAGGATATACTGAAGGCAATATTGTGAAAACGAAACATCGAATGAATGATTTAACGATCATGTAAAAATGGATGTTAAACTATTGAGATATAAAAAGAAATGATGACTAATGCTACAAATGAAAAGAAATTAAGGAGGGATTTAAATTGTCTATTTCGAAAAGGAAATACGACTTACTGTAGAAATAAATTTGATATGTCAATTCTATTTATATTAAGTGAAAATAAAAGGAATTAATTATATATCAGGTTCCTTATCACTTTTTATATTGGAAGTGCTTAAGCAAACTACATTTTTAGTTCTATTCGTGCAAAACAACGTCGAGAACTTGCCATGCCAACACATTATACCGAACCACTGTCATTACTTCCGTATTCCACTGATGAAACTTAAATTGCACTCAAACGATCCTTCCCTTCAGTTACTCCTCTATGGATACTATTTTCAGGAGCATGTTTTCGTTCACTACAATCATAATCTTTATATGCCTAGAGTCGACAATTTTATACTTTGCCTATCCGCATAAACTGCACCTCTTACTCTATCACCATTGACCTCGTATTGATTCTGGGTTTTCTACACATTGAACGTCAATGTTAAAAAATGGGAATTGTTTCAATTTTAAATAAATTTTGATGGAATATGAAAATAACATATTGTAAATTTTGAAGGATTTATAGAATTTTGGTATGGAGAATATATACGTATATTCATATAATAATTATTTAATGTAATGTTTAATTATTTAATATATACATATATAAATGTATGTTATATTTATAAGTATATGTATGTGTGTGTAACTGTCTGGTGTAAGTGTGAAAACAGGAATTTGATTGACGAGAAGAAATATAGACTAATCAATTAAAACGATGACTAGATGAAATTTTCATTATTGACGAGGAGGCGCGAAGAGCTACAGCACCCTGTTTTTCATATTTACCCAAATATATCATTATGTATGCTTTACTATCTTTTATGGTTTTATCGAGTGCGTTTTCCCTACAAGATTTAACCTTTCTTCGTCTAAACTAATCTTATTCCGACATAATCCCATATTTTTTATGACAAACTGATTAATTTCACACATTGTTAATTTAGTGTGTTTGATATTAACTTTCTTCGTTATTGTTTCCTGGAGTAAATATTAAAAAGAAAACATGAATCTAACGCCAACACAGTAGTACGAAAATGATTAACAAGCGATATACTGTAATAACATCATATATTTACAAGATCTTATATTTAATTAAATCCGTAATTATATTCATGCAGAACTAAGGAAATCATCGTCTGCGATAAAACAGAAGGCTGAATACACTTGTCTAATTAAACAAATAAAAAAACATACGCTAGCAAAACTAAAAATATGTTTACTGAAGAAATTTCGAAGAGAAATTAAAAGTAAAGAAACGAGGTATTCATTTGATTTTAATTAAAATGTCTCCATTAAGCAAGTAAATAAAGAACTTTGCATTAACCTTCATAAACTCCTCGTATACACCAGGAAAAACAGTTACCTAAAATAAACATATACAGAATAAAATCAAGTCAACCAATTAACAGCGCTTCACAATGAAGAATTTTCTTTCTGGTTAAATTCAAGCAATATATGCTTATTGCTTGTAAAATTCCTCTCCTGTTTTCTCCCTCATTTCTTAATCGAACAATATGTTTTTTGTTTCTTCTAAGTGGTGCGTCTCTCCATGCGGCTGGCAAGTGGTTCCCAACATTTTATCTCTTTTAGCTGCATTTTCTAATTCAGAATTTATTTTAGCCTCCACAAATTTTATGAGATAAGTAGTAGATATATAAATTAAAACAAAATTGAGAGAAAATAAAGAGAACCGCAGATATTAAATCAAAACATTATTTTTAACTCTCCCATCCAAGTTGCTGACGCTTTTTAATAACATTCTTATTACTTCATATAAGGAAAAAATATCACAGCAAAATATCGGTCAGCAATTATTAATAACTATTTATAATGGAGCTCCTACATGTAATTCCCCGTAATCCCTAATTCGAAATTTTGAAATAATATTTTTTATTGGCATGTATATTTTAAACAGTTTCTAAATATTTGATTGTCTTTAAATCATTCCGGCTCACCTGCTATCATATTCCATCGCACTTACCGTTAGGGAACCACCGACTTGGCTCTCCACAACTTTATAACGTATCAGTTTTTTGTCAGTTTTCTAGGGCCTATTCCGCGCCCCATTGTCATCCATTCACACAAACACGCCAGGTAAGACACTCGCTGAATTTCCTAATAACTTTTTATCATTATGTTCCGTGATAGAGTTCACTTAAACCGTCTTACTCTTTTTCTGTCCATGTAATTGTAACTCGTTTTATCGATTATGCAATGGCTTTCGACAAATTACTCCACAAAGAATTGATGGAGATGCTGAGCAGCCTCAAAATATTTAGGAAATAGAGAAAAGTAATCAAGAATCTCTACTGGCAACAAACAGCCTGCATACGGACAGATATACAAATACAGTAACTGGCGAAAGACAAGGATATGACTTTTCACCGGAACTACACAACTTGTACAGAGAGACTATTCTGAGGACCCTAGATGTTATGCAATGATTCAACACTGGAAGCCAAGATTTGAACAACATAAGGTACGCAGATAATACAGTGCTGATAGCAGACACGAAAAGGAAACTACATGTTCTCTTACAGAAGGTAACTGAAAAGAGTGACAAAAAGGACTGCAATTAAAGTGCAAGAAAACCGAGTGCAATGTTCTCAGCATAACCAGCATCCCAAAATGCCAAATACTGGGAAGCACCTGAATTCAACTCACTGCAACAAAAGTTCAAGCTTCTTTCTCTGTCAATCTATGTATCTATCTATCTGTCTCTCTCTCTCTCTCTCTCTCTCTCTCTATCTATCTATCTATCTATCTATCTATATATATATATATATATAGATAGATAGATGTATATATATATATACACAGACACGCACACACACACATATATATATATGTGTGTATGTGTGTGTGTTTCGGTTTGTGTATATATATATATATATATATATATATATATATATATATATATACAAACCCCCACACACACATATATATATGTGTGTGCGCGTATATATATATATATATATATATATATATATATATATACCAAAATAATAACCAAAAATAGTTACAAAAAATAACAAACGCAGTTCCCTAATTTGCAATGCATTTCCTTGACGTGACACCGCGTGATACCGCGAAATCACAACAGAACCATGTAAATAAATAAATTAATAAAAAATTATCCAAATTTTGGAGAATCTTTGTCTTTATTTTCAACTGAAATTAAGCCTGAAATACGACTTTTAGAACGGCTCATGATTAAACATAATAGACATTCATTGTCTCTTATATATAACGGTATATGTTTTTAAAAATTCTTTGCTGCCTCGATACACTATATATATATATATATGGTTTACGGTATTTATTTTATTCGGACTATCGTCCTCCTCTTTTGTACGACGTTTCGGACGTTATACGCTCCGGCCTTTTTCATGTGCTAACCTCTTTATTACAATCACTGGAGTACTGGATTAGTATTTTTTGCATAAAACGTCTCCTAGTAGTCATGGTTTTTCCTCTTGTAACTTTGTAAATTACTTGTTCACTAATGCTGTAGTTACTGCAAATAGAGCCCAAGATTTGTAACTTCAATACCAGGCTACCGCCTGGTATATATATATATATATATATATATATATATATATATATATATATATTCAAATGCCCCAGATTTGTGTGTGTTTGCGCAATATAGAGAAAATGGAAAATGCTGAATGACATTCAAGAAGAAGGAGGATAGCCATTTGCCTTGCATTTATATTTTTGAAGTTTGAAATTATGATTGGAAGTATGTAAATAGAAGACAGTTTCACAGAAGTGCAAGAAAAGAAAAAATGAGTAGTTGTTGTATTTACATATTTCAGTAGTAATCTAATGGAACCTTAATGCTATCTAGGTGTACGCTTGCTACATTCGAAGAAAATCGACATTCCTATTAAAGGGTTCATGGTATTATCCATTCCACCAAAATCACAGAATTCAAAACGGTCACTGATTTAGCTACTAATCTTTTAATTAACATCAGAGATGTTGTCATAACTTTTCCCTGATTTCAATAGTTAACAGACTATATATAGTGCGAAGAATGAAACAAATCAATAGATATACATGTTTTGTGATTGGTCGATTTACAGAAAGATTCACACACATATTTCTTTATAACGTGACGCATCAGTTTCCACACATAAGAAAAAATAAACTTTTTAAAAAATACAAACCTCCTCAATTCATGTATTATGCACAACATGATTACGATTCTGTAATGCGTGTCAGTCACTGTGGAAGAAAAGGTTCAAGCGCTGCTGGTCTTCTGCTTGTAATGGCGTTTGTTATATGTTACTTGAGATGATTTAAGTTTTGTATCTTCTACTGAAACACTATGGTCTACAAATACCTCCAAACGTAAAAGACGAATTATTTATCTATTATATTTATAGTTGTATATATCTTATTATAAATTATTTTTTAAAGATCTGGTAGCGAAATATGATGCGTATATTTATCTTAAATTTAAAACTATGTTAAACTTTTTTCTCTGATATGAAGTTCTTTTAAAAATTATAGTTAATTAAATATACGTATAGTAAAAAAAGAATCTGCTTTCAATCACCCTGTTTATATATATATATATATATATATATATATATATATATATATATATATATATATATTCATCTTCTTTTAACTATTTGCATGACTGGACAATAACAATAGAAGCGATATAGTATGACTGAAACAAGAAGATACTAAAATATGAAGGTATCTACCAAACACTAAGTTATATATTTAAAAGCCGTCTTAACTTGAAACGTCGAAATCCGAGGTATAACTTGGGATGTATTATATAAATTTGAACACGCAGACTAAACCAAGCATCTAGAAACTACTGATGTAACCAATGGTGTAGGTAATTATTAAAATGAGATAGATCTGAACATAATCCGTGAATTCAATATAGACAAAGCAGATAACAAAATAGAGATATATACAGAGAAACATATATGCATGAGTTAATAGTTACATATTTTTAAAAGCTTAACTTTTCCATTGTTCCCCTATTCCTCAATATTTTTCTTTCTCTTTGTCCTCCTACGCCGTGTTATATCCAACGGCCACCAACTGATTTTCAATCAATTTAGCTAACATGACAGACGGTAGACGACATTGCCATGCTCGACTTTCGCCGCAACATTGCCCTGTTTAATCTAGATACAGATATGGAATATTTGCTGCCGTCTACGAAGGGTAATCATTGTTGATATCGAAATAGTCAGTTACCACATGCAGCCTCTTTCTATGGATTCAAACGAGACTTTCCGAAATTAATTCATTCTGTCCATGAAAGTAAAAAGCTGCCAAACATAGCTCATTTATACTTATTGTATTGTCAAATAGATACATTAATATATCATATAAAACCTTTTCATTTTCCTTTTTCATTAGGAACTATTTACAACTAATTATTTGGTAATGGTTATATTAGCTACTTCGCTGCAAGGAAATATTTAGAATTCATTGACCAAACATTGATTATTTTTTCGTTTCAATTTAAAAAAAATATCTTAAAACATTTTTCAGGAAAACAGTTTTAATAAGACCAGTATCGGTTACTGCTTTTTACATTATTGACTGTAGAGTAGCTGACACCCCTGAAGTATTCTTAATTATAGACTGTCTCATGGTTTAAAATTGTTTACACACAAATACCGTTGGGAAAGGTATTAATCCGTCTCTTCCTTCCAGTTATGGGTTAAATAAAAGGACAGATTGGGTTCTATAGTCTTGGCTGGCAACTATTCTACCGCAGAAAGCAAAGGCAACCTTCTCGGGATGATCGCCCAAGCGTGTATCACGTATGGCATTCAACTGCCTGAATATTCGAATTCCAGGCGTAATATTCTAGTGTTATTCGCGTAATATTCGAACTGATCTCTCCGGCGACTATTGCGATCTAAAACCTTCTTCTCTGTGTTTTATATTCTATCTTCTCTCTTACTGTAACGATAATTTTGTTCTGTGTATTGCCGTTTAGAACGGGATATTGTGCTGAATAACAACTCAGCATAGTTTCACTTTGTATCGTATCCATCTCGGCGATGCAATAGTTTGAAGTTGGTTTCCTTCCTAAGCATTGATTCAAGTATTTTTGATTATGAAATGTTTTCTCTTGAATATATGCTAACTCTTTTAAAGAAATCAACGGATTAATAGGTTATCAGTAAGATCTCCGATTTATTTTCTCAAGTAAAAACAGGGAATGTAACCAGATGTTCCATAACTTTTTTTTTAATTTCGCTGTTCAACTTGTGGAATTGTCATCTGTCTTTATGCATTCCAGTCCAGTCAACATTGATCTTTAAAAATTTAAATGCTAGGTCGTTATCAAATGTTTTTCCTAATTTCAGTTTTTTTCTTGTTCTTTCTTTTTCTCACTCTCTCTCTCTCTCACACACACACACACGCACACATATATATACATACATACATACATACATATATATATATATATATATATATATATCATTTACTCATTCTTTATAGTTAACAAATCATTCTGCCTTCGTGACTTTAAGACCTGACATGAGGTTTGAAGATTAAAAAATAATTCCATGTTCAAACATTCAAATATCGGTGTTTGCTTTAAATGCATAATTATATCTTATTATTGAATATGTTTTGTAGAGAATTACTATCTGAAAATCCCATTAATTGTAGTTATCCAATCAATCGTTAATAAGCAGGTTAATAAGTATCAAATATTAATACAGTTTTCTACATATAACACAGACATTCCCATGCTCTTAAAAATGACTGTTGGCGGTAATAATTTTATATGATGTGTCTTATGTCAAACTAAACACTGTTATCAGTTGGCAATTAATAGTTGTCTAATGATAAGACAAAATATCTATAATATTAGCAGGTGACTTGCGGAAATCGTGACATCATTACTTGTTATATTTCGTCAACATACATGAAAACATACATAAATGCATACATATATCACGAATGTTTAGTGTTAAATGTATATAACTATATACAGTAAAGATACAGAAACACACACACAAGCACTCACACAGACACACGCTTATTGATTGTTGTGATGCAACCTGTGAAAGCAGTTATTGTTCTTTCTTTTTAGAGTTGGTGCGTCTATCATATATATCAAACAAAATAAGAACAATATTTCGAAATAATACCAAGGTATTGAAAATTAGTCATCTCACGGAATATAGACGGCTTCACAAATACACCCTAATTGTCCTTCGGGTGGATATAGTAGTTGTTTATACATATGTTAGTATTATCTTGTGGTCATGATTTCAGTCCTTCGATTTGGTATGATGCAAGATTATGAACAAGATAATCCATATCAGCCAATAAATAAAAACCTGATGATGACCAGAGAGTACGTGGTCAAAACATTTTGTCTACAATACCATCAATATTAACCAAGATGAGAACAATAATTCGAAATAATTCCAAGATATCATACAATCTTTCTCTTCCTTTCATTCTTAACTACATATAAGCATATGTTCATGCATGGATATCACCAATTTTGATACCCGTCTCCATACGATTTATTTTATACTTACTTTTCTGATATAAAACTGAAGTTTTATAGTTGAAATATTAATTAATAGCTGCACCTAGGATCAATAGTTATGATGGCTGTTTGAAAGGAACGTTGATTTCCCTTAAGAGCCTAGATTCTAATCTATTTTAATTCAATGAATACAAATTATATTATATCCCATCGCATATCTAAACTGCAAATAATGACAAAATTGCTCATTATTTAATTACTGTGAATTGAATAAAGACGGGGGCCATAGTTTGAACTGATATCTTAATTAAACTTCAATTGTCAACCGGGAACAATATGATCCTTTCGGTTGCTTTAAATAACATATTTCAAAGAGAAGTAGAACATTTGAGACCCGTTATTTTAACATCTATTTCTGAAATTACGAACACAAATTGCAGGAATTAAAATGTAATTACCTATGGATCATAAACTTGTCAATAGTATTCAAATATTTCAAGTGCTCAAGTATTATAAATGTCTAAATTTATATTTTATTTTAGCTTGATAGTCTCTTAATAATGAGGGAACATTTTCGTAATATATTTTTCTGCGAAATGTGTAAGGGGAATAAATACTAGGAGAAATTGAACATTTCTTAATGGGTACAGTAAAGTTTATTTCGAAGATTTCAGAATAAAAACAAATGGTTACTATACGACCTCTACAGAGGTAGTTAAAGAAAACGAAAAGAAAAAGATACACAGAAACACTAAAAAATAGAATGCATAGTCATCACTAAAAGAGGACCGTTACATGCCAATAAAACTTAGGAGATACTGAAATCGACAAGTTACCAAAACTAGGTACCTGGGAAGTTATTTGCCTATATTTGTGATATAATGTAATATATAGATCATTTACATTTATCGGACTACTGACCTCGTCTTTGTTGCCATTTGTACGACATTTAGGCCGTTGTACACTATGGCTTTCTTCATATGCTTTAGTTGCTAGTCTATTTGTTCTTGCAGACACATGGCCCAGTATATATATATATGGTGGTTAGTTTTTGTGACTTGTGAGTCAATACCAGTCTACAGCAGTGATCAACAAGTAACTTGCAAGGTTAAAGGCAGATAACTTATGATTCCAATCGAGAATTACTACGCAAAGAATGAGGATATTAAACCCCAGTGATTGTAATAAAGTGTTCAGTTCGAAATCTTTAGCACCTGTAGAAGGCCAGAGCGTACAACGGACAAAACGTCATACAAATAGCAACAAAGATGAGGACAAGAGTCTGAATAATGTAAGTACCTGGGAAGTTATCTAAAAGAGGACGGAAAGTGAGACACTGAGATCTGATGTGGTACTGACATGGCCTAGGATATATTCCAAATGATGAGTAGAAGATTTCATTGGATTCAAAAAAAGAAGAACACAGGACCGTTTGGTGATATCCGTCCCACTTTGTGGCAGTAAATGCGTGAAAACCTCCTTCGGAATGTATTAGAAAATCGAAACAGCAGATATTTATTTCTGCTGAAAGATGTTGATAATAGAATGAACTGAACATGTGAGGAACGAGCAACTGTAGGATAGGATGAAAACGAAAAAGAAACACATACTAAGCATTGGTAATAGATAAATGAGGTTTCTGAAAAATCTAATACTAACAGGAAGAGTAAAAGAAAATAAATACAGTGGAAAGCAGCGCGAGACATACTTTATTTACTTGAGTAAATGAATAGCAGTAGAGAAATTTAAAAAATACTCCATTAAATATTTATTTAATTAAATGTGAACAATTTTGTTGCACGAATTTTCTTTTAACATACAAAATAAACTCAGTGGTAAAAAAACTAACTATTTTGATGACATAAAGAAACATTAATGGTTTCGTTGCCGGAAACTACTACATTTCCTGGAAGACAGAATGTTTATGTTTAAGATCCTGAATAAATGAAAATCTGATATAGCAACATCTTTTGAATAAGGTTGGGGGGTTACACATACCATCGAACATGCAACATTTTTTTCTAAGTCGCCAAAGAATCGTGAGTTCAAGAATTATTCTAATGGAAAGCAACAGAATTTCTGTTCTAATTATATTTGTTTTCTTGAATGTCTCACTTTCATTAGTTCATTTGCTACGAGTATTTTTGGAATAAATTAACAGGTTCCTTGGCAGACAGTGATAGTGTAGATGAATTCCAATCCCACCAAATTCACAACATGACTTTCTTCCTATAAAGACCCGTATTGAGGTGACAAATTATACTATAATCACTTACTCCAATATATTTTTGCTGAATATTGTTGTAAACGTTTACTTTGTCATAAGCCGTAACAATTTGCCGAAACAGAGTGCACGTTCAATGCGTTTATAGAGCAAATCACAAAGAGAAATCCGATCTAAAAACTGGTTTTCATTCAGTTCACTAGTTAGTGAAAAATTTGAGCGATTTATGTATCCCATGTTCACTAATTGCTCATGGCTGTTGGATTTAGATGGATTTCGTGTTTCGGGTAATTATCTCGTAATTTTCTTGTAATATCAATGTCGACACAAAATGTACACTTTGTAAAAAACGGATATGTCCTAAACTATGACATATATATATATATATATATATATATATATATATATACATATATATGACAGAGCAAAGAGATGAAGAAAGTATATCAATCTAACATGTGTGACTACTGTTAAAACTTTTACAACCATCAGTGGGAAATTTTATCCTGGTTTAACTTTTCTTCTGCTTAGTAAAATGCTGTCGAAATTCTTAAAAATTATTAAAAGTAGCATAAATGATGAAGCGTTTTTTACTGTTCCTCAAATAACCTACGATCGAACGTACCCTGATTTTTAATAATGCACATTTATTTGCTTCTTGCTGTTTTTGTTCTGGTTTTATTTGTTTAATTATTATCCAAACTTGTTTCATTCAAATAGTTCTTCCTCTAAAGTAAGTCTAATGGATATATGCTTTGCTTTTGAAAAATGCGTTTTAATGCGGAAACTTATTCCATCTGATTCCAAATATCTGACCAAGTTGAACAATTATACTCATCGCTGGAATGAAAATACATTATCAACCCTCTCATCCACAACATAGCATGCCTTAAATGAATATCTAGATCTGATATGATTAGTAGTACTTTGTTTAACGTGCCTAGTCGCTTGTATTCTTGTAATTGCTCAATGATTTGTCAAAACATGCGTTAATTGCAGAATATTGCAATTTTGTTTGTAGGCCTTTTAAATAAACCCCAAGAAATATTTTAATAGATGACGTAAAGTGTGACACGGAAACAACAAGTGTTTTGGAATAGAGGAAAATGCTTTCTCAATGCTACGTAATTATAAATAAACAGGAAATTTATGTTAGAAACAAAGAAAGGAGTATTGAGATCGGACGTATTATTAGTCTTTGTATATAGCAATGAAAGTTGAGAAATCTTCCTGGAAATGAAAAAGAGAATGAAACAACTGAACAATTGTCTTATAGATTTATACTTAGAATAACATGATGGCAAACACGTGGGTAACAGGGCAGTTTTAGAGAAGATTGGAAAAAAAGGACACTTATACTGAATGTATAAAGAGATAATTGAAACTTTTGGCTTGCAAAATTTGTTCAAAACAGGACAGATTCAAGGCAAGAGTGAATTGCGAAAACAACTGGTAATTTACTTAGTGAACATTTGTACATTTTAGAATGCGTTTTAAAAGATAACAAAAAGACAAAATTTATTAAGAGCTATAAATATGAAGATATTGTAGAAGTTTATGTTCGTCGATATTATTATTATTAATAATAATAATCAAAATACGAAGAAACAATAGATAAATCTAATCTCAGAAATTAATGTATCGTGATTAATTCGTAGTCGAGTTTTTTCCCTTTTGTCTACCTTTTATTTTTTTAATAGCCGCATAATAGGTAAATTGTTTTATATTTTCGGACAAGCTCATGTATGGTTCGCTTCTCTATATCGAAAGTGGCTATGACTGTCGCCAATCAGAAGCATTTGCAGGGTTTTGTACCGGGTCCAAATGTAATTTTTGCAGTGTCTGAAAACGTTTATCGAGGGTGGGCCAGAAACCGATCATCTCTGGTCGGGTCGGCGCGTTGAGGGGGGTATAATGTTGAAAGACTCGAAACCCCCTAGTGAGCCTCACCATGACATCACTGATGACACCCTCTAGCGCCCCCCAATTCCTGTTAAGCAGTGACTTTCGGGAAAGACCGAATGACAATTCAGGAATAGTCTGAAAGACAAATTGGAAAGACAATTGACGGTAGGAGAGACTACAAATGTTACATGCTTGGACTAGCAATCCAGAATGTCAAAATAAATGTGCTACAGACACAATTACAAGTAGAAATCCCCAAGGGATCACGAGAGGCTGAAAAATGAGATCCCTAATTGGGCAGACATACCGGTTACGAACCATGACTTACCACATAAATCGAAGTTAACTTGCCCCTGTGGCAGGAAATGTAAAAATATGCGTGGCCTGAAGATACATCAGGCGAAAATGAAATGCATGGCACGTATTGACAATCTGCAACGCGCAGGATACTCTCCTGGTGACATGCAGGAAGAGCAGAGCCAGGATGCACACCACAGTACCCAGTCCTTCCAAGTAGGGGTCAATATGTCCAGCAACATAACATCAAGTATTTTTCGGAAAAAAGATCAAATGGCCTGCAGCAACAGATACAAAAACTTGGCAAGCTTTTGATTTGGACGTCAGCGAGAATGATTTTGAAAGGCTCTGTTGATAAACGACTAGAAATTATGAGCAAATAATCATGAGCTTTGGAGCAGAACGATTTGGAAACAGCGAAGAAAAAAGTGGCGAATAGCACCATAAATCGAAGAGAAAATCGAATTTTAAAAAACACAGAGCCGAATTAAAATCACTAAAACACAATATAAAAATGCAAAGCCCGAAGAAAAAGAACACTTAACACTATGAGACTCGATTCGATCGGATTCAAAAGCATTAAGAAGAGCCGAATGGCACCGCCGGAGGAGGAGAGAAAGAGCACGAAAAAGAGCAGCCTTCATATCGAATCCTTTCGGATTTACCAAACAATTACTGGTTGAAACCCGCATTGGGACGCTACAAAGTAGCACAGAGAAAATAAAATCTTTTATCAAAGTCTCCTTAAGCGACCCCTACCAGCAGAAACAACTTGGCGAAAATCCTCTACTTCTTACACCAGATCCTCCTTCAGTTGATCTCGACATAGGACTACCTAGCTTGGTTGAATTGCAATTACTGCTTAAAAAAGCTATCACAGCTCCGCTCCAGGGCGGAATGGAGTCCCGTACTTGGTGTAGAAAAGATGCCCGAAATTACAACTCATCCTATGGAAGTTACTGAAGGTCATTTGGAAGAGAAGGATGATAGCAGGCCAGTGGAAGTATTTCGAGGGGATATGGATCCCAAAAGAGGAATACACCAAGAAAATCAACCAATTCAGATGTATTTCGCTGCTTAATGTTTAAGTAAAATTTTTCTTCAGCTTATTAAATAGTAGGCTATCAAAATATCTAATAATAGATAACTACATTGACACCTCTGTTCAAAAAGGAGGAGTTCCAGGCATTCCAGGATGCATGGAACATACAGGGGTCACTACCCAACTACTAAAAGACGCCAAGGAAAACAAGGGAGATATTGCAGTTCTCTGGTTAGACCTTAAGAATGCTTATTGGTCAATTCCCCATCGTCTGGTAGAAGAAGCTTTAATCCGGTACCATATACCCACTGCTTTCACCAAGCTCATTTTAAACTACTATAGGGGTTTTAGAATGAGGGCAGTAACAAAGACCTCAACTTCAACGTGGCACAATCTTGAAAGAGAGATAATAACAGGCTGCACCATTTCAGCGACTCTCAATGAAAATTCTGATATAAGCTGCTGAAGTGGAATGTCAAGGACCAGTCTCCAGATCCGGTGTAAGGCAACCACCGATTCGCGCGTATATGGATGACATAACCATAACCAGCACGTCCGCCATTGGGGCGAGGTAGTTGCTGAAGGGCATCGAAAAGCTCATCGACTGGGCGAGAATGAGTTTTAACGCTTCCAAATCACGTTCCGTAGTAATGAAGAAAGGTAAGCTTTTGAAAAACGAAAGATTTGAAGATGACATACCTACAATAGATCAAAAGCCAGTAAATAGCTTGAAGAAGCAGTTCGATGAAACCCAAAAAGATTCAAGATCCGTAATATTAACAAAGAAGAATCTAGAAGGATTGCAAATTAGGGTTGATAAGTCTGGCTTACCTGGCAGATATAAATCTTGGATTTATCAACACGTCATTCTGTCAAAAATATTCTGGCCTGTAACTATCTACGATTTCACTTCCTCCACGGTAGAACTAATGGAACGAAGCATAACACCACGACTACGTAGGTAGTTAGATTTGCCAAGATCTCTATGCAGCGCAGCGTTATACGGGAAAACAAATGCACTGAAACTACCGTTTAAACGCTTACACGAAGAATTTAAAGTAGCTAAAGTGAGAGCCAAAATCTAGTACAAGTGCTCGAAAGATCCCAAAGTAGCCGCTGCGGGAATATCAGTATATACAGGTAAACAATGGAACGCCTCGAAAGAAGTGAATACAGCAAAAGAAAAAATCCGAGAAAAGGCAATACTAGGGACCGTAGCTACTGGACGTGGGGACCTCGGGTTTTTGCCTCAGAAAAATATGACAAACTGCAAGGAAAAAAGAAAAGTCATCTTTTGCAGGAAGAAATCAGAAACAGCGAAGAAGAGAAACGAGTAGCAATCGAAGTCGGGATGAGACAGCAAGGGGCATAGACCAAATGGAGGTCTATGTTGAAACACCAAATCAAATGGACCGAAATATGGCACGGTGACTCCAGATTAAAATTTCTGATTCGGGCAGTATACGACACCCGGCCAAGCTCCACAAACTTACAATTATGGTACAAAACCCAGTCGCCAAATTGTCATCTGAGTTGCTGTAAATCTACACTAGCTTATGGGCGTTACAGGTGGCGCCATGACGAAATTCTAAAAGATTTCGTGAAAATAGTTAAAAATGCTATCAAAGAGAATGTTTACAACCCAGATACAAGGCAAATAAAATTTATTAAAGCGGGCGCGGATATCCCACGAAATAGAAAGGTAAATCCAAACCTGCTATCTCCTGCAACAGACTGGGAACTAAGGGCCGATATAGGCTCAAGATTGAAATTTCCAGAGCAAATTGCCATCACAAAAATTCCCCAAGATATAGTTTTCTTCTCACATAATTTGGAGAAGATTGTCATGTGGGAACTGACGGTCCCCTGGGAAGAAAACGCAGAAGAAGCCCATGAAAGGAAGAAGTTAAAATACGATGAACTGCTGGAAAGTTGCAGGGTTAAAGGCTGGATGGCTATCTGCACTCCTATAGAAGTCGGGACTAGAGGATTTGCAGCAAGGTCCTTATGCAAAGCCTTAACAGATATTGGGATAGTGGGACAAAAAAAAAGGAAAGCACTCAAGTCCATAACCGAAACAGCTGGAAGAAGAGCTAATTGGTTATGGTTCGAAAGAGAGAGTGCCTGGATTTCAAAACAAATTGTTAGCAAAAATTCCTCGACATTCTGCATTTCTGATTTCTCTTCATTTTATTAGTACTCGTAAATAAAATAAAATGCATAAATGAGTTTAAATTAATGTATCGTGATTAATTCGTAGTCGAGTTTCGTTCCCTTTTTTATTTTTGTTTCTGCTTTTTAATAGCCATACAGTAGGCAAATTGTTTCATATTTTCGGACGAGCTCATGTACAGTTCGCCTCTAAATAGAAATTGGCTCTGACTGTCGCCAATCAGAAGCATTTGCAGGGTTTTGTACCGGGCCCAAATGTATTTTTTCCAGTGTCTGAAAGCGCTTATCGAGAGTGGACCAGAAACTGATCATCTCAGCTCGGGTCGGCGCGGTGAGGGGGTATGATATTGAAAGACCCGGAACCTCCTCGTGATCCTCGCGATTACATCACTGACGACACCCACAAGCGCCCCCACTACGGTGCGTATGTTCAAAATATTTGCCCCAAATAAAAATAAAACTCGTCCGCATAGAGTGGGGCAATATTTACTTTGGGCAATGTGCACACACTATGAAAATATGCAAACAAAGACTAGTATGAACATCCCACAGCACCGGTTACAGAAATAGAAGATCTCACCATTCTATGGGATTACACGATTTACAAAGACAAAAAAATGAAGCGAACAGGCCGGACATTATTGTTAATAACCAGAAAGAAAACATTTGCTTATTAATTGATATTGCTTGTACAGCGGTTCGTAACATGGAAACCAAAGAATTCGAAAAAATATAAAGACCTGGATATTGAACTAGAAAAAACGTGGAAATTGAAAACAAGAGTTGTGCCAGTGATAGTAGGTGCACTTGGAATGATAAAAATGGAATGAAAATATCATATTAAAAGAAGTCCTGGAAACCTTATCTTCAGAAATATAGAAAAAAATTTGTTAAGTACAGAGTAAGGATAACTTTGTCTATGTAACTGTAGGGATATTTGGGAGAAATGGAAAACATGATATGATATAATAACAACACACCACTACCTGCCTTAGGTTTTCCTTCAGATTTGGTAGGTACTTCAACCATAGCATAAATAGATAATGAAAAATGACATAGTAATGCTAATAAAAATAAAGGATGAAAAATTATTAGTGACATCCTCAAAGTAAATAAAATAATCAAGACGTTACGTATAACATCCAGCAGTTCGTATGGATATTTATAACGAAGCCACTCAGTCGGTCATTTAAGTGCTATTAGGGATACACGTTTAGGGCGATCATGTCACGAAAGAATCAAGCCACTAACTATCTAAAATGACTAGAAGATTTCCTGCATTAATTTAATCGTTAAAAATTAACATGATAGCTGACGTTAGGGCGCATTAAACTTGAGACTAAATCAAGTAAAAGAAATTTCACACTACATTTGAAAGGTTAGAGTGTAGATAATACTTACTTCATCTAACACAAATACTTATGCGTGTTTGAGTGGCATTTTTATCTTTACAACAATCGTAAATCATAATCATCCAGAGATATGGCTTCCTTTTTTCCACGTTTGTTTGTCGCTTCCTTTTGCTTGCTTTTTCTTTATATAAATAAGAATCAGTTTCATTTTAACAATATTTAATACAAAACTGCATACCGCTATCGCAGCTGCATCCAGCAAAACACAATTTTTATCTTGCGCTAAATAACAGATTTGTCTCCTAGGTATTAATTATATATATTTTTTATAGACATGCATATATATATATATATATATATATATATATATATAAATGTTAAATCTATTAGTATATAAATAAATGAGTGTATCTATGTGAAATATATAAGGATTGAAATATAGAGGAACTGACAAGTTCCTCTATATTTCAATCCTTTATATTTATATATCTATCAATCCTCTATATTTATATATCTATCAACCGAAATATAAAGAGAAAATAGGGAGCCAGTTATGCAACAAAATAAAGTGGTCCTGCAGAATGAGAATAATTTTATTCAAAGCACAATATGACCGGTCGAATGATTCATTGTTTATTTATTAATTAAATTTGCGGTGAGGGATTTAAATAAGAATAAGGAATGCTTGAGTGTATTTTTATGAAATTTGTAAGCATTTAAAACCTGCTAAATATTACATGAACTACAATAAATTTGAAAAGAAACAATCGCCCTTGTTCTTACCGATGTGAGGTTTATGAATTAAACATGACTCTGAGCTAAATCCACAAAACATCCGATGTAATGAATAATATTGGATAAGCTGGATGAAGCATACTTTATAATGAATATCATTTAGATTCAAAATAAATTCATTTTTTTTTATATTCTTACGAATGGTCATACAATGTATAAAGGTTTATCCGGAGAAGGATGTACAAACGGACAAACGAAGATACAGATATACGTGAAACGTAGATCAATCAGACTCTGGGCAATCATATCTCGAAAGTGACATGACTGACTGGTCAGAAGATTATCCTGCAGTAGGTTGTAATTGCTTTCAGCGGTAGACTGGTTGCCAACCAAGGCTAAAGAACCCAATTTACCTTATTATTTCACCTATAACAGAAGGAAGGAGTCAGATTAATACCTTTCCCAAGCGTATTTGTGCGTAAGTAAATGAAAGGAATTCAACTGGAATTCGAACTTGGGTCCCCGATTTATCGCTCCAAGTTGATATCCACTCTACAACAACCCACATCCATTTCGGTGAAAATGCTAAATGCACATGAATTTGTACATACGCATTATAGTTTAATATATACGTACCTCGAAGTTTGTGAGACGTAATAGATTTTAACTATTCTGACGTGGAAATTATAAGGTTTTTAAATTTTTAAGTTACGACAAAACAGTCTTCATTACTAAAGCCCGAAAAAGAGTGGGCCTGGTGCTGTTAGACTATAGAGATATTCTGAATAATATTATGACTGTTTGGCTTATGCATCTCTGGCTACACATATTTATGAAAAGTTTGTTATTTATGATGGTTTCAGAGCAGCACATATTCGATAAAAGATTTTTCATATTTATATGCTTCATTTAACGACACAATTGACATATGTCCTGATCAATTATATAAAACATTATTCTTGTTTTGTTTGATTTTTATTTTTTTGCAGCAAATGAACCTCAGTTGGGTTTTTAATGCACACAAGATTTGTACAATAGATTCGTATGATCAGAATATGTATTCTTTAGAATATATATATATATATATATATATATATATATATATATATATATATATATGTCTCTTGTACTTTGTAGTTCTTAAAACACTTTCTATCACACCCAAACAATGTTCTACCATCCGTTTACTCAAGCTCATCTTGCTTATGACGCATTCCTTTCCCATAGGTTTCCCCCTATCAGACCTGTGATTATCATATTTTCTAAGCCCACTTTCCTTTACTTATCCGAGATATTTCAGCTGATTTTTCATGTTGTGAATTATTTATTTTCTTTCCGTTTCAATCCTTTCCACAACCTTCTGGATACTCGCATATTCGGTTCATTTTATCCTCATAATCTTTCTGTAGAACCACATTTCGGTTGCTTCAAGACTTTCATTAATCTTTGAAAAGATGTACCAAATAACCCTTCGAACACAATTTTCAATAATAAGGCACTAAAACTCAGTTATATTTGTTCTAACATTTTAGAAAAAATAATTAATATACTTAACAACAAATATTGAAATTATACAACAATAACAGTTCTACAACTCATTTTAATTTGCCCCATAATAATAAAATTTTTAATTGTAGAAAATCTAGCCAGTGTCCCTCTTTTATTTTGTTTTTAACTTATTCCCTAGTCTATATGTGTTCAACTTAACCTGCAGAGACCTAGTGTTAGTAAATTTTATATTGGTAATACAATTACTATTTTTAAAGCTTTTTTACAATCATCTCTTATCTTATACTAATAAGGTTAAACAAAATATAACATCGCTTTCTAAAGAAGAAAATAAAACATAAAGATTAAATGGAAATTCCTCAAATAAGCTAGAATATCCGGATTCGTAAATAAACCATGCTTCTTTTTTCTAAAAGAAAAATGGAAATTATTAAATACATGAAGAGTAACACATAACTGAATCATAGTCATGAAACTACAGTAAATCGTAAACATATTAAAGAATTAACCTTACAATCCTTCTAGAATTGGGAAATCTAAGGTTTCAAACACCAGCAATTATAACCTATTTATATTTACTATTTAATCTTAGGATATTGACAATTTCATTTAACTATATGATCATACTTCTATGTTATTTTATCTGTATTTTTATATTTATTTTCTATTACAAATTGTGATCTAATTAATGTTTTAAATTTAAACTTAACATTTATTTTTAACATACATTTTTTTATTTTGTTTTTTAGTTTAATTTTAATAATTTTTTTGTCAATTTATTATAGTAACCCTAATGAATTTCTATCTTCGTCTTGTAAGTGCCGACGGGATCGGGATACCAGACGTTGGCGTGATCGGACGCGTGTCGAACTGGAAAACGCTCGCGCCGACAGAGAGAAGAGAAAACAGCAAAGGTCGTTACACGAAATAGGGCGATTGACATCTGTGTGCGGGGATGACCGTCGTACCCGCAGGCAGGCAGGCGAGCGCGTGGCGACGGCGTCCGGTACTGGCAGGCAGGCAGGCAGGCAGGCAGGCAGGAAAACCGGTACGCCATGGTCGGACGTTCAACAGCCGAGCTACACGTGATAGATACTCGGCAGAGAAAGGAAAGGAAGGTAAAGTTTGGTTGTGGGATTAGACATCTCGCTCTCTGTCTGGCCACCACTTGTTGGCGTGATCGGAAGCGAGGCAGACGCCAACCTCACACACAAACACGAAATAGAGCGATTGACATCTGTGTGCGGGGATGGCCGTAGTACCCTCAGCGCAGAGCAGTCGTGTGTCAGACGGCAGCCAGGCGAGCGCGTGGCGACGCCAACCAGACACACAAACATTTGGTTTGTGTGAGCATGCAGAGAGAGAGAAGAGAAAAAACAAAGGTTGTTACACGAAATAGAGCGATTGCATATGTTGGGAGAGGACACATACCACACGTTTGCGTACTCAGACGCTTGTCAGACGACTAGCCAACCAGCACTCGTCGTGAGCGGATTCGTTCGGTGCCGTCGAACCTGAAATACCGCCACTTCCGTCGTTTCCTCGTTCACCCGGTGAAAAAGAGGACGGGTCGCTCTGCGGCCCTCTTGCTAGCGCCAAGGGCGCGGGCCCCCGACCGATTGGGGCCCGCGCTCGACCCTTAGCCGGGGACCGTGAAGGGCGGGGAGTTTGACTGGGGCGGTACGTCTGTCAAACGGTAACACAGGTGTCCCAAGACGAGCTCAGCGAGGACGGAAACCTCGCGTAGAGCAAAAGGGCAAAAGCTCACTCGATCGGACTGCGAAGGCGTAGCCCATCGATCCTTTCCGAGCGGAGAGCTCCGTTTCGCCGAGAGGTGTCAGAAAAGTTACCACAAGGATAACTGGCTTGTGGCGGCGAAGCGTTCGTAGCGACGTCGCTTTTTGATCCTTCGATGTCGGCTCTTCCTATCATTGCGAAGAAGAATTCGCCAAGCGTTGGATTGTTCACCCAGTGACAGGGAACGTGAGCTGGGTTTAGACCGTCGTGAGACAGGTTAGTTTTATCCTACCGTTCGACACGTGTGTTACGTCGGCCGTGGCCACGGCTATCCTGTCCAGTACGAGAGGAACCGCGGGATCGGAGCAACGGTTCGCGTGCTTGCTCGAACGAGCGGCGGTGCCACGCTGCTTCCGCGAGATAACGGTGCCGTCACAGGTATTACGAGAGGCGTCTCTTTCCGTTCCGCTGGAGCCTGCCATAGCTGGCGTCGTCGTCGCTAGGGGCGGCTGCTGTTGTTGGGGTGTCCGCGGTGTCGTCGTTGTTGCCGCGTCCCCTTTCGGCTGTTCTCGCTCCTCACGCGGCGGCGTCCGCAAACGGGCCACCCAATTTGACATCCGTGACAGGCGGATTTTGCCGTCGCCGTCAAATTTCGAACCCCCCGTGGAGCGTGAGACGAGCGATCGCTCGTAGACCACTTGACATCAGGCTCGGGGTGTCGTACTTAGTAGAGCAGCCACCACACTGCGATCTATTGAGACTAGGCCCTCGAACGACTCGATTCGTCGTCCATGGTGAGACGGCCCACGCCAAATAAAATGGCGTTTGTTTTCTCATTTGTCTTATCCTGTTAATCTCGTACGAAAAATTTTGCAAATAAAAGTAAGTGAATTTTCATCAATATTGTTTTAATAAATAACGTTTATTACCATCATTACTAACTACCAGATGAGATATTTTTCTTACAATGTCAAACTTAAATGCACACTTTTGTAGTAGGGTGTAGTTTTTACATTCTTTAAAGTATAGATTATAATATATATATATATATATATATATATATATATATATAAGAGATGCTCGATATTTTGAGCACTATAATGTTTTGATTAACGAAATAGATTTTATATGGAAAAAAGGGAAATATAATGGAGAATAGTATGCATAAAAAATCAACTCAACTAATATGCAACGACGTCCATTAAAAGAATCGGAATAAAGAACATTAATGGGAAACCTGTAAAGTGTCAGTGTGACAGAATGAGACGCAGAATGAGATAGCATTTGGGGAGATAAAGCTAATGAAGTGATAAATGAAATATTTTCTGTACGCAAAATGTACAATCAAAAACATTGAAAGTTACCTTAAAAACTAATTATTCTGCTGCAAATCTCTCTAACTCTACATCTTTTCGATGATCCTTTTTGAAATAAAATCGGTGATGGATATGATTTAAACTAATGGAACGAAAAAATAGATCTCAACCTTCTGAAAAGTAACTTTCTGTCTACCATTCCTGTCAGTATCAGGTCATCTTACATATCACGCATTTCTTTTCTTATAGCCTTCCGTCTATCATTTCTTGTCAGCATCAGCTCATCTTGCATATCACGCATTGCTTTTCTAATATCTGTCTGTCTATCATTTCTTGTCATGATAAGTTCATCTTGCATATCACGCATTGCATTCCTATAGCTTTCTGTCTACCATTCCTGTCAGTATCAGGTCATCTTACATATCACGCATTCCTTTTTTTATCAGCAGCACCTCATCTTGCATATCACGCATTGCTTTCCTATAGCTTACGTCTATGTTTCATGTCACGCGTGTTGCATGTCACGCATCTTTTCTACGTTATAAAATTCATCCCCATCTGTCATTTCAACTGCTTTCCGTCTATCATTCAGGTCAGTATAAGCTCATGTTACCTATAACGCATTTCTTTCCTGTAGCTTTTCGTAAATTATTCCTGTCAGTATCAGCCCAACTTGCATATCACACATTGCTTACCCATAGCTTTCCGTCTATCATACCTGTCAATATCAGAATCATCAAGCCATCAATCTTCTTTAAATATACCAAGATTCTCAGCAGAGTTTTCATGATTTTGAATACTTGATTCCATTTCGTTTCAGTCCTCTAGGAAACCTTCTCATTGCTCAAATGGCTGAATGGTATCATCATCCTTCTAGAACACCACATTTTGGTTGCTTCAGGTCATTTTTATCTCTGATAAGATTTTCATTCATTCGCTGCCATAATGAAGAACAGACATGCCATAAAAATCAAGTAACCTCTTCTTTGTTTCCAGCGAGATTTTCCTGTCATTCAATACTTTACTCAGATTTCAGAAGGCATATTTCTCTATGCAAATATGACATCGGGTCTAACTGTTGCAGTTTCTGTCCTTAAGGTAATTAAATTTCTGTGCCTGCTTGTTTTTATTATCCCTAATCTATACTTGGCATTGTGGGCTTTCCTGATTCATGATGACCACTAAGGCAGTTTTTTAAATTATATGTCGTACATTCCTTCTGTAATTTTTAAACACATTTTGTTAGATGACATAGAATTTTCTTTCCTTGAGTGGTACCGACTCTATATGATCTACGTATGTCATGTTGTTTAGACTGTGACGGTCAATAAAAATCATGATAGAAATTTTAGTTAAAAAATTAAAAATATCATAATACTTGAAGCAATCTGATTATCGAATATATTCACATTTTACAGTGAGGTAATTCTGAGAAAATTAGAAGCGTAATCAGGATTTATTTTTGGCGTACCCAAGTTTAACAATGGGAGTTATATTGCTGACACGTTTTATATTAGACCCTGTTTATAGTGGGTCCGTTTTAACCAGGCATAAAATGTTAACTATAGAATCTTTTAAAGAAAGTAGGAAAGATAATAATGAATTCAAATACGAGAGAATGTTTGATTTGCAGCAAGTGAAAATGTCAAAAATGTGAAATTCGTAATGGATAAAAGAAGATCAATAGCAATAATTTAAATATCTATTAAGTATTTTAACAGACTACCAAAATATGACAACAAAATCCGAAGGGATTTGGAAGGGCAAAGAATAAGTAAAATTAATTTCAATCGGTTCTTTCTGATTAAGAATAAGGTCCTTATGGTTCCTTTATGTATTTCACATATTTTCTTTGTTTTATATAATATCATATGAATGACAATATGTTAACTGTGAATCATGGCCTATTATATTGCGTTTTTCATCAAGATGAGGTTGATGGTAATATAATATGAATTTGACTTCGAGCCTAATTTGAAAGTGATATCAATTTCTTAGGGAATTTAATTCATTTTAGAAAAGTTATTATGAAGTTTTATCATATTTGCAAATCTAAATATGTTACATTTCGTTTTTTATGATTTCCTTCTTTGCCAGGAGTCTATAAAATTATCTAATAAAGGTACTGGGACATAAATAAATTTTCATGTCTGAATTACATTGTATTATTGATTCATTTTAATATCTATCTATCTATCTATCTATCTATCTATCTATCTATCTATGATTAAATGCGTAATTATAATCGCTATATAATTATATGTAAGCCCAATAATTTTATCTGATTTATGTGGGCATTTACTTCGGATCTTTCTCTCTCTCTTATATATATATATATATATATATATATATATATATATATATATATATATATATATATACTACCAACCGTCCAATTTAAAAAGAAAGTATTGCACTCTATTTTTAGGATTTATTGTCAAGTTCGTGTTATTATTTTGCAAAATTTTACAAGACATCCAAGAAGCTTTTGTTTCGGCCAGCCAATAAGAAGAACAGACTAGCATGGGAAGGGAGCACAAAAACTGGTCACCAGAACAGATTATTTGATGCACATCTTAATGTGCAGCATTAAAAAAAGAACCATTCTATTTTCATTTAGATATATTCACTTTGCCAAAAAAAAAAGTAAAAATAGAATGAAATGCATCATTTCTTTTAAAATTGGAGGTATCCGAAGGGGCCTGATAATTATGGCCGGTAGGTTTTATATATATATATATATATATATATATATATATATATATAATCCTGCGTCTAGAATAATACTCGGAGAATCATGAATTATGCATTATGCAATTGTTTGATATGTGGACCTGATGTTTTTTTTTAACACAATATCTCTGCTTCCTGCTTCAGACGTAGATTAATATATCTATATTTATTAATATATATGTATATTATACAGATCTGTCCACATATTGAGCAGTGTTTTATTAAGACCTGAATAATAATACATTACATATGTGCGGCCCGCTCCTGTTAATGTATATATATATATATATATATATATATATATATATATATATGTGTGTGTGTGTGTGTGTGTGTGTGTGTGTGTGTGTGTGTATGTGTGTGTGTGCGTGTGTGTGTGTGTGTATGTGTGTGTTTGTGTGTGTCTATATATATATATATATATATATATATATAAATATGCGTATGAGCGCTGTTGTATTGGATATATGTAAGTAGATATGTAACAAGTCATTATAATTTAGATAAGCAACGAGCTCTATGGAAAATAATACTGAACAATTTGCAAATGCTGAATACTACATATCAAAGTGCAGCGCATTGTCAAATATGTATATGAATATTATTGCAGTAATAAAGAAAAATTTAAATAACTGCTGCATCAGCATATATATATATATATATAATGAATTATTTTGAACAGTATTTCTACCGATACTCGTATTTAAGTAGATATTCTGTTTTTTTAATTAAACAGTACTTTTATATTTATATCTACCGGCCTGATTATTTACGATAATTTTTTATTACGAAAATGTGTGCTATCCAGCAGGATTCGAACCTGCGAGCCCTATTACATAGGGGAAGCATATCATTTGATCTGGTACCGTCTTGACAAACTCGACTATGAATAGCCTCTTGATCAAACGAGGTTTTTATCATGCTTATATAATACAATTTTCGATTTCACCGTAAACAAACATATTAAATTAAATACGAGTATCGGTAAAATAATGTTCAAAATAATTCATACTCGTATTTAATTTCCGTAACATGTTTACATTTCTTGACATTACGATACATTTCAGAGCAGATATGTTTGTTTACGGTGAATCGAAAATTGTGCTATGTAAGCATGATAAAAATCTTGTCTGATGAAGAGGCTATTCATGGTTGAGTGGTCAAGACGGTACCAGATCAAATGGTATGTTTTCCCTATGTAATAGGGGTCGCAGGTTCGAATCCTGCTGGATAGCACACATTTTCGTAATAAAAAATTATCGTAAATAATCAGGCCGGTAGATATAAATATAAAAATAGTGTTTAATTAAAAAAACAGAATATCTACTTAAATACGAGTATCGGTAGAAATGCTGTTCAAAATAATTCATTATAAATTGTCGGTTGCTTATAACCAAGTTTCGTTAATATATATATATATATATATATATATATATATATATAGTCTCTCTCTATATATATATATGTTTAAAGCTTCGTAGTTGCATGAAATATCATCACAATGTTATTGAAATTATATATTTATATATGTTGTTTCGATATTGTAAAGACAATGCCTCATCAGTTATTTAGTAATTGTGGTAATAATCATTATTAATTACCTGATGAGATGTTGTTCTAAAATATCTAAACACAATCTACACTTTTGTAGTAGATTGTAGCTTGTACATGTTATAATGTGTAATTTATAATAAATATTCATTACTTTATTTCTATATTGGGCATTGATTAGATTAATATTTGCAAAGTTGTAAATATATATTCTTTGATCCTTATGTATATATATATATATATATATATATATATATATATATATTATTTAACGCCTTATATATTTATGAAAATCCATCGCGCTGTGTTTTAAATTTCGTCAATTTATGCATAAATGCACATTCGTATTTATCCAAATGTTAATCTGCTGCTGAGCGAAACTTTATAGAGAAAACAAACGAATCTGTGTGCATGAGTAAGCATTCATAAATTTGCATCAATACGACAGTAATAAGCAGATGTATAAATCTATTTCTTTAACAAATTAATCCTAGCAATGTTGTATGTATCACCGGTTGTAAAAGACGTTTTGTAATTTCATTACATATTTTATGTAGGAGATCCAATATTTTTCACCAGAAATAATGGAAATGATTTGATAATCAAAGAGAAAGGAAGTTTATTAAATTTGAGGGACAATATTAATCTTTTGGCTTTGCTAATAAAAAAAGACATACATACATCTGTACATATGCATGAATTATGTCGTTGTATTCTAAATGAAAATATTTCTATAAATAAAACTCCAGATTAGCTTCGAATGTGTTGTACTTTGGTTTAAACGCGTTAATCTTGGTTGAGTGCATGATATTTTGTCATAATTTTAAAGTGAAAATATTTTTTCAGATTATTTATTGAATGTCGGTCTTTATACACTTATAGTGGAAGTACAATGAAGCGTCAAAATTTTAACATTTAACGTATATGCCAATTAGTAAACATCTTGTTAATTTCTTTAAAGTTGTTATCCGTTCTTCTGAAATAATAATAATAACAATAATAAAAATAATAATAATAATAGTAATATTAATAATCTGGTGAATTATCTAGGAGGCTAAAAAGCTTTCATGGTGCAAATGTAGAAAAAGAAATATATATAAAAAAAGCAAGATAGAAATATGTTTACACATAGAAAGAGGTCATCGAGCACATGCAAATTAAGTTTCTGCGAACAAATCGTTTTTCAAAACATACTGAGTGGATTAGAATGCATAAGAAAAAGTGCTTCTCCATTCTTTGAATTGTGTAATAAAATATATAATAAAAAGAAAACATTTACTCATCCTACAATGACTCTATTCCGTGAAAATAATAATAATAATAATAATAATAATAATAAACGATTCCCTACAGGCTTCGGGACCCTGTTTGTAAAAGACCGTTACCCAACGTGCCGGGCAACTTTGGGTGGACTTTTGGACCCGTGCGTCACTCGTGGGAAAAACATGAAAAACACAAATAGAAATAAAAAGTCCAGTATGGCTCTTCCAGTGGATAAACAGGGAGCCCGTCCTTCAGGAGGGAACCTACCTGAGGTCGAAAAATCTGCTATAGGAACAAACTCCTACACAAAGAATGTATCTTCAGGTCCCCACAACCAGGATAATCCTAATGATGGTCCTGAAAATTCACTAGCTAGATCTACAACCGTATATTTAAAGAAAGAAAAATAAAATGGTCTCGTGAGGAGTACAAAGTCGTTATGACTGCATTTCATGAAGCGTTACTCAAACCTCAAAAAAACATGACTCGCCAAACATATGACATTTGGCGTGAAAAAGTTGGTCAAACAAATAGAAAGTATATTGACGAAAATAAATTGGCCAATGTACGTAGGTACATTATTCGTAATAACCGACTGTCAGAGGCTGAGATTCACGAAATTAAAAGAATTGTAACAAGAAGAGTCGAATCAACAAAATATGAAAAGGAACCGGAACCAGAAATAAAAAGTAATAACATCAAACAAATCACAGGTCATAATGTAGAAACCGTGAAACACGCAAATCACTGCGAAGATAATAATGTAAGTCTAAAAGTGCTGTGAAGATCCACCTTGGAAAAGAAAAATCGAAAAAGAAATCGAACAGCTAAGAAGTGAACTGTCAGTACTGGATGAACTGAGTAGAGGAATAAATGTAAGAACTAGGAAAGGAAGAAGAGCCGAAAAAAAATATAACATCAGGAATGAAAATGACTTCTTATCAAATAAAGAAAAAATAAAGCAAAAAATCCAACTGAAGGCTCAAAGTATAAGGAGCTATGAAAAAAGAGGAAGATTTTACAGACAAAACAAGATCTTTCAGACTGATACAAAGAGATTTTACAGGGAAATAGGTAAAAAAAGAATTGAAGTGACAGTACCCCCCATAATGGAAGAAGTCACACAGTTCTGGGAAAAGATATGGGCTTGCCCTAAAGAACCTATCAAGGAAGTACATTGGATTAAGCAGGAGATAGAACGAATGAAGAATAAACCCGAACAGACATGGTCTGGAATTAAAGAAGATGATGTTAAATTTGCACTAAAAAAAGCACACAATTGGAAAACTCCAGGTATAGAAAAAATTCCTAACTTTTGGCTATATTATTTAAATGCAGCACATAAAAAAATAGCCAAAGAACTCCAAAAAATGGTTGAAGATCCCACTAAAATTCCTGCATGGATGACAAAAGGAACTACATTTCTTCTACCCAAGAATGGTGACACAAACAACCCGAAAAACTACAGACCAATTACATGTCTTCCGACAACATATAAACTACTAACAACTATTTTAACAAAACAAACATATTTATTCTTAGAAAGAAATGACATGATACCGCTTGAACAAAAAGGGTGCAAACGTGGCTGTTATGGTTGTAAAGACCAATTGCTAATTAACAAAATTATCCTGGAAAACTGCTACAGTACAAAGAAAAATCTTAGTACTGCCTGGATAGCCTACCGAAAAGCATTCGATAGTGTGCCACATCCCTGGATTTTAAAGACTTTAAATATATACAAGATATCGCCCGTCATCATCAATTTCATCAAACAGTGCATGTCTATATGGAAAACAAGCCTTTACCTCAATCATATAAATGGAACCTATAAGTCTGATGAAATAAACATCAAAAGAGGTATATTTCAAGGTGATTCTTTATCTCCCTTACTATTCTGCATATCATTAATAGCACTAACCAGTCAACTTAATAAGACAAAATGTGGTTATAAAATAGGCCAAAAGAAAATAAGCCATCTATTTTACATGGATGACTTAAAGTTATATGCTAAGAATGATAATGAGCTGGAAGGTCTTCTGCAAACTGTAAAATGCTTCAGCGAAGACATTGGAATGAAATTTAATTTGAATAAATGTGCTAAAGCTACAGTTTTACGTGGATCAATACAAGAAACATCCTCAATTAGCCTAGACCCTGCTGTAACAATAAAAGAATTGAAACCAGAAGAAGCTTATAAATACCTAGGTGTAAATGAGAGCGAAAACATTCACCATAAAAAAATGAAAGAAATAGTGCGTAAAGAGTACTATAGAAGGCTACGAATGATATTAAAAACTGAATTAAATTCACAGAACAGAGTTATGGCCATTAATAGCCTTGCAATCCCAGTTGTCCAATATAGCTTCAACATCTTAAACTGGACACTAAACGACATCAGAGGAATGGATGCTAAAACAAGAAAGCTTCTTTCTAAGCATAAGATGCATCATCCAAAAGCTGATGTAGACCGTCTATACATACCCCGTAAAGAAGGTGGAAGGCGCCTTATTCAGCTGGAATTGTCATACAAGACAACAACTATTGACTTACTAACATACATAGAAACAACAAAGGATTGGATGATACAATTAGTAAGGCAACATGAAGAAAGAAAGAAAAAATATTCAATAATAAAAGAAGGCAGTAAATACAAAAAAGATTTACAGTTAGTAGATTCTGTAGAAAAGCAAAACAGAAGCCAAGAACCAACTATTGCGGCAAAAAATATGAAAATGAAAGCCAAAGTTAAAGCTCTTGAAAAAATGAAACAGCGCTGGCAAGACAAACCTCTGCATGGCCAATATCCAGTACGTGCCAATAAATCCAATGTTGACAACGTTAATACTCATCGATGGTTACGTGCATCTGGATTAAAGTCTGAAACTGAAGGATTTATACTTGCAGCACAAGACCAAAGTCTTTTCACGAGAAACTTTCAGACAAATATTATGCATAATAATATGGATCCAAAATGCAGGTTTTGTGATAAACACCAAAAGACAATAGACCACCTAATCTCAGGCTGTTCTGTGCTTGCCCCAAACGAATATAAAAATCGCCACGATAGAGTTGGGCAATATTTACATCGGACAATGTGCAAGCATTATGGAAAAGCTGTAAGCAAACACTGTTATGAACACCATCCAGCACCGGTTACAGAAATAGAAGATGCAACGATTCTATGGGATTTCACCATCTACACAGACAGAAAAATTGAAGCAAACAGGCCAGACATTATTGTTAAAAACCAGAAGGAGAAAACTTGTCTATTAATTGATATGGCTTGTCCAACTGATTGTAACATAGCAATCAAGGAATTTGAAAAACTGTCAAAATATAAACACCTGGAAATTGAAATAGAAAAAATGTGGAAATTGAAAACAAGAGTTGTGCCAGTGATAGTAGGTGCACTTGGAATGATAAAAAATGGAACAAAACAACACATTGAAAGAATCCCTGGAAACCCCAGCTTAAGAGATATACAAAAAAGCGTCTTATTAAGTACATCCCACACACTAAGGAAAACGTTAGCTATGTAATGCTGGGGATGATATGGAAGATAGAAAAAACATGAAATGGAGTCATAACAACACGTCACTACCTGCCTTAGTTCTCCCCGCAGACTTGGTTGGTAGTGAGACCAAAGCAGAAATCGAAATATGATGAAGAATGACATAATAATAATAATAATGAGTAGAGGAATAAATGTAAGAACTAGGAAAAACAGAAGAGTCGAAAGAAAATACAACACTATAAATGAAAATGAAGTCTTATCAACTAAAGAAAAAATAAAGCAAAAAATACAACTGAAGGCTCAAAGAATAAGACGGTATGAGAAAAGAGCAAGATTTTACAGACAAAACAAGATTTTTCAAACCGACACAAAGAGATTTTACAGGGAAATAGGTAAAAAAAGAATTGAAGTGACAGTCCCCCCCAGAATGGAAGAAGTTATACAGTTCTGGGAAAAGATATGGGCTTGCCCTAAAGAACATAGCAAGGACGTACATTGGATTGCACAAGATATAGAACGAATGAAAAATAAACCAGAAGAGACATGGGCTGGAATTAAAGAAGAGGATGTTAAATTTGCACGAAAAAAAGCACACAATAGGAAATTCCCAGGTATAGATATAATTCCTAACTTTTGGCTCTATTATTTAAATACTGCACATAAAAAACTAGCCAAAGAACTTCAAGAAATGGTTGACGATCCAACTAAAATTCCTGCATGGATGACTAAAGGAATTACATTTCTTCTACCCAAGAATGCTGACACAAACAACCCGAAAAACTACAGACCAATTA
Source organism: Ascarosepion bandense (assembly GCA_037127315.1). Classification (NCBI taxonomy): domain Eukaryota; kingdom Metazoa; phylum Mollusca; class Cephalopoda; order Sepiida; family Sepiidae; genus Ascarosepion; species Ascarosepion bandense. The sequence continues at coordinate 83,648 of JBBBDQ010000980.1, read as the reverse complement.
CATGTCTTCCGACAAAATATAAACTATTAACATCTATTTTAACAAAATAGACAAATTCATTCTTAGAAAGAAATGACATGATACCGCTTGAACAAAAAGGGAGCAAACGTGGCAGTTATGGATGTAAAGACCAATTGCTAATTAACAAAATTATCCTGGAAAACTGCTACAGTACAAAGAAAAATCTTAGTACTGCCTGGATAGATTATCGAAAGGGATTCGATAGTGTGCCACATCCCTGGATTTTAAAGACTTTAAATATATACAAGATATCGCCCGTCATCATCAATTTCATCAAACAGTGCATGTCTATATGGAAAACAAACCTTTACCTCAATCATATGAATGTAAACTATAAGTCTGATGAAATAAACATCAAAAGAAATATATTTCAAGGTGATTCTTTATCTCCCTTAATATTCTGCATATCATTAATATCACTAACCAGTCAACTTAATAAGACAGAATGTGGTTATAAAATAGGCCAAAAGAAAATAAGCTATCTATTTTACATGGATGACTTAAAGTTATATGCTAAGAATGATAATGAGCTGGAAGGTCTTCTGCAAACTGTAAAATTGCTTCAGCGACGATATTGGAATGAAATTCAACTTGAACAAATGTGCTAAAGCTACAGTTTTACATGGATCAATACAAGAAACATCCTCAATTAGCTTAGACCATGCTGTAACAATAAAAGAATTGAAACCAGAAGAAGCTTATAAATATCTAGGTGTAAATGAGAGTGAAAACATTCACCATAAAAAAATGAAAGAAATAGTGCGTAAAGAGTACTATAGAAGGCTACTAATGATATTAAAAACTGAATTGAATTCTCAGAACAGAGTTATGGCCATTAATAGCCTTGCAATCCCAGTTGACCAATATAGCTTCAACATCTTAAACTGGACTCTAAACGACATCAGGCGAATGGATTTTAAAACAAGAAAGCTTCTTTCTAAGCATAAGATGCATCATCCAAAGGCTGATGTAGACCGTCTATACATACCCCGTAATGAAGGTGGAAGAGGTCTTATACAACTGGAATTACATACAAGACAACAACTACTGGTTTACTAACATACATAGAAACAATAAAGGATTGGATGATACAATTAGTAAGGCAACATGAAGAAAGAAAGAAAAAATATTCAATAATAAAAGAAGGCAGTAAATACAAACAAGATTTACAGTTAGTAGATTCTGTAGAAAAGCAAAACAGAAGCCAAGAACCAACTATTGCGGCAAAAAATATGAAAATGAAAGCCAAAGATAAAGCTCTTGAACAGATGAAACAGCGCTGGCAAGACAAACCTCTGCATGGCCAATATCCAGAACGTGCCAATAAATCCAATGTGAACAAAGTTAATACTCATCAATGGTTACGTGCATCTGGATTAAAGTCTGAATCTGAAAGCTTTATTCTTGCAGCACAAGACCAAAGTCTTTTCACTAGAAACTTTCTGGCAAATATTATGCATAATAATATTGATCTAAAATGCAGGTTTTGTGATAAGCACCAAGACACAATAGACCACCTAATCTCAGGCTGTTCTGTGCTTGCCCCAAATGAATATAAAAATCGCCACGATCGAGTTGGGCAATATTTGCATTGGACAATGTGCAAACATTATGGAAAATCTGTAAACAAACACTGGTATGAACATCACCCAGCACCGGTTACAGAAATAGAAGATGTAACCATTCTATGGGATTACACCATCTACACAGACAGAAAAATTGAAGCAGACAGGCAAGACATTATTGTTAAAAACCAGAAGGAGAAAACTTGTCTATTAATTTATATGGCTTGTCCAGCGGATTGTAACATAGCAATCAAGGAATTTGAAAAACTGTCAAAATATAAAGACCTGGAAATTGAAATAGAAAAAATGTGGAAATTGAAAACAAGAGTTGTGCCAGTAATAGTAGGTGCACTTGGAATGATAAAAAATGGAACAAAACAGCACATTGAAAGAATCCCTGGAAACCCCAGCTTAAGAGATATACACAAAATTGTCTTATTAAGTACAGCCCACACACTAAGGAAAACTTTATCTATGTAATGCTAGGGATGATAAGGAAGATAGAAAAAACATGAAAAGGAATCATAAGAACACGCCACGACCTGCCTTAGGTCTCCCCGCAGACTTGGTTGGTAGTGAGACCAAAGCAGAAATCGAAATATGATGAAAAATGACATAATAATAATAATAATATATTTGTATGTAATAAATATCGAAATGCAAATCCAAAGAGAACAATTTGTTTCACGCAGAAACAATTTACGTTTATATATATGTGTGTGTGTGTGTGTCTGTGCGTGTGCGTGTTTATATATAGCTAATTAAATATATATATATATATGTATATATATATATACAGACAGATTGATAAATAGGTACATATAAATAGATATATATTGGAATTTAAGTATGGTAATGTTCACTTTATGACCATGACTTCCGAGTGCAAATGTCAATTTTGAAGATATCTCATGGAGATTGTTTCTTGCTGTTTTGGGAAGTTGAACTTTAAATTCGAATATTCTCTGAAAATCATACATAGTTCTTAGTCAAGCATTCGAAATTCATTGATGTATCGTTGCAAAATGACATATATCATTGTTACCGAGTGTATTTGCGTGATGGTTTTGTCAAAAGCATGATCACACCAAATTATACGCTCCTCGTCGAAACTGAGGCTGCTCAGCATAGCTTTTTTTATTTTACCCAAAAGAAAGTGATAATGCAATTAAGGCCCGAGAGGTTACTGTGATGTGAAGAGAATTAAAATCATTTAGCATGGTATAGGAAAAGCAAAAAAAAAAAGAAAAAGAAAACAACTGAGATTTAAACAGTAGATATTGATTAAAGCTGTATTTGATTATTCGAAAATTTACGGTGACATATAAAAAGGCAATTGGATGGTATTTTCATGGTGTTATCTGTTAGTAACGAGTAAACCTCATAGTCCACTTGCAGTCATGCTGCTGAACTAACATGGAGAATATTATTAGAACAATCGGCATAAACATGTTTATTGCAAAAGAATACAGATGGTGGTCAGGTCACGATGGTAAAATTGTGACTGATGTCCAGACGTTAAGTCAAAATTTAATTATAATACATTTCCCAGAATCTAGAAATATATAACGGAACACTAGATCAGATATGGCAGTAATATTTAATGTACAAGCGAAAGGGAAATTTGTATATATACAATATGTATTCTGACTGGAAAAAAACTGTCTGTCAGTACAAAGGGAACGAACCTATTAAGTAACAGGCCTAAAAATTGATTCTTTATTCTTGCTCTATTTAGAACTGTAGAAAACAAATTGCAAAAAAGTGTAATAGCCTGTTCTTCTAGGATTTAGCATTAGCCATGATAACATAGGGAAAGTAAAGTTTTCTAATGGTATGAAACGCTAAATAAATCGTTTGGGTGGCTAAAATTTACAACAAATCTTTTAATTTAGTAACTGATTCGATGCCATTTTCACGAGTTGGCGAGAATGTTACTTTGATAACCTCTTGCACTGATTATTAATAGTGAATTAAACATTAGTATCATTAACATAAATATCTAGAAGAGGACAGATGCCAATGTGAGAATCGTTCATGAACTAACAAATGAAAGTGTTCTAAGGGAGAAAACCGTTATTAACAGAAAATTATCAAGTAGGTGGCTGGTAGACTCAATGAGCGGATTTGCTTGCAACGCTGGTAGTGTAACAAGAAACGAGTAGGCTATATACATATATTAAGTTGGATTGGTGTATTTTTGTGACCCTGGTTTTCACGCATTTGTGATAATCAGAGAAACAGTTATTCGCAAAATCGTGAAGATAATTTAATTATGAAAGTATATATCTTGTTAATATTTATTTACTGATAAATCTACTAACAGCCTGTATGTTGAATACTGCAGCCATATCTGGTCAGGTGCCCCTGCTATCCACCTATCTGTTCTTGGCAAAATACAACGGAGAATCTATAATGTGATCGATCCCGATTTGGCAGCTCAGATAGTCACTTTCTCACCGGTGTAATGTGACTTCCCTGTGTCTCTTCTACAAATATTTTAAGGCTTCTGCTCCGATGAACTTAGCTCACTGGGGCCCCTTATGTATGAATTTACTCGAGTCACTAGATTAGCAACTAGATTCCACCCGTATACTGTGAAACCAATAAAATTTTGACGCAACTTCTAGTTTACAGCTTCTTTTCTCGCATTTCCCCCCTGAGGAATTCTCATGCTTTTACTTGCTTTCCCGACAGCTACAATGTCTAAGAATGTAAATGAAAAGTTAATAGTAATTTCCTATCTCACTGACTTGGCACATCTCTCTATAATGCTTCTTTCTCCATTCACTTTACTCTCATCAGTATTCTCATCCTTCTCTTACCTACTTCCTGATACCCCCTATAACATGTTCCTCTTACTCATAACTTTCCTCCTATGTAATCTCTTTCGCACCAGTGACAGTAAACTGCCTTGCTTGGGGCGATATGATTATAAAAAAAATAAAACAATCTTTTACCTGCAATGTAATTCGGAATAACGACGCGTCGAAGATTTTTAATTTTGCACGTTCTCAATCACAAACACCGTATAATTTTTCAAGATCATAGATACAAAATGGTGCTTATATAAGATTATTTCATCTGCCGTACGTGAAACGAAACTTTCCATTTCTCCCAAATATTTACAACCGATTATATAAGCGCAATCCTAAAGTTCCCAAAAGTTCTTCTTACAGCTATGAGAACATATATAAATAAAACATATACACATATTAAGCAATTCCTTTGGAAAAGATTTAGTTTATTTTATTACACATATTAATAGATAAAATACACCTATTCAAAACATCGCTGGTCATATAATCTTATTCGTTGAACCCGGCGATACGGGGAAAGTTATGCTCTATTGAATAAATATGCCTGTCCGTTGGAGTTGGAACGCAAGGCAAGGCGGATAAAGAAAATACAAAGAAGTCTTCGATAAGCGTCGTGGTGCATGAGAAAGGACAGAACTATAATTATCTTTAACTGCGACCAAACGTTAATGTTTAAGGGTTTACATAATTACGTAATGTTATAAACCTTGTTCACTTTTACCGAAGTCGAAGAAACATGGAAACTTTACTGGCCATTTGTTAATTCTGGGCTATGTTGAAAACTGCCTGAGATGGCTAAGATAAGTAAGGTAGCTGCATTAAGTGAAATTATTTCTGTTCATTTTGGTACGTAAATATGAAGTGGGAAAGGTACACATATCTTTTACTATATATATATATGATCGTGTTATCGAGTATAACCTAAATATTTAATGTGGCAAACCAATGTAGATATTTGACCATAAAGTTCTGCTTTTTTAGAGAGGATAATAACATCTCTACACGTTATTTAATACCGATATCTAAATAGTTTGATCAGAATTATATTGCGTTAATTAAATACATTTGCGATTAATTGTATGCCTTTACCTACAAACAACGTATATTGTTGGTCAATTTTATATCAAGTGTATTGTTGCTGATTTTCTTATAAAATGTTCTGTTGGTGATTCTACTGTAAAATGTATTTTTAGTAATTCTACTATAAGTATTAATTCATGGTCATTTTGCATACACATAAAGTGTTTGTCATTATAATATATATCTGTCTCGTTAGTAATTTAACTATAAATACGTATTCTTGATAAAACTTTGTATAAACATTTACAGCTTCTTTTTTTACTAGAAACTGTATTTTGATTGTTTCATTTTATTTTATTTTATTTTTTATACGGGAATTCTGTATTTTCCCATGGTGGTGATACGAATAGGTGCTCATATACCAAGTAAAGTCGGAAGTTAGAACAACAACAATTGAGACGGTTTCTTGTTACACAATATTCCCAATCTCCAGAGTACAGAATTTCCTGCCGATTTTCGTTTATCCTCATACATATTACTCTTATATGTGGGAGTATTTCTGACATTTACAAGGAGTAGTTATTACAACTAACTGAGTTTAAACCTATATAGTTGGGTTGATAATCAGTTATCTGATTTTACTGGCTGCCAGATATTATTTTCAAGTTGAAATACTAGGAAATCCAGGCGGTACGCTTACTGGTAGACTTAAGTGTTGAAATTTACTGTTAGGATATAGGCCTGCACAAGGTGTTAAATGTTTACTTAGATTGTTAGGATATACCCATCCTTCAGACATTACCTAGCATCATTCAATGGCATTTTGCATCCAAATTCTTGTCGCATTTGTTGCTACTTTTAAGCTACTCTCAATTCATTCAACATGACTGGATACAATCACAATAAACCATGTACAAACAAAGCTCAAAATTCTGATAAGTTTGTTTGCAACTTGTTCGACATTTATGTTGTGTTTTAATCGAATGTCAAACTGTTGATCAAAGTTGTATTCTTAGCATCAAGATTTAGTTTAATTGTAATATTCAATCAATTTTTCCTCGATAGTTACAATGTGATTCTATTATTGTATCAAATTATATGTTGTTTCGCCTGTTTAGATGCAGCTCAATTCCTGTATTCCATTAATTTTTCGTCGATTCTCCAAAATGTACAAAAACAGATGTATTTCATCCATCTTTATTGCCTGTAAAAATATAAATTTCTAGTGTTTCATTCTTTTTAAGTACCTGTCAAAATGTAGTTCAATAATTGTATTCCGTCCATTGTAATCACATGTAATACAGCAGGTCAGTTATGTAAGCAATTCATTTTAAATCTTCCGAGAATATTCGTCTAATAGTTATATTGCATCAATTCTTATTGCCTTTTAAAATGTACTTATAATATTCTGTACAATAAATATTTCAGTACCTGTCAAAATTAGTACAATAATTGTATTTATCAATGTTACATCGCCTTACAAAATATAGTCTTATATGATAGCAGGGAGTTGTACTGCATTTAGGTGCCGATATTAGTGTGAATATGTAACTAGCTTCATTTTACTCAAATGCCAATCTGTTGTAATGAAACACGGACATATTATTTTGCATGTTGGATTATTCTAAAACTTTTGTTACGTATATGCTTGTCACGTTTTAATAAGATCCAGAAATCGTAAAATTACTTTCTCTTTCTTCTTAGGAACCACTTTTCTTTCGTTGGTCAATGTCAATGTTGATGCCAAAATCAGGGCTACTTTTAATGCCGCATTTCATTGCACAATCTACCAGTACACTAATACAAATAGATACTGCTATCAATTATACGTTGCCAAAAGTCCTCTCAGATCACATTCAGGTATGAAAAAGCTTTATCCTCAACAAAAGCAATCAATACTACTTCAGTTTCAATTCAGAGAAATAATGTAATTGAGCACATATTGATTTCGGAAATCTTCTCAATCAGTCTAGTTAATGGCTACATCAGACTGAAACAGTCACCCGTACGACCACTGAATTTAAGCAGTGTCGAGTTTGGTAAGTACATTGAAAGGTGATCGCTTAGTATTATCATTCAGTCTTTTAAGTTCAAAACCGACTCTATGTTCTTTTAGCAGTTTGCAATATTCTGTTAATTAAATGTCATGCAGGATGCACGCTTATGGAATCAAGTCTTGAAAGATACATGATTGACTAAGCAGAATATTTTCTCACAATAGGTTGCTATTACTTTCTACGTTAGAATAAATACCAACCTAAAAACCCAAGATGTCCTGGTATTTAACTAATAGATGGAAAATAAAGCGACCTTATTAAATAGTATTTACGCGTAAATAGACTGCTTTAAACCTGGAGATGTGGATGGTGTAATTAAATAATCGCTTAGAAGTGTCAGTCGGTTGCCAGAGTTTCAATTCCAGTTGATTTAGTTATATTCACTTACATGTAAATGACGTTTGAAAATTTATTAATGCACACCTTTTTCAAAACTATTAGCAAGCAGGTACTAATAAAACATAATCATATACAAAACGACTCTTCCAAACTAAAATATTTTCTGTCTTTAATTAAATTGTTAATTAAATAGGAAACGATTCAATCAACCAATATGTTCAAGCAACTAACAAATTACTTATGAAGAAACAGCAGAAGTATTTATTGCCAAATGAATAATTGTAAATAATAATGGAATGCTTTTTTGTTAATACTGCACAATGAATTTATAAATATTTAATAAGAACACCTCCTAGTCAGACGGCATACAGAAGAATGAAGAAACTTCAGCTTGATTCGAACAACTTCATCTTTGCTTCCTGGCCTTGTAATAATTATGGCCGGTAGTATATATATATATATATATATATATATATATATATATATATATATATGTGTGTGTGTGTGTGCATATTCTAAACATATTCTGTTAAATATAAGAGACAATGAATGTCTATTATGTTTAATCATGAGTCGTTCTAAACGTAGTCTTTTGGCCTTAAACTTCAGTTGAAAATACAGACAAAAATTCTCCAACTTTTGGATAATTATTTATTAACTTGGTCCTAAGCTTTCGGCTCACATAAGCCATCTTCAGAGAGGTCACCAAGACAGTAACACAATAACATCCACCATCACCGACGATTTTATTTTGCGTTGACATAAAACATTGCTAGGCAACGGCAATAGTTACCAAAAATAACAAACGCAGTTCGCAAGTTTACAATGCGGTTCTATGACGTCACACCGCGTGACAGCGCGAAATGAGAACAGGACCATGTATTCCAATGAAATGTAATGTGTTATGACCAGATTTAAACGTGATTTTATTAAGTGTGGGTTGTTTGTATGTAATGTACATGGTCTCCAATATGTGAAGGTTCTTTTTACTGTGTGTATGAGTAAGGATTATTGTATTGTTAACTAAAATCTGTCTAATATTACCTACATGTTTATGCTTTTCTGAGAAATGTTGTTTAATTGTACTCTGATGAAAAAATTAAATTAAACAACATTTCCCAGAAAAGCATAAACATGTAGGTAATATTAGACAGAATTTAGTCAACAATACAATAATCTTTACTATATATTAAGCCATTATCGAGGACGGATTTTGTATTTACGTTTGAATGAATATGTATAATGTTTATGCATCTGTGTGAGTATTCTGTTACCGTGTTTATAGTTGATATTGTCAAGTTATGTTTTTTTATTATTAATGCTTTCATTAATTTTAGCCAATTTTATATGTGGATGATACTATATATATATTATAAACAAATATGTTACAGATATAATTTGATAGATCTACATGTGATTAAATCTGATTTAATTGATCTATGTTTTGAGAAATGCTATGTTAAACCCCTTGTCAAAAGCGTGGAAATTTGTCTAATGCAATTATTTATGTAATTGCAATAAACAAAGACACAGTTCTTCAAAAGTCATGTAAATTCGTAAAAATATTGGTTCTCTGTAGAGGTGAATTGTTATATTGGTTCTCTGTGCAGGTGAATTGTTATTTTTGACGATGAGGCTAGCAGTTTTAAAGTTTGTGTAATATATAATTATTTTGTTGTTTACGTCTTCGGGAGATGTGTATATTCGGCTGATGTTTCGAAGTAAACATTCGACTGTTTTATATATCCTATGCATTTTGATTTTGTAGAAAATGTTATTGTTATTCTCCTTGCGTTTATGTTGTTATTGGTCACATTTGAAAAAAAAAAAGTTCTATATGGTAGTCAATAAGATGAAAATGATGCAAACAACGGCCTCCCTAACCATGTTGATTACCACTTAAGGCATCAATTGCCATCTTCAATCTCCTTCATTCCCATACTTCTCTTATCCTTTATTCGGCATCACTTTTTTTCTCTCACTGTACCTCTTGCGAATCAGTGGCGGTCCCACCTTGCTTGCTGCGAAATAATTATATTTAATATGGTTGTGTGTGTGTGAGAGAGAAAGAGAGTGAGAGAGAGAGAGAGAGAGAAAGAGAGAGAGAAAGAGAGAGAGAGAGAGAAAGAGAGTGAGAGAGAGAGAGAGAGAGAGAGAGAGAGAGAGAGAGAGAGAGAGAGAGAGAGAGAGAGAGAGAGAGAGAGAGAGAGAGAGAGAGAGAGAGAGAGAGAGAGAGAGAGAGAGAGAGAGAGAGAGAGAGAGAGAGAGAGAGAGAGAGAGAGAGAGAGAGAGAGAGAGAGAGAGAGTTCTGTGTTTGTGTATTTTATTGTTGTCCGTTAAAAAATAATTACTATTTTTGAGTGAGTATCATTTTTAAATAATTTACCAAGCATTCATAATTTAAAAATTTTCCGGAGATGAACCGAAACATGATTTTAAATATATACCCAGAACAATCAAAGTATATCATCGATGACACGCCTACCTATATTTTATATTTACGACAGCATTGATTTAGGCGATTGTTAATGGGACACCTAACAAGGTAGAAATTCGCCTCTAAAAGCTAATCAGATCACCACCTGTCAGATATTGTTAGTCTTTGATGTCTGTTGCATAAAGCTCTCATTCGCATGCAAATTGCATGAAACAAAATAACTTATTCTTTTATGCAGCGCGTTCCTTCGAGACGTGAATGAAAATTGTACTGCACAACATTCTATTCATGTAGCTATAAGCAATATTTACCACCTCATATCAATCCCGGTTTGTTCTGTCAACACAAGCTCATTAGGTATAATGCTCTTTGTTTCATCTTCCTCACAGTATGTCCAGTGCGCATGAAAGTGAAGTCTACTCTGCATCTAAAATTTGTTAGGATTTTCAATGTGTGATTCTTTTGTTATGGATTAGTTGAGATTCCCAACATCCCACTCTCTCTTTCACACACACAAAGACAAACTTTGTCTCATTCTCTCTCTCTATTAATCGATTTAATTAGCTATCTCTCTCCACACACACACACACACACACACACACACACACACACACACACACACACATATATATATATATATATATATATATATATATATATATATATAATTTGATTATATTCCCTTTTATACTCTACATGGTAATGAGCACATTTATAAAAAAAAGTAGATGCCGGAGAACTCTGGATAATAAACCTGTTGATCCGCTTTTTCTATCTATCTATCTCTCTGTCTATCTATCTATCTATCTATCTATCTATCTATCTATCTATCTATCTATCTATCTATCTTGAATTAATATGTATGCATTTTTGATGCACATCTATATAGTTTTATTATTCAGATGCTGAATGTATGAATAAATTATTATTAGGCGCGTAATCATTTTTTTTTAATCGTTTCACCCCGAACAAGGCATGTCACTGTCACTACTGCGCAGGGGGCTACATAGAGTGGAGAAAGGATGATTAAATATAGGAAATGTCAGAGGGTGGGTGATAGGCGTGTAGGGATAGCGAGAATGGTTAAATATAGGAATTGTCAGAGGGTGGGTGATAGGCGGGTAAGGATACCGAAAATGAGGGTTCGGAAGATGAGAATGTTCTGAGAATAATTGGGAGTTAGGTTGATAGGGGGTGTCTATTGACCCTACATTTAAACATCTGGAGATTGTAGATGTCGGGGAAGCAGACTCGTGGAAGGGAGTTCCACAGGCGGGAAGCGCGAGAAAAGAAACTGTTGGAGTAGAATTTACGGTTACATCTTATCTGTTTAACTGTAAAAGGACCGAGTTGCTAATCAAGTATCTCGTGTAAATTCGTGCTTAGGCGGCACCAGTGATCTAAGCTCATCGGAGCAGAAGCCATGAAAGTACTTGTAGAAAAGGCACAGGGAAGCCACATCACGCTGGTGTGAGAGCGGCTGCAGCCGGTCTGCCAAGTCAGTATCAACCACGTTACAGATCCTCCTTTGTATTTTTTCAAGAAGCCCAAGGAGAGCAGCAGAGGCACCCGACCAGATATGGCAGCAATATTCAATACATGGACGGATGGTAGATTTGTATATGTGCAGAAGAGATTCAGGTGGGAAAAACTTCCGGGGGCCGCACAGAGAGCCGACTTTAATTAGAAGCAGATTTGGCAATGGATTCAATATAGTCATTCCATTTGAGGTCCGCCGAAAGTGTAAGGCCAAGGAGGCGTAGTATTTTACTCTCTGGGAGGCTAGCCTGTCCCATGCTAATGGGAGGTAGATGCGATTGTCTATGGTGTTTAGTGGATAACAGCTTCGTTTTAGAAGCATTGAAGTTTACTAGCCATTTCCAACCCCAGGCCACTACGGATTGGATGCCCTTTTCAAGTACGGCAGCGAGGTTCGCTTTGTCGTACACACCTGGGTTTTGATCGATGCGAGAGTAGAGTGTTGTGTCATCGGCTTACAAGCCAACTGGGGATCTCTATGAAGAAATTATTATTCAGGTGCGGAATGTATGAAGAAATTATTCTCCACGTACTGAATGTATGAAGAAATTATTATTCAGTTACTGAATGTATGAAGAAATTATTATTCAGGTATTGAATGTATGAAGAAATTATTATTCAGGTGCAGAATGTATGAAGAAATTATTATTCAGGTAATGAATGTATGAAAAATTGATTATTCAGGTGCTGAATGTATGAAAAAATTATTATTCAGGTACTGATTGTATGAAGAAATTATTATTCAGGTGTTGAATGCATGAAGAAATTATTATTCAGGTAATGAATGTATGAAGAAATTATTATTCAGGTGATGAATGTATGAAGAAATTATTATTCAGATGCGGAATATATGAAGAAATTATTATTCAGGTGCTGAATGTATGAAGAAATTATTATTCAGGTACTGAATGTATGAAGAAATTATTATTCAGGTGCGGAATGTATGAAGAAATTATTATTCAGGTGCTGACTCTATGAAGAATTTATTATTCAGGTGCTGAATGTATGAAGAAATTATTATTCAGTTGCGGAATGTATGAAGAAATTATTATTCAGGTGCAGAATATATGATGAAATTATTATTCAGGTACTGAATTTATGAAGAATTTATTATTCAGGTGCTGAATGTATGAAGAAATTATTCTCCACGTACTGAATGTATGAAGAAATTATTATTCAGGTGCTGAATGTATGAAGAAATTATTATTCAGGTGCGGAATGTATGAAGAAATTATTATTCAGGTGCGGAATGTATGAAGAAATTATTATTCAGGTGCGGAATGTATGAAGAAATTATTATTCACGTGCTGAATGTATGAAGAAACTGTTATTGCTCGGCTGCCATTGCCTAAAAGAACAAGTATTTTTGCCTATTTCGGGGTCACCCGTCAGAACATAACAGCGCTTATTTGCCTAAGATCGTAATGATTATAAGATGATCTTAAATGAGGCTAAGCTGTTGTTTGCTTAGAGCATGAGGTTGTGCATAGCTGTTCGCAAGTTCGTCTCCAAGGACCATTGGCTTCTCTGCAATCGTGTCCGCCCCTTACTTAATCAATGAAGTTGAAGTTCTTACGGCATTTGCGGATATTTCGCAAACAAAACGAAGCTGCTCATATCAACCTTCTCAGACTGTCTTTTCTGCAACCCATAAGCATGCATCAAGCGAAGTTCCTTGAAAGCAATACAATTCTCCTGCTCGGCCTCACCGTCTATTCCGACCTCATATGGAACAATTACATTGAATCAATAGCTACATCCACCGCTAGGAAGGTTGTATCACTGGGTCGTACCATCTGTTTTCACATCTGGTCGGGCGACCCTGCTGTTAATCTCAGGGTTCTCAAAAACGCTCCAACGAAGATTCTGCGTTGTAAACGGTCCCAATGTGGCAGCTCCAATCCAGCCACTTTATCAGCTGCGAGATGTAGCCTTCCTCTGTCTCTTTCACGAATATTATAATGGCTGCTGCTCCGACGAGCTCCGGCCATTGGGACAAGTATTTACTAAAGCAACCAGACTAGCAAAAAGTTCACACACTTTTACAGTTAAATCTATCAAATGAAGCTAAAACCTCTACCCCGTCTGCTTCTTTCACTCACATTCTGCCTGTGAAATTCTTTTCCGTATACTTACTTCCCTGACAGCTCAACCTCGAGGAATTTAAATGTAAGGTCAATTCCCATCTCTTAGACACTTGACTCCAGTTTTTCCCTCATGATTTTCACATCAGCCTGTGTATCTTATTCTCTTCCATTTTCACTCTACTTTCGCAAGTATCATCTCACCTGTATTCTCATCCTCCTCTTGGTCTTTCTCTGTCAGGCCCTGTTACTGGTTCGTCTTTCTCATTGGTCTCCTGCACGTTTAACCTTTTGCACCTTTATGTATCCCCTTGCACATGAATTGCGGTACCACTTTGCTTGGGGTGACACAAAACAATCTTAGAAACCACACAAATAAGATCAAAAATTCTAACACGATGTTGATTAAAGCCGATAAATCTGGAATCATTTATGAAATTGAACCTTTCAAGTATCAGAAATTTCTCCTCAATAAAATCACTTTCACTAACTAAAAAGATAAGAACAACAACACTATTTTATCGACTACCAACAATGCTGATATATTAACCAAAAAATTAGACATCGCAGACAAAATGAAAAAGAATGTGTGTTTGTATGTGTGTCACTAACCAACTCTCCCTAAACATAGCGCTCGCCAAGAAAATTGCGAAAGCAGCCACAACCTTTGCGTGCCTTATAAAACGTGTTTGGGTAAACTCCTAGCTGAAAGTGAAGATATTGATGGCATTGTAGAACGCCTCTGTCATCAGCACACCGCTATATGGCAGTAGATATGGACCACGTACGCCAGATAAGAGAGGCGTATTAACAATTTAAACGTGAGAATTATCCGACGCATATTGTGAATCCCATGGCAAGTCAATCGGCCCAGCACTAAGGTCCTGTCTCGCTCGTGTCTGCCTAACATGTTCATAATCTTTACAAAATGCAGTCTACGCTGGCTAGGTCATATCCACTGCATGACAGACGGTTGCATTTCAAAAGAATACTTAAATGGTGAACTGGCCTTAGGAAGAATTTGTACTGGGCAGCCACAACTGAGGTACCTTGATATCACAAAAAGCGATATGAAGTATGTGGGCATCAACAGGGATTAATGGGAGAGCGTAGCATTCAGCCAGACCAAATGGAGAGGAACTCTGGTTCAACAACTCACATCCACTGACACAAGTCGCCATGGAGAGGCTGGTTCGCAGAAAGCGAAGTGACAGTTCCGAGAGACCAGAAACAGAACATAAAAGCAGTCTCTGACGTTAAAGCTCCAGCCAAACTGACAGCTAGCATGCTATCCATGGGCAACCCTGAACGAGAGGGGCTTATTATATATATATATATATATATATATATATATATATATATATATATATATATATATGTATATATATATATATATATATATATATATATATATATATATAATTTGACACGTGGGTGTGAATATGTGCATATATATATACACGAGAAAAAATCGCAAGATCGCCAAGACCTAACGCGGTTTCGCACAACGGCTCGTCAGGACCCTGACGAGCCGTTGTGCGAAACCGTGGTAGGTCTTGGCGATCTTGCGATTTTTTCTTGTGTGTTTTTGCTCTACGTCACTGCCTCTTGGTTAATCCTTTTTGGTTAGTTTTGTATCGAGCACTTTTCTTTCTTTATGGTTCGTTCCGTTTGAGATTTTTTTTCTTTGCTGTGAAGTACTGTATGTATTGTCGGTGCTCCGCAGTTTCCTTTTTTTTCCCCTCATTGTCCAAAGCTTTATAGCGGCGGACAATAACGGAGTTAGATTCTGCCGGTTATTCCTGGTCCTAAAAAATTACTTGTGTAAGATTTTAAGATTTGGATACGTACAGAGTCGATTTTATTATATATATATATATATATATATATATACATATATATATATATATATATATATATATGTTATTATTATAAATCATTTTGAAGATGTTTTATGTTTGCATGTGTGTATATATAAATGTAGGAATTTAATAGATGAACAACTAAATATTTGCATGCAAATAAGTATATAAATTAAACACTTTAAATCAGCGACCCAATGTGTTCATTATTATTATTGTTATAATAATAATAATAATAAAAATAATTTTCTTTATTTAACTCATCTTTAAAATTATCACTCATTGATTTGTACATTCGTCCAATTAATTTTCGGTATAATACTCACTTCAATTCTAACATAGAGTTCACATCTGATTACGATCCCCTGTGGAAATAAGGCTACAGAATAGAAAGGATACTATATATATATATAGTGAGAGACACTATTCAGTTATTTGCGAGCTAAACGAAATTTGGTTATAAAATTTATAATATAATTATATTTCAATAATATATATATATATATATATATATATATATTAGTATGTAATAAGAAAGATATCATATTTGCTTAACCTTTAACATTAGTAACGTTTGATACATGATTCATAATTTACATTTAAAAATATGTGTATGCGCGTGTATTAATTCAACAAATTTAACTAGTTTTATATAGAGTGTGTATGCATATATATGTGTATATATATATAGCCATTTCATTGTAGATATGTATATACATTTGCAGAAATATATATATATATATACACACATATATATATATATACATATACACATGTATATATATCTATTTCATCATATATAAATATATATGTATATATACATATACATAGATATATATATGCATATGGATATATATATGTGTGTGTATATATATGTATTTATATATATTTACATTTCATCATATATATACATATATGTATATATATACACGCACACACACACACAAACATATATATATATATATATATATATATATATATATATATTAATTATATATATAGGATGCAATGCATAAATTTTAGCGTTAACCTTTCAAAAATGAAATTAATATTGATTTCAAATTTTAAGACAAATATTCACCAGAAATACTCAAAAATATATGGAAATTCAAAAGACTACATTTATTCAATATAATTGTAATTGTCTTTAACCGCTGTATGCAGATATCTTCATAATCTGCTGAATCTCATTTTAAAATTCTCCTAGTATAATATAACGAATGCTGCAATAATCCATGCCATCTGTTAAAAAAGTTGTGTTCCTCAAGGGGACGGACGTTTCCAGATACACAGTGGGGTTTAGTTACAGAAATTCTCTCACAGCCATGTGTTTTCCTAATTTTGTGGCCTGTTAAAAAATCTTGTTGCCAAATTTCTGTTTTTAAGCATGCACCATCTTGAATCAAAGCAGCATTCAATTCTCCCGGCACGAGTTAAGTGAAGCCCTTAAACAAATACTTAATCCTCATAAGACTTCTCTAAATAATTCCGAAACCAATGAATTTTCCTCAAACCGACACAAAAATTCTGAAACGTTGTCACTGGAGCTTCCGTTCGTATGCCAAACAGTACAGTATCCATTTCCAAATTTATGGATGAGTGAATCGCATCATGGGGCACATTTTTTCACAGACAGTGCCAAAAGAAAATAAAGATAAATAAAAATATAATCAAAGTACATTTATAAAGTTAAAATATATCACGGCCGCAATTTTACCTGTCCCACATTTTATGATATTTTTTGTGCAAATATTCATATTCAGTTTCTGCACATTTTCCAGTAAGATTTGTAAATATAGAGAGGCAACGTTTACACACAGACAGGGATTATATTCGGTACTTTTGAAATAAAAGTCAGTTAAACGCCATACACGGTATACTCTTGTGCGATCATGTCTCTAAAGGAACATAACTGACTGGGAAGAATACTTGCCTGCTATTAATATCTACGATAGAGATGTTGCCAAACAAGGCTATAGAATCTAATCTGTCTCGCTATTTAACCTATAGTTGGGGGAAGAATCGTCGGATTAATAACTTACTCAATTGGAATTTAATCTCGACTGTCTCACGTTTCAATCTTAGCCGATATCCACTGTTCCACACACACACACACACACACACACACACACACACGTATACACGTATATATATATATATATATATATATATATATATATATATATATACATTTTAAAAATGTGTGTATATATGTGCCTTGACATCAGTTCTATGAATGACATGAAATGTTCTGTTTAATTATAATACAATTAAAATTTGTTTTTTTTTAATATAACAAATTACGTCAAGCCGTCATATTATATCAATGGTCGATTGTGTGGCTTTAACAGAGAAAAAATAATTGCCAATTCAAGTGTTACAGACCAGCCCCGGGTTCTTTTGTTGAACGCAGTAAATCTGAGAATACTTTGTAGTTGTCTGTTAGCCTATTTCTGCAAGAAAGCAGCGTTTTCGTTTTCTCTGGGGTTACTTATAATAGCCTGTTTAGAATCTATCACGTTCCTTAATGAGTAAGAACCGGAATATTTGACTTTTCACGTAATTAGTTGCTTATTAAGACTGCCAGGATATACTGCGATTATAAACGTTCACACGCCACTGAGCTGACAGTAACGACAGGACAAATGCCCGGAACTACTGGGCTAATAATGTAGCACTTTGCTAATTGATCCAAGAATGGACGTTGATGTCTTGAAGATGTAGAGTGCATATACTAGTTAATACGTTGCAAGTAAATGAATTTCGAACGGCACTGCATCTTACTTAGTGATCATTTTAATACATCTCCGTTAATCCATACTTATCCACACATCCATACAATACGTTCCTTCAGTCAGACATATTTTAAGTCTCTACCGGAAAAGTTTCCGCACCCGCACAATTTTTACTTAATATGATGTGAACAACGCAAAAGTTTCCTTAACACACACACATGTAAGCATATCTCCGAACGACCATATATACTATTTATATTTCCGATTTCAGAGAATGGAGGATAATTCTAGCCCATTGCACTATGAATTATCTATACACATTATCAGATCGACCAAAATCAGTATTCATTGGATGAATAAATAAGAGACACATTTTCGAAAATGTTTAACGCAGCTTTTATAAGAGATGAATCGAAACATAATTTCAAACACGTACAAGAATTATCAAAATAGTTAATCGATGACAAGCCTATATTTTATATTTACAACAGCATTGATGTAGGCTTCTATAAATGAGACGTCTGACATTCGCCGCTAAAAGCTAACCAGAACACCACCTGTCAGATATGATTAGTGTTTGATGTCTACTGTATAAACATCTCATTCACACGTACGTTACATAAAACAAAATACCTCTTAGTTTTTTTCTACTTCTTCTTCCTCCTCCTCCTCTTCTTCTTCTTGCATCTGGTCGGATGTTCTAGCCATTCATTTCGTGAGTTCTCGACAAAATCCAAACGAAAATCTGCAATGTGACCAATCACACTATATCATTTCTGCAGATATTTTCACGGCCTCTTTTCTGACAAATTTATTTTCATGGTACAAAACTATTTATCCCAGCTCCTAGAATGGCAACTATGTCTCACACTGTTAACATCTAAATAGTCAAATGCAACCAACTCTTCTACAGTAGAAGATAATTTTCTCGCAGTTCCCGCCAGTAGAACTCCCTTCCATATACTTGCTTTCCCGCCAGCTTTAATCTCTAAAAGTTCAAGTGCAACTTAATTGCCATTTTCTATCTTATTTGATTCACAGCATCCCCTTGTCGTTTCCCCGACACCCCCGGGAAATTCTCACCTGTTTCATTTCATTTTCTTTCTTTTTCTTTCTTTCATTTCACTGTAACACCCTGTGTATCATTTGTGGTACTGCCATGCTTGGCTTGAAATTTTTATGAAAAATATATTCCAGAGTAATCATCGATCTCCAGAGAATTCTTGTTTGCCAACCATTTACGCAATAACTTTAAGTATAATTCTCTTTGTTTCTCTTAATTCTAGTTATTTTCAGTTCGTATCGCAATGTTCATGGCTTCTTTGCTTGTTATGTTTTAAAAAAGTTCAAAATCGGTTTAGGTTATCGTGTTTCTGTTTTCCCATGTTTCTTAAAACTTTCTCTCATATCTCTCATTGGCATCATCATCCAATCTACATTTATCTTTTGAAATAAAAGAATTCGAGTAATTATTAATAATTTATATATATATATATATATATATATATATATATTTTAAGCAAATACATATGACAAATTATTATTTGTCTGTTATGTTTCAGAACAATATTGTTCATCAGCAGTTGACATTTTAATTCCAAATGGTGAAAATAATACATTTTAGAAAATATATGAATTGATAATTATTCAGAAATTTCAGAACGGATAATTGGAGGACTATAAACATGATTGTAGATGTATCTCTCCGTGTCTCTCTGTCTTTCTTTTTCTCTCTCTTTTTCTCTGTTTGTCTCTATCTCTCTTTTATATATATATATATATATATATATATATATATATATATATATATATATATAGACGAAATAGTGTGTGAAATTGTGTACGCTTTTTTAAAGTGTAGATTTTTGTTATTGTAATTGTTATTAATATTATTTTTGTATACTCCTGACATTGCATAGCAAATACATTTGTCCCTCTGAGGGCCGAAAACATCATGCACATTTAGATAAATGGTCACTTAACAGGTCAGAAGGTCCATGTGCGTGCGTTTTAGTTGTCTCGGTAATTTTACACTGGCATGTTAAATTTGCCTTTGTTTCGCTCTTTTCATTGAACAGAAACATTTTTCACACTAACCAGGGAAATCTGGTTTTGGTATTTTTTTTTCAAAAATATTTCCCGATTTTGATCCAATTTTCCGTATGTGCAATTCAGTTTGTTAATCATAAGAAATATGATTACTATTAATAGCCTTGATTATTATGAATGAGGGGGATTTGAGTGAGTGACAAACAAAACTACTTTCAAACCAAAGATGAACAGTAGGCAGATTTTATGTCGATATTCAACATCTAAAACAAGGACACTGTCAAGAAGAGATGCAGGATATTGTTGGAAAGCCGGGTTCAAAGCAATTGTAGATATTTTTGAATGAATTTACTACTAAATATTTAAAATATTTTTTGTGTAATTTTGGAAAATACATCTGTTAAAATGAAAGCTTAGTTTTGTCTTAATTTTTTGCGCTGTGATTGTGTCAGCAATTGAAATATCTGCAAGTAATGAGCATCGTAGAATATAGAATTGAGTTATATATATATATATATATATATATATAGAGTACCGGCTATAATATGAGGAACGGAAACAAGAAAGAGACAAATATGTGTATTACTTAAAAATTAATGCATGATTAGCATCGAACATTTTACCAAATAAAGATTAGAGTGTAATGCGTAAATATTATACAAAGTTACAAAAATTTACATAATATTTTTTTAAGATCAAGATTAAATGAAACAAAGGAAATAGGCTACTGGACAAAAGTTAAAGAACGATGTTAATAAGTTTCATAAACGTTTAATTTACATTGGTTCAAAACTCGATGAAGCTTTTCAACAATAAGTAAAAGTTCATTTACCATTAAGAACTTTTTTAAAGCAATATGACAAATTCTACACGCAAAATGCTCTAATTTTAAAAATTAAAAAACTCATTATCGCTGTAAAGAAAATAAGTCAATTTCAGAAATTTCTGATATTGTTCATAGTTCTAAAAGTGTTGTTCATCGTGTAATTAGTAGCTATAAAACCGATAAAACGTTAGATGCAAAGCCAAATACCGGCAGACCTCTAAAAAATCGCAAAGTGGAGATCGAAGAATTGTTAGAATATGTACAAAAACGGTTTTTAAACAGCTACATCGATAGCCCGTAAATGTAATGAACATATAGATAAGATCTCAAGGTAAAGGTTTGCTCCCCGGCTAAAAAATGTAGAACTGCATGCCCGTATTTCAGCTTCGAAGCCTCTCATTGTAAAGCAAAACTAAAAGTCAGGCCTTGAGTATGCGAGAGAATATGTTGTTTGGACTGACTCACAGTGGAATAAAATTAATTTCAGTGATGAGTCCAAGTTTACTAGATTTGGTTATGAGGCCCAAAGGATACGTACGCGTAGAAAAAGTGAAAGATTGTCTTCTAAATATGTCAATAAAACCGTTAAATTTGGTGGCATCATTGTGATGGTGTGGGAAATGATTTCATCTGCAAAAGTTGGCCATATCATGCGTGTACATGACAATATCAAGGCTGAGATTTACAAAATACTTCTTCAGAGTAGAGCTAACATTACAATCATGCTAAAATTATTCTACAAGAGCCAAAGCTAGGACCCCATATATATATATATATATATATATATATATATATATATATATATATGTGTGTGTGTGTGTGTGTGTGTGTGTGTGTGTGTGTGTGTGTGTAAATTCTATAATAATATCGAATTACTAAATTCTAAAGTAAGGCTTAATGTTCACAATTAAATTACAAATTTTTCTCCATAAAAAAAATTAACCAATTTTATAGGAAATAGTCGATCTACTAAATTCTAAAGTAAGGTTAATAACCAAAATTACAGTAAGGTTAATAACCATAACCATAAAACTGACTAGATATAAGAATAGAAATTTAAAATTAAAAATTTAATATAAAAAACCGTTTCCAAATTATGATCTAATTAAAAATTTAAAATTTAATAGAAAAAACATATTCCCTAAATCCAAAGCTAAGATCAAATATGCAATCCTATAATTAATTATAAAGACTGTGTTTATATAAAAATAAATAAAAATATCCACGCCAACTGCTATCGGCTCTTCAAAGAAATCCATACGGATATAGTCTTGTTACGAGATAATTACAACTTACAACTCCCTAGAAATCAAAGTCTTTCATTAATCAACCAGTTAATAAACACCCTCTCCAACATTACCAACGGCCACAGACTTATTCCCCTATCACTAACCCCCACCAACACCTCTAACAAAACACTCTCTCCAAAAATTCCAACGGTCAAAGACCTACCCCCTATCACTAACCCCCACCAACACCTCGAACAAAACTCAATAAATATAAAGAAAAAGTATTTCCAGTAATTTACACACCGACTGATGAGACATTGAAGTTTCACTTACGAAACGAGAGTACCTGTAGAATAATTATGTACAGGTTCTAAAATATAATTTATAATATGTTTATTTTATAGTATATATATATATATATATATATATATTGCTTGAGTGTATATGTGCATACATTATATTTGATTTCCACTCACAGATATTTTCTTGAAATTTCTCTGGACAATTTCTTTTTTTATTTTAACGTGTTTAGCAAAAGGGTTTTAATTATTATTACGAAATTCACTTGTGTGTATCCATCGTGAAATGCAAAATGTTATAAATGTGTAGTTGTCTCTATGCGTGTATGTGAAAAGCTAAACATGGAGAAACTGAATTTCTCTGATTTTTTCTGATTTTTACCATGATATCTAAACACAAGTCCAACAAAAAGCCATGTATCATGTCCCCACTCCTTATGCCAACGTCGGATGAATATACACCTGCAGATTTTGTGTCACACATTTCATACCTCTATATCTTCTGTGACACTATCACATGCGCCGCCTTCGCAGAAATGACGATTTGTTAATTTTCTTTTTTAGGTCATAACCATTTTTTCTCTTTATCAATGAATCTTTTGAAAGAATAAAATAATCCACTCGCTGTTTGCCTATAATCTGGGAAATTTCAACTGAATTCCCTAGTTTCCATCCAACATAAAATATTATGTAAAGCAGCTGAATGCATCTCATATATTCCAATGTTGTTTCGAATAATTGATATTATCCTGGATTGTAATCAATTTAATATTCATGTAAACACACAAAGAAATATACAAACATGTCTTATATTTGATAATATCGCTCTGTCTGTCTTATCCTTACACTCGCAATAATTTAAGTTCATGTTCGTGTACAGGTCTGCAGTTGTAATATATATGCAGAAATAATTCATTGAAATGATTCCCAGAAAATAATCCATGTAATAGAATATAATTCCCTGGAAAAAAGTAGGAAGTAGATTATTTTTAGATAAATGAATCAGTGTAAATATTCTGTACCTCATACCAAATGCATTTGAATTTTATATGTATGAAATATAGAGAAATATTACCTGGCATGTTCAAAAATACTAATATTGAAAGACAAGGTTCCTTTGTATGGAATAACTGTTCACAAGAAAATATGTTATCAATTTTACTGGATTCCACTCACGAATTTTCTAACCGAATTTTAATATATAATTTTTTGTTCGAATAGGATCATATGTACCTGCGTGTTCATGTGTTTTGACAAAGTATTAAGGTTTTATCAAGAAGAGATTACCTTTTTTAAACTTTTCATAATACTGTGCCGCAACAATAGTAAAATAAGTATCTTATTCATCGATTAATTTTGTGTAATAACATAATTTGGAATGGTTAAATTGTTATTTAAATTACTGAAATGCAAAAATAACACTGGCATCACATGATAAATTAAGAAAAATACTCAAAAACCTCTGAAAATAATAAAACATATTCTGTAAAATCGTCAACCATTTCAACCACGGTCTCTACACGACTTCGGAATTTGCTGCAACTCATGTGTGACAATTGCCCTGTTTAAGTAGGTATATACTGTTATAATATTTGTCTTCACGTTGTCATTAGTATTTTAAAAATTTTGTTGATTACACACACAACTGTAGTCCAAATGAAATAATAAAGTGCGTTGCAGTCTGGGGAAGTAGGTGGCCCGATATAAAGGGGTGCTGTAGTCTGACATCAATGACTCGGTTCTCCTTGCTTATTTAGTATGGGGATGAGTCCTATTATTTATGAGATATTTAGGAGACATTCTTTTGGCCAAGAGAAGTACTAATTCCCCGAATTTCTACACTTGATGTAAGAATTTTTCTTGAGGCTGAAGTCCTGTGGGAAGGGGAATGGAGGCATAATGTCACTATCAGTGATGATTAATTCAGACACTTTCGTAATCACCATTATACTCATGAAAATGTTTCCTCTGCACTGTCAACAACACTTCTTTGACTGAGAAACAATAAAATGTTTGGAACTGGAACCTCCTGCTAAATCTAATAGTAATATTAGCTATTTCCTTAGAAAGAACTTCTCATAAACCTTTGAACCTATAGTTAGAACTATTTTTAGTTCAAAAATTATAATATCTTTCAAGTAAAATATTTTTAAGATAACGTTTTCGAGCCTACAGTTAGCATTCTTTCCTGGATTCAAAACTGAACAGTAACAGCAGCAAAGTATTTTACATATTTCTCTATTAATTTAAAAAGATTTAGCAATTGCGTGCTTTAATTCAAACATTATTTTAAGTTTCAGCCTGGAACTAAAACTTTTCAGTACACCCCCCAAGAAAATCTTCGTTGTATTCAACATGAAATTTCAATGACCTCTCAACGCTCCACATGGTCTAATCCACTATAGATGAACAAACCGACGTATCTCTTGATGTATTTGAATATTTACGCTCTCACACCCTGATTGAGCACTCTGGAAGAACGTTAGACTTTGAAAAACAGTAGTACTCTGGCATGTAAGCATCGCTCATTCAGTAATTAATTAGATCACTCTGGCTCTTGGGCGTGTATAATGATAATATGCACGCTAAAATGTCTGTCTTCTTCTACCGATAGTCCATAGCCCAGAGGTATAATCGCCGACTGACGCCAATTCGGTCGGGTTTCAATCCAGGGTTAAAAGCAATCGGAGTCTAACTGTACTTATGAGCGAAACAGATCTGTCTGAGGATGACTATATATATATATATATATATATATATATATATATATATATATATATATAAATTAAAAAAGGATTAATTCAATGATGTTGAATGACCATTTCGATATGAAAATCCCGACGGGGGATAACACAACACCTCAGCAACCGAAAAATCCTTTCAGAAACTGGAGAAAAATCAGTCTAATTTTCCTTTTTAAATAGATCTGCAAAGTAATTAAAAAAGAAAATAAAAAGGAAAAGAAAAAAGAAAAATATAAAACAAAATAAAATCAAATAAACAAGAAAAGAAAAAATTGACATCGTCTGGGTTCGCAAAAAAAGGAAAGAGAATTGTAACTTAAAAATTAACAGACAGCCGTGTTGAATTGATGTAAGGTTAAGCAACACGGAAAAAAGGTGGGAGATAAGAGAGATAAAGGAAGGAATGGAGGGAAAAAGAAAAGAAAAGAAAGAAAAAAAATTTAAATATTACAAATGCTGGACATATTCAAAAACCTAACTTCCCAAAAGCGTTGAAGTATTAGAAAAAGGCCTTTACTTAAAAAGGCATAATTATTTTTAAAGGGAATAAAAAGATATAGGATTTAAAATATTTTTTTTTAAAATTAGGTCATTTGTTTTAAACTAAATAATTACATCGCTAGGTCAAAAAAAAATTCGTTTACAATTATACATATATATAGAAGTACACACATACATACATGCACATACACACAAAATTCTTCGACTATGAATACATATATACATACATACACATACACACACATACATTCAATTTCATACACACTTATATACGTATATACACATGCATGCGCATACACACATATATATATGTGTACACACATATACAAAAAATTCACACACACACAATATATATGTGTACACACGCACATGCACACATATACATACACACACACATATATATATACATAATACATATGCACACACACATGCATATAAAAAATATAAAAAAAATGAATATTATAAAAAAGAGCATATAAATAGCTAAAAAATTTTTTCACACATAAATACATATATACACGCATACATATATACATATATACACACATATATGCAAATATGCACATACACACACAAACATACACATATACATAAAAATTTTAAAAAGAAAAATTAAAAATTAAAAACATTAAAAAAATTAAAATTTAAAAATTAAAAATTAAAATTTAAAATTAAAATTTTAAAATCCGCCCTATGACGGCACTTATTAATGAATTCCTTCCTAAGATTCAAAAGTAAGTCCTGATGAGGATACTTCAAAATCCGAATATTCTCCAATAAACATAGACGGCACCTATCACGAAAATTTTTAGGGGTATAAGCTGAGCCTATTAATTTCCAGCTGATTATAGGGTCCTGCCCTTCCTCTTTCATTTTCCAGAATCTACGTGATAGTGCCGTCTGGAATCTTTGGTTAAGGTACGAAAATATATACACAGCCCGGACAGAATAATAGAAATACCTTCTAGTTTAAAAAGTATAAAATGGACGAGCTTGTGATATGTTAATCAAATTTTACATATTATGCTACTAGGTATTTGTATTATTCTGTCCAGCTGTATATATATATATATATATATATATATATATATCTGCAGACAGATCTGTTTCGCTGTATCACAGCTCATGAGTACGTTGAGACTCCGATTGCTTTTAATCTAGTATGAGTAGAAGTTCATTTTTTTTTCATAAAATTTTGTTTTGTCTTTACATATATTATTTAGATAATTTAATAATGATTAACAGTCATTATTATCAAAGAAATTTCAGGGATCAACATCATCCTATGTTTCAGTATGTATTATCGGAGGGTAATTTCATGGACGATAATTAATCCATTTATATTGTAAAAAACATATCTGGGCACTAAATGCCTAGATCTTGATTTCATTAAACAATTATATTTCAAAATGAGAAATCGATATCTACCATCATCATCATTGAAAAAACTAGATGCTATTTAACTGAAAATTGGATAAAAAATTCTCTGGAAAAATTCAGAATATGTACGAGCTGATTCCACACAGGATTCAAGTTGTAATTACTACGAATTTACATTACGAATACGAACAGAAAAACAATTTATTAAGTCGCTTAAACATAGTCTCTTGTCTGTTAAAAGAAGAATTATTGTCAAATACAAAACTATATACAGGAACTGAACAAAATAATGAATAAACTATGAAATTTCATGGAAATTCATTTCAACATTGAAATAAATTTCCATGAAATTTATTGTCTGAATAAATCTGTTCTGTTCGTATTCTTAATATATTTACATTACAAACGTTCTAAATACTCTAGTGCTTTCGGCTATTTTATTAGCCATTATCAAGAATGGTTATTTTGTAATTGAATTAGAAGATTTTTCTTATATATGTTTCAATATTGACAAATTGCTAGCACGTTGTTACACTATTCTAAGTTCATTTTACTGTCTGTCGGCTCTTTCTGTTTTCTTCTTACGACTACACTTTAACCATGTATATATATATATATATATATATATATATATATACATATTATGACTGACGTAATAAAAACAATTTTAAATGTCATTGTTTTTGGTAATTGTAAATAGATTTAAGGAAAAGAAACCTATGTTTCATGGAAAAGAATATCTAAGCATAATCACTACGCAAAACGATGGTATCTGAAAACTTCTTTTTTTAAACATATGTTAACATTTTCCTTGTTGGTAAGTTGACATACAATGTAATCCTTACATACATCTCTATCAGCAGCAACACGACTTCATCCAGACAGGAATTGTGTTCATCAGATATACAAAAATAGAAATGCGTGTAAAACTAGGATGTCATCTCACCAGATTTATTCAAACTATACAGCAATGCCATTTTGAGAGAATGAGAAATTTTGACAGGGTTTTACATTACTAGGCACAGTCTTAACAATATAAAAGAAACTACAAGATCTGGTAGAGAATGTAGCAAAGGAAATTTAGAAGAAAGGTCTAAACAAACTCTTATAAATCTAAATGCCTGATCAACAGCAAAAGGAGGACCACAAAAATGACAATTTCAGATTAGGCATACAAAATCAAGTATGTAAAGACATTTAAATGCAAGTGTTCTAAAAGATGACAAATATAGAGAAACTCAGACACAAAGGCGTATTCCCTTAGATAACGACGCATACTGAAAGCTAAGTAGAGTGTCGTTAGACAGGAAAATTCTGTTGGCAACAACAAAATGAGGGTGCCTGTTCTTCTTGATAGCGGTGAATGTTAAAACTGTTAAAATGAAGGAGAGACTCAAAGAAACGGAAATGAGTTTCAACAGAATTTATCTGAAGGAAGTATAGATCGAAGATGTGAGCAAGAACACGATTTTTAAAAAAAAGTTAGAAAAAAGAAACTTTTAATTAAGAGACATTTGAAGGTTCTGGGATATGTGATGAGAAAGGACGGCTTGGAAAGTCTGATACTCACAGAGTGGATAAATTGAAAGAGGAAAGCAATGCGCGATATTTTTCATGGGCTTAAGTTATTCGACGACAGAGCATAATATGGGAGAAATAATGACAAAATATATTTTGAGCTACAGTGGAAATGAAGATGTGGAGTATAATGATTACATTAATTTTGTTTTTAAATGATAGGGGACTAACTTTGAAAATATTTTTAGAGTCGCATATCAACATCTTCATAGCATTTATATCCGAATTAAATGCCTCTGTATTTGTGTTATTGCCGAGGATGAAAAAAAAAACGTCTGCTTAACAACAGGATGAGACAGCTAAAGTTTCTGGGACAGAAAATGCTGAGAGATGGTTTGGAGAGTCTGATGCACAGAGAGAGAATAGAGGTAAAAATAGACACGGAAAACAACGTGTGTCATATTTAATGTGAGCAAGTCAATGGTGGAGAAATTTTGGGGATAGATAACAAAACAAAGGTGCTAAGACGAAACAAAATGGTGTTAAAAATTAATCTAAGGCGTGTTTCGTCGCAGAAGAAAGAAGTAGTTATAAGAAAAGCAAAGACAAATCTCTCGTTTGGAAGAGTGTTTTGAGAATCTGACAGTGAATTGATTAATGTAATTCACAAGTAACTTGCAACAATGATTTAACCTATGTTTACTAACTTGAAGTTAGAAAGATGTTTGTATGTCTTTGAGCCTGCTTGTTTTACCTACGGATGATGTTTTGCCTGAAGGTGGATGAGAATAATTTGTGTGTGTGGGGGGGTTGTGGGTGAAAGTTAGACATCGCTGTATTTTCTGATTATGTACACATTTTGTGTTTTTGTTTTAATTTTTCATTTTCATTGACAAAAGAATGTGTATTGGTTATATGTTGCAGAAGAGAACATGAATTAAGTTTTTTTTTTCTGGCAAAACACGTGTTAATGTTTGACTGTGTGATTGTGTGTTTGTATTTGTATCTTGAACAAAACCAAAAAATTAGAGGATGATTGAAAACATTAATACGAAATAATCACCCTGCTCAACTGCATTTGATAAAAGATATTTGAAATAAACTTTGCTCTCTCTCTCTCTCTCTCTCTATATATATATATATATATATATATATATATATGGGCGGTACATAATTAATGTGTTTTGTTTTAAATATGAGTGTTTATCTCTATCATCCGACTTTTTTGTTCACACGGGCATATATATATATATATATATATGTGTGTGTGTGTGTGTGTGTGTGTGTCTTTATTTTTGTGTATGTCTGTGTTAGTTACTAGAATTAATTAATTTCATTTTTTTTCAAAAAATAACCTCGACATCATGATCATACGTCCAAGCATGCCCATTCACACGCGAATATATGCAAATAATGTACAATAAACTAACAATCAATACACAAAAATAAAGAGCATGAATTAATTTTAACTGAATATGTAAAATTTTCAGCTTCAGAATAACTTTATAACTTAATATAAAATTAATAAATTAATATATAATATATTATGCATCTATTCTCATATTTTAGAAAAGAAAACCCGTTTGATATCACTTTTCTGTATTTGTGAGAGGGTACTAAACGTTTTCATGAATAGCAATAAAGATGTCTGTTATTCATTGATGGATAAAACAAAAATCAATCAGATACACAAATGAAAACAATTTACATGTGTCTGTGGAAATCTTATTAAATATGTTTTATCAAATTAGCTAAAGTCTTGCGTATAATCTTCAAATACCCGAGTTTAGATGACATGTTTTCGGTTTAAAATTTAACCTCGAAAACAAATCACACATAAAAAAATAATTTTTTAATATATATATATATATATATATATATATATATATATATATATATATAGTGGCTTTTTACAAACAACTTTAGTTAAAGATGATGTTTCTTGTTTTTAACTACCTATTCGCTGATATCAACATTGAAAAGTGGTGGTTTTTTACTAGGCGATACGTACTTTTTGCCAGAGAGTTCCTTTGAAATGTTAGCGTTTTTCTGAATTATTCCTAGCGCTTCAACTTGGAAGAATTACCCTTGCCGACTTCAATTTCCTTAATTACTTCAGTTTCTTGACTACATGCAAGTAGTTACTCAGTTTGGCATTTTAAATAAGATTTTATCTGTTGTCCGATCGAGCAAAACACTTTACTTACTGACACTTTTTCTTTTCACATTTTATCCATAATTAGACGTGCAGAAGAAAATGTTTGGGTATTGTCCACTTTTAATTATTTTAAGTAAATTAACTATTTTTAATGCTTTCAAAGTAACTACACTTATTTTAATATATTTTATTTCTAGAATATTATTGCCATCCACTCCAATTTTTACTGGGTAGTCTCGATTAGATGGTATGCCACGTGTTTATAGGATTGTCAGGTTATATAAGATTAATTATTGTGCGCATGCTAATACCGTGTAACTTGTTAAAAGTTGGCCATTTGTTGCTTGATATTCATTACATAATTTCAGGCAAAAAAATTCTCAGTCTTTATGTGAGTAATATCTATTTTAAGAGAAATTCTCCTGTGTAGTAAGAATAAATTATTTGCTTTCAAATTTTATTCCTTAATACGTAACCACTGATGTTTTTGCTCTTTATTACGTTTTTACGCCATTTCCAGCTTTCTTATGATCTCACTTTTTTCCCAGCATTCCTTACATATCTTTACACATATTTACAACTTTCGTCTGTTCTTTCTCATTTAGTAGCTTTCGTGGGCACTCACTCTTTTTGCCGCTGTCATATTTCTTTATCTTTATGAAGCTTTCTTTTTTCTTACTCGTTTTAAGACTTTATGTCCTTACAGATAATATTTCTTTCTTATGTCTGTACAATTTTTAGACTTACTATGGCTTTGCCTTTATTTAGCTGCCCTATCTTTTTTGAAACTTTAAAACCTCTTAAAATTTTGTAGGTTTCCTAAGTCATTACATTTATGAAGCATTTCTATGTTCTTATTGTCTTCAGCTTTCAAATATTCGGGATTTTTTTGTAGATACATACGTCATTACACTTTTTGAAGCTTTCATATTTCATCACTATTTGTGTCTTTGAACAGTTGTAGTTTCTTGTATGTTACTCTTTTTGTAGCTTTCTTTAATTAGTACATATTTTACAGCGTTTCTATGACCAAACTCATTTGTCTCTTTTACATATCAATACTTGTTTTTCAGCTTTCCGATGTCTTTAATATATTGTAATCTCCCTAGGTCCTTACTATTTTGGGCTCCTTAGGATGTGCGTTGTAGTGCATTGGATATCGGCTCGGAACGAGAAATCGGGGAGCCGACTTCGGATTCCAGCCGAATTCATTGCATTCACTTACGCCCAAATACCTTTGGGAAAGGTATTAATCTGTCTATTCCTTCCAGTTATGGGTTAAATAACAGGAGAGATTGGGTTCTATAGCCATGGTCGGCAACCAGTCTACCGCAGAAAGCAATGGCAACTTACTGCGGAATAATCTTTTGCCCAGTCAGTCATGTCTCTTTCGAGACATGATCGCCCAAGCGTGTATCACGTATGGCACTGACTGTGTTATAATTTTTATTCATTACGTAGCCTTATTTTTACCATTCTTGCAGCTTACATGTATTCTTACTCTGTTTGGAAGGTTCGTATGTCTTTATCATGTTTGTAATTATTTTATTACGTTACTGTCTTCGTAGTATTCATATTATCTTTACGATGTTTTGAATTTTCCTTTGTCCTTACGCTTTTTGCAACTTTTCTTGCACTTTTTGTAGACTTCCTATTTTGTTACACACTTTTTGGCTTTAAAATATCCATAATTCTTTGCAAGTTTCTTATGTCCCTATTAGCTTTCGTACTCATTTATCATCTTTCCTAAGTCCGTACACTTTTTCTCTCATTTCTATATCAGAATTTCGTTTCAGGTTTTTATGCATTTTTTATTCTTTCTGCAGGTTTTCAATGTGCATATTTATTTTGTAATATTCATTTTAGTCTAATGTTTGCAGCTTTCGAATGTTCTTAATAATTTTGTGCCCTTGCTCTGTACTTACACTTTTTGTAGCTCTCATATACCATTAATATTTTTGCAGCCCTGACATGTCTTTCCTCTGTTTGTAACATTTATATATAACAAATTGGAAAAAAATAAATCCTTTGTCTATATCTGCTGAACTACACCAGTAGAAAATTCATGAATGGTAGAACTATAAAAAATAAAAATAATAGTAATGGAGAGAAAATGTGTCTGGTAAAACAGTAAAGAACCATCGATGATGCAGGTTTAGCAATAGACTCGATATAATCGTTCCAATTTGAAGTAGAAAACGTTAGCGCGAGCAGATGCAATTATTTACAATCTTAGAGTTTACCATCTATTCTGATGGAAGACAAAAATTTCTTTAAATCATTTAAAATATAACAGTTTAGTTTTAAGGGCATTATATTTACAACTTAATATCTCTGGTTTCCAGTCTTGCATTGGAGAGACTTATTTACTCCACATTGTAGTCACATCGATTAATTTTTTTAAAAAAATGTTAAATTTTGCAAAAACGCATGTTTACATAAATCAATATCACGGCATTTAGAATTGCGTTAACGTAGTCTTTGCAATTTTCCCCGATGTTAAATACTGAAGGGATTGTAAATAATTAAGATCACTAGAATAATGGCGCCTTGAGGAATGTCAACTTAACATCACGAACATAAGAACCGATTATTTAACACCAAGAAAGGCTTACTAAATCGTAGATATATTATATTTATATTATTTACTGAAACATGCTTGAATGAAGATATACTGCCTAAGCATAGTCACATATACACACACTCACACACACGCGCGTGTGAGTTTGCGTGTGTGCTGGGCATATTTCCCGTATGGGTAAAAACAGAATACCTGCGATCTTTATGGATAGTCAGCATGACAGTGGTCAAAAAGAGTTAACCGGCCATGGGTCAGGTATGACGATAAACTAAAAATAACCTATCACGTATATGTCATTTGGGCTTCATACTAATTTCAGGTTATTTGACCTGGATAAGAATAACTGGAGATATTTGTGTCAGAATAGTATCAGAATTTTCAACATCAATTGTATTGACTGGCAAAGTGATTAGAGACAGCGGCGAGATATTCCCTGTTTGAAAATATGTGCAGATATGCACATCACTATCGAGATTAAAATGTCGAATAATACACAATACAAACACTGATTGAGATTGTTTCTTTTTCATCAACATATATTTGCCCGTGCGTTAATAATTATATATAACAAATATTATATATATATATATATATATATATATATATATATATACAGATATATATTAAGAAAGTTACAGAACACGTAGATTTTAAACCGATTGTTCAAGCATTTACTTTTGTAAAGAGTGCTCAATAGAGGGTTGAACTTTATATTGTAATTGTTGTTACAATGGTTTATACAAGCATAGTATCACTACAGGAAAATTCTCCACTTCGGGGGATATGTGAAATATATGTATATATTAGGTTTTAGAACGTGTTCAATCTACTACAAAATGTACATTTTGTTTCAAAATTAAGGGGACAATGTTTCATCAGGTAGAAAACGCTATATCTTTCAGGAATGGACTGCATTTACTACCTGATGAGACACTGTCCCTTCAATGTTGAAACAAAATGTACACTTTACAGTAGATGTTAATTGGAACATGTTCTAAATTATAATTTATAATAAATATTCATATCTCTTCTTCTTTTTTGAGCACTGTTTTAAATTAATATTTTGAACGTTGTAAATATTTTCTTCGTTCCTTATTCATTCATTTATATGCAATTGAGTGCTCATTTTAACATATTTCTAAATTTAGAATAGGTTATTACTGTGCTATTATTAACTTGAATACCACTTTCCCTGTTATAATAGGTCATATAATAACAGCAACTATCTGTAGCGTAATTCTGTCACCTTACTGACATTTTATTATACCGTTTACATGGCGCGGAATAAGGAGTTTTATTTATTTGGTTCTTTAAAGCGACCAACATAATGTTATTTCACTTTGTAAGTGCGTACTGTTCCAAACCGTTTCAATGATTATAAATATTGCTGCCTTTTTTTCTGTGGGCTGAATATGTAATATACCTATTTACATCAATATGACTGATGTGTAGAACTCATTTCTCAAGGAAGTAATGTAGTTGTAAAGTACTCTTAACATACGAATAAAAGTTCAGCTTTTGGCTACTTTTCGTTAGCTTGTATTAAGACATTTAATTTATTCGAAAGCGTAACCTATTTTTTAAAAGAATTTTTTTTTTCAAATTTTACAAATATTGTAACAGCCATAATTACTTCGTGTGTTTGCCTTTTTTAGATACTTTTATTTATGGAGGTATCGAAACAGGTATCATCATAATCCTATACAAAAAATCTTATTTATAATCCATATAAATTTGAAACATGTACGTTAGTTTCTTTTGTATATAACCGCAAGCAAACGGTATTATATTGTTAAAAAAAAACTAAAAAGAAATTATATTTCTTTTAAGTTAAGCTCAAATGGAAGCGTGATGTGCGTGCATTTTATTTGCTTCAATTCACTATTCCTTTTATTTGTACGCAAATAGAAAAATATCGTAATATAAATTTCGAAAGTTAAAAATGAAACATTTATAGCACGAAATAAAATATGCTGCAGGGATATAATTGTACAGGATATAAATAAAAAGTCAATAAAAATAAGATTATTTTATTATTAAAATTTAAGGTAAGATCAGCACAGATAGAGTGGAAAATGAGAGTGGATCTCCTTAATAACACTACAATAAGGACGCTGATAACTTTATAAATATATATGACAATGGTGAAATACTGGAAACAGGGTATATATATATATATATACATATATATATATATAGAGAGAGAGAGAGAAAGGAAGCGAGAAATAAAGAGAGAGCGTGTTTCCTCGCGTTTCACAGTTAATGTGTTCCTACATAGGTATGCAATATTGATTTTATTATTTAGTTATAGTTTAAGCATATATCAACAAAACCCATACTAACATTAACCCAATCTCTATCTGTATTAACCTTTCCCACATTATTTTATAATATTTCTTGTATAAAGAATTTCGTATTTATGAAAATATATAGTAAAATATCAGTTTACATTTCTGCATTAAATGTTGCACATTACCGTACACACTCGTAAAGTACTGTACGCATATATCGCACAATATCAAAAAAATAGTTAAGTAATCTTATTTAATTAAGAAATGTAGAAAGGGCACATGAGTTAGAAAACTTTTCTTGCTAAGTAAACATTTAGTAATATTTATAAGCAGATTTACATTAGAGCACTGCATAGCAAATACCACCTTATTCGAAGACAACCATATAATGTAGAGTACACACGCAACGCTCACATAATCGTATAAAAATGATATTACGCTCACTTGATACAGTATATATAGTCATCTTTCTCCTGCTATGTTATGCAACACTCGTTACGTCATCCACCTGATCAGGTCCTTCAAATGTTATCCGCTGCTTTCCCCTGTCTCTTTTCCCCTCTATCTGGCCTGTTAGTATCAGGTTCTCCAAGCCCTCCTTTCAGATTGCATGTCCCAGGAAGTTTAGCTGCGTATCCTAATGCTCATTATTAATTTCGTTTTCGTTTCCATCCTTTCCAAAACCTCATCATTGCTCAAATCCAAGATATTCGCAGACTCCTTCTATAGTACCACATTTCAGTTGCTTCAAGTCTTTCCTTCATCTTCAATGAATATTGTCCAACATTCACAGCCATATTGAAGAATTGACATCACATAGCGATCCAGTATTTTCTTCTTTGATTTTAGCGAAATTATCCTGTTTCTTAATACATTACTCAACTTCTGGAATGTTTATTTCGACATGGAAATTCGCCTTCGGATCTCTGTGTCGCACTTTCATCTGTACGTATACACGTACAATATAATTTTGCTACATAGAATACATCCGTACGATTCATGCACATAATATACAAATGTTATTCCAGAAATTAAAATTTTCGTTTTATAATCGTAAAAACTTTCATAGTTTCACTGTACAGTATATCTATCTATCTATCTATCTATCTATCTATCTATCTATCTATCTATCTATCTATCTACAGAGGAAACAGAACGACAAAGATATGATTTCTCAGCTGCATTATTTGACCTGAACAGAGATAGCAATTTAACAACACTGTAACTACAGGATTTATTACCAGCTATGAATCTACTACAAGGTTTTCCACTAGCAATGCTAATCGTGCTCATGGGATAATGCAGACTGATATACTTTAACAGTAGTGACAAATCTCTTTGCAATACATCTGTCATTTTTGTAATAAAAATTCGTGTTTATATGCTCACACACACACACACACACACACACACACACACACACATATATATATATATATATATATATATATATATATATATAATATCAGGGGTTAACCCAAGCCTTGTGACTGAAATTGGCTAGAGGGTAAGCTTTGGTATCTGTCGATGTTTGTGCTAGGAGGAAGTTTGAAATCATCATAGCTAGTTTTGGACGCACTTTCCATGTTCTGGTTGTTGATCACGCCACATAACCGTGATATTCGTTAAAAAGTTCCTCTCGCTACCCGCCATGTTTGTTGTCACATCAGTATGGATAGTCAATTGAGACGCCATAATACGTTTAGAAGCTCATTCTACGAACACGTTCTTTTTCACTTCACAAATAAATTTCAGTTTACTAAAAAGTTTCACTTTAGCAATAAGTTTCAATTTAAGTTTTTTCCACTTAAAAGAAAATGACTTTTCATTGTGTTGTTCCTAACTGCCAAAGAAATTATCTTAAACTGCCAAAAATCAGCGTGTTCAGATTTCCCGAAAATCAAGTTATGTGCAACAAATGACTTCGCGCCATCAAACGGATAGATTTTGCATTTACCAAGTATAGCAGAGTAAGTCAACAATTTCTTATTTAGTAAAGTTTTTATGTTTTAAAATCAGTTTCAGAATTTTATGTGGAGAAAACTTTTATTTAATTGCAGATCTTTTAAAATTTTGACATTTTGTTTGAATTGAAGTTTCTCATTGTTGAGGATTTTCGTGTTTAAAAATTACTTTTAATGAACTTAAGCATCAATAATATTTTTTGAACCTAGTAATTTTTTTTTTAATCGTATCACCCCGAGCAAGGCGGTAACGCCATTGATGTGCAGGGGGCTACGTAATAGTGAAAAGATCGGAAAAGAGACAGCCGGAAACCATATCCTAAACAGTTAAACAGGTTCAATAGACATGGGTAGAGTGTGAACCGGGCGATAGATTGATCCATCTACTCCAATTGAAAAAAAAAACAATGTGAGAAGATTGGAAAAGAGAAAGCCGGAAACCACATCCTAAACAGAGAACAAGGGATGAGCCTCTTAAACTGTTAAATAGACGTGGGTGGTGTGTGAACCGGGTGACAGATCTATCTACTCCAATTGAAAAAAAAAAACAAAAAAAATAAAAAACAAAGTGAGAAGATTGGAAAAGAGAAAGCTGGAAACCACATGCTAAAGAGGGAACAAGGGACGAGCCTCTTAACTAATTAAAACATTTATTTTCTTTAAAAAAATTCCGACTTATAAAAATAAATTAAATTTATAATGATCTTTTTTCTTTTTCTATTCATATTTTTACGAGATTCGAATAATTATTTTATTTTGTAGAGAGTCTCTTTTTGAACGTTAAAATTAACGAAATTAAGGTATCCATAAAAATAAATTTTAATTTTTTGACGAATGGTCATTGCCCTTGAGTCAGCTACAACTGAAGAATATTATTCTCTCACGTGAAACTTTTGCTAATACAAAATTGACTGGTAAAAGTTTTTTATTTTTATTTTTGCTCAGTAAATGGTCTTATGTCAGTGGGAACAACATTCTCTCGCGTACAAAAAAGTTAATTGTTGTCCATAACAAAAACTTTAAATTTCTTTTGTTTCAATTGTATCTGTTCATTTACATATCAGAGTATTATGGATCAATTACTATGTCAATTAACTTTTTTTAGGTGTGTGAACTGCATTTTAATGCTAAGGACATTTTATGGGAAACTTACCATTTTGATGAAAAAAGACGAAAAAGGCTAACAGCCAAGCTTAAGAATCCGCGCATACGGGAAGGCCAAACTAAATTTCCAAATAAATTCCCAAATTGTCCCTCCTAAATGACCTCAACAAGCTCTATGAGATAATTACCAGATTCTAGGAAAATGCGTTTGGAAAACTCCTCATTGAAAACTGCTTTGGCACAAAGTATCGCCGATGAGGCAGAATACCAAAAAGAAAAGGGGTTTAAAACCTCGACGAATTTGAAAAAGCATTAAACTTTCTGGACAAATAATACTGAAGTATTATTAGAAAATAGGGGACACATTTTATATGTCACATCATCAAATCCCCATATCCGAAATATGTCTCTCTCTAGAGGTTGAAACTGACTGCACAATACATATTTTCTGTGGTGATGTACAAATACAATTTATAGGGGAATAGAAAATTCCTACACATGTAAGTGGCATTATCACTCTTGAAGATTTACTTAATAATATGAGAAAACTTGATATTGAGGATCCAGCCAACTGTCCAAATATCATTGCTTTGTTGAATTTAGTAATTTCCTTGTTGTTATTGATTGAAGACCAGTCTTTTCAAAATTTTACAACCCTAAAATTTATATGTGGACAGTTATATCTAAGAACAAACCTAAGTTAGCGTATTCAGCGGAAATGTTAATTTTTTGTTCCTTATTTTACAACTGCTTCACAAAAGGGTACAGACTATTAAGAGTTAGAAATAAACTCATTTTGTCCAGTTATTCTACCATCAGAAGATTAAATCTAACAAACTATATGAATTCTGTAGTTGAACAAGATGACAACAATTTTTAATGTGCATCTAAATTTATTACAAATGGAATTTGTCTGTGTATATATGTGCGTGTGTGTGTGTGACTGTGTGTGTGTCCGTTACCTATAGACTCCGAAACGGCTGAACCGATAATCTTGAAATTTTACACAGTTGTACTATAAGCGTCTGCGAGTAACCTTAGCTAGGTTTTGTGTCGAGGTACCCCCGATAAATATCAAAAATCGATAATCGAAAAAATCGTGTTATAGAAGGAATGGTCCGATTTGAATAAAATTTCATACACTCATAGACAAAAACTTAATAAACGATATTCAGAAGTTTCAATGTTGCAGTTCATACAACAGTGCAGAAAATCGATCATGTATATATATATATATATATATATATATATATATAATGCATGATGTATGTGACTGTGCCTATTTATCTGTCTAACATGTCTGTATATTTTTTAGCGTTTTTATTTTAGTTTTTGCTTCAGGTTTGGCTCTAAATAGATAAAATTGTAGTTCTTAGTCTCAGTCATGATACCATTTACTCAGAGGACTTATTTAGCCTTCAAAGTTCAGTTTACGACAAAAAAACATATTTGGTATCGATACTAGGAAATCAAAATTTGAATTGCATCCGTTCATTTTTCTTTCAGTCGAAGGTTTCGTTTTAACTAGATACAACTATTGCTTTTTAGTCTTTCGTGCCAACGTCTAAAGAGTCTGAGCTCCAGGACCATATATTAGTTTTAAAGCTTTCATTACACCCGAGCAACGCCGTGTTATAGTGCTAGTAAAGAATAAATTCAAATTATTATCGCAGGACGATAAATCAATATATTTACTTGTTGATGAGATTCATTTAAAGCCATACATTGATTTTAAAGGTGGGAATGTAGTTGGCTTCGTCTGCAATAGTTATGAGGCTG
The DNA here is from genome assembly GCA_037127315.1 of Ascarosepion bandense. Taxonomy (NCBI): domain Eukaryota; kingdom Metazoa; phylum Mollusca; class Cephalopoda; order Sepiida; family Sepiidae; genus Ascarosepion; species Ascarosepion bandense. The sequence continues at coordinate 42,747 of JBBBDQ010000980.1, read as the reverse complement.
CAACAATTGCCTTTGTTTTCATGATGAACAGTGTTTGTTTAAAATACAAGGATGTTGTGTATATTATGCGTACTAAATGTCTTAAAGCACACAATTTATTTGACATATTAAAACAGGTAATAATTGGATTAGAGGTTATTGGGTTCAAAGTAATATCTATTATAACAGATAATAATGCTATTAATAAGAAAGCCATATCATTATTTTGTAACCCACCAAACTTTCAATTGTATATCAACACCCATTTATTAAGTCTATGCCAGTTTTCTTCATAATTTATTCTGTTCACATTTTAAAGTGCATAAAAAACAACTGGCTTGGCCAAAAAGATGTCAACAAATGCATGAAATTCCGTAAGTTTTACGATAATAAAAATAATCAATCAGATACTCTTCTATAAATCCCATTTACTAATTTCCTGGAAATGCACAAACATGAATCAGAGTCACTTCTCAAATTTTACTACAGATTAAGTTTAAAGGCTCTTTATCCTAATAATTTGTAAAGGCAAAATGTAAATTATGTAATGTAAATTTTTAGTGAATACAAAATTCAAGGAATGTTGAACTTAGGAAACGGAAATGTTTACCAAACTTTGCAGAAGTTGCAGAATATACATAGATATTTCACACTAGGTGGACAATATTAAATGTCAAAAAACCATTTAAGGGTCGATGGCTAAACAATAAATATGCAAACTCACTTACTAATAAAGACAATGATCCAAATTTTATATTTCTTAATATTTTTATAATTGTTTAGCGAGTTGGAATAATATTCAAGAGTCTAGTAAGAGGCTAACAAGCGAAACCTTTACAGCGTTACATCAAACCAAACATGGAATTCTACAACTGGCTGTTTATTGCATAGAAGAATTAAAAATGAAATATATATTACCTAGCAAATTCCAGACGGATCTCCTGGAGTTAAGTTTTGGCAAGTATCGACAATTTGCAGGTGGTTATTATAATATATTGATACGTCAATTATTCACGTGCGAAAAAAAATTAGAAGTTGTCAGTTTTCAAATTAAATTTGCCACCTAATAACAAAAGTATTGATCTTAGTAATTTACAAGAAATTATCTGGAATTATATAACAGATGTACAACAGTTAGATATTCATAAATTTAATATAGATGTCACAGATGATGACATTATTAAATGTAGGGAAGTTTTCCTGTAATAGTTTAATTAGGTTATTGTTGTCATGCAGTTTTCAAAAAAGTAAAATGCAATATCTGCAAAGACTTAATAAATGGAGTAATGACAGACAATGCAGAACAAATACCTGAAAGTAACTGTTATCTTCAGGATAATAACAGAGGCTCCCTGCTACACTCCAATGATACAACAGCAAATTTTGTTCTTTAAAATTACGTCGTTTTGGATAAACTATGAAATAGACACTTTTTGTTTTATTCAATAAAGCAGCGCAATTTAGCTGTGTACATAATTTTCAATAATTTGTCAGATTATGACATTTTATTTCATGTAGATTCTTGTGATGATGGTCTCAATAAAGTAAAATAGAAAAATTTTGGTGTGGACTTTTACAAATGCATAATTAAATAATTTTAGCAAAAGGAAAAATGACAATATAATGTCAAAAAGTTTAAATATAAAAAAGAAAAGTGAAAACATTTTATAAATAAATAAATAAACAAATAAATAAAACATTTTTAAATATTTATTGTGTTTTGTCATTCTTTTATTGTCATTAATTCAATTTTACTTAAACTTCAAAATCAGTATCTGCCCTTAAATGAATTGTCTCCTTTTAGCTTGACTACACTTGATGAATTCATATTTGAGTGGAGAAACCTTCTTAACGAAGGTCACGTCATTATGCTCTTCTTGCCAGAAAATGTAAGAAAGATCTGCTCAGCATGGTTGCAGTAAACCACAAGATGAGTGGGTATTGAAAAAGCAATTATGTCCTTGAGCAGGGGTCTTAAATTGGGATTATCTATTCATCCTGGTAGACGGATATCCTTGAATAAATGCCCTTAACCGTTATATTATATGTATTACAAAAATTAACAACGAAATAGTCTTTGACAACCAGACAATTAGAAATGATTTGTTTTAACATTATTTTTAATCGATACTCCTATTTAAGTAGATATTCTGTTTATAATCAAACAGTATTATATATTTATTTCTACCGACCTGATTATTTAAGATAAACTTTTATTACATATGTATATATTGCATATATGTAGTTGTGCAACGAGTTATGGTGAATATTATGCCTAACGCTTTGTTCTCAATTTGCGAATAATTCCTCTCTGCTGGTAACAACTTTCTAGAGGCGGGAGCTATAAGTTTCCTTGTGACATCCTGCATTATGTTTAATATACAAGCTCCTACTACGTGTGATCTTGCGTCACTAGCAATGATGATTTTAAGTTAGTTAGTTTAGTCTTAGTTAGTTAAAATGCGTCAGTTGTATATCAGATGTTGATCATTTTATAATTTTCTTAAAAGCTTTCCTACAATATTCCGTCCAATTCCATTGATTATCTTATTTCAATAGTTCATCTGTGGAGCCCTCAATTTGTTCATGTTTTCAATAGAGTTGCCGAAATAGTTCGCTAGACCAAGAGAGCATATCAATTCTGTGACATTTTTCGGATCACGCATAACCTTTATTGCAGATGTTCTATCTGGATCTGGTTTTCTGCAAATTTCATTGATTATATGGCCAAAATACTTGAATTCTTTGAAATATCACATTCTTCTCCTTGACTTTAAAACCAAAATCCTGAATTCTTTTAAAGACGTTTTTAATGTACGTTGCGTGGACTTCTACGTTATCGCTTTTGATTAAAATGTCGTCTGAGTAAGCAGTACAAATTTCTGTCCCATGAGCATGGTATCCATAGTCTCTTGGAAGATTTACGGTGGTATTTTATCTCAAATGGCAATCTGTGATGTTTGTAAATTTTTTGGTGAGCATTGATATATAAAATTTGTGTATTTTCTTCTTCTACTGGAATCTGAAGATAAGCTTTGCTTAAGTCAATCTTAGAAAATACCTTACAACCGTTAAGCTTGGTAAAGATTTCCTCCGGGCTTGGCAGTGGGTACTAATAATCCTTGATAGCTTTGTTTAACCCAGTCGAGAAATCCGCGCAAACACGGGTTTCTCCGGATTTTTTCTTACGTAGATAATTCACTGAATTCGATATGTAAATGGATACCAGTTTGATCCAATCTATCTAACTCTATCTTACTCCTAGTTAATTTTTTCTATATTCACGTATCTCTTTTTACTGAATATTTTGCTTTAGTTCAATTTTAGCTATAAACTTATTACAGTGTCCCAAACCGCTCGAGAATATTTCGGGGAATTGAGTGTCTAGTTCTTCATTTAATTTTGTAGCTCCTGAGAGCTCGCACTATATTTTCTTACAAAATGAGCTAATGTTTAAATCCCATACATCAAATGTTGCATCCAGTCTGTACCCCTCAAATTTTCTGTGTCTTTCATAACAAATATTTTCAATTTTTTCGTTTTCCATAGACTTTTAAATTTTAGAATTACTTCTTCAAAAATGATACGTTTCCCTTTAACAGATTTTGCGAGTTTCTGTGTATGCATCATGGATGGTCTATTTAGTTTCCTGTATGGTTGTAAATTTATTATAGTTAGATCCAGTCTTGAATCTAACTGTAATTTTACCTTCTTATTTAAAATTTCAAGTTCTACTTATTTCCTTGTGTTTAGTTTGTCTTCGTAGTTCATTCTAGTAGTTCTTACCTACTACTTTGTTTTTTATTTCTGCATTGAGATGTCTGATGCTCCGTTTTTTCACAAACTAAACAGTTCTTGTATTTAAATCGAGTCTTTATTTCAGTGAAATCCATTACATCTGTAACATGCAGATGCGGGGGACTTATTTTTGATTTGATCTCTGTCATTAATCACCTTATATCTTGTAACTTTTCCGTTATCATCAAATTTCGGATTAACTTTTGCGGAGAGCGAAAATCGTATTATTTTACTTCAACTTACGTATTTGCACTACTGCCTATTCCTCGATATCATTAGAGTCTTTTTGGATACTCAAGCATGTTTTACAGTTTTCTGACAATTTTTGTAGCATTAATCTAGGCTCGAAGCTTCGTGAGCATTCTTTTACACCGTCCTTGGCTGAGACTAATCCCCGAATGAAAATGATACACTTAAAATTCTTTGGAATCAATTCTGTCAATTTAAAGCCATCGCAATTCTTGTTAACAATTACGGCGAACGCCGAGTATTCCTCATTTTTGCTTTTTACGAAGTTTACACATTTCCACCATTTGTGAAAGAGTGAAATCTTTGGATTGAAGCTCTCTGTAAGGCCTGTAACTGCCACGTCAAACGTCAATTTTTTTTTTGTTTATTCGGTATCGTATAGTGCAAAACGTTTGTGTATTCCTCTGTTCCCAATTTCCTGAGTAATAAATGTATTGTTTTTGCTTTCGTCCAATTTTGGCAATGTATGTTGAAAATGTCTTTCTGACGTCTGAAATAGTTCCCGATATTTTTATCATTTTCTAGAGAGTACTAGTGCAACCAGATTGGCAATTGGGTCTACTCCTGCAGCTTCTTCTCTCGCAATTACCGCCTGTGGAACTCGCTCCCATATTCTTGCTTTCCTGACGGCTACAACCTCCAGAAATTTAAATGCAATGTCAATACTCATCTATTAATCACTGGACTCTAGCTCTCTCCCCACCCCCGTATATCTTTTCCTTTCTCTCCACCTATGTGTCTGTCACCGCACCTGCATTCTTAGCTTTCTATTGCTCTTTCTAACTAGTTTGTACTCCTCACTCTTTATTAATTAATCTTTTTACAGTTAAGTAGCCCCCAGCTCATCAGTGGCATTTCTGCCTTGTTCGGGGTGAAATGATTAAAAAAAAAAAATATTTCTCTTGTGTTCCAAAATGCGTCTTGGGATAAAGTTGCCTCTTTTTAAATATTCTTTACTTGTGAGTAAACTGTCACTTCTAATAATAATTCATGGGTCTGTATTTGTCTCTCTTCATTTGTTTTTTGTGCTTCCATCTGTTTTTTCTCTAATTTTAACTGTGCCTCAATAAAATTTTAGCTGTCTCTTCTCCTCTTCTTTTATAATCTCAAGTATTGCTTTTCGAAAATCTTCCATTTTTGCTTTGTTTCAGTGAGGGTTTTCACTTTTTTACCGCTGACTTTGTATTCAATCTTATAAAAGATTTTCCTGCTTTGATTATGGTGTAATAATTGTTTTCGTATTTAGTCGCCAATTAATTGTGGTGACTTGCTCGAGGAGCAAAAAATATTGCCTTTCAAATACCTTTTGTTGGGAGTGACGAAATTTCTTATTCTATCTCTAATGTAAACATTTTTCTTCGTACGTTTTTTTATATTCGTCGTTAATTGTTGTGAGGAGTAGTTCTTTATTATTTCATGAGTCGTCGCTAGATTTTTGCAGGACGCGGTTTGCCAATTTTCAATATGATTAGTTCTTTCTTTTTGCTCCTTGCGTCCATGCGAATCTTCGTTACCACGTTGTTATGAAACCAGATCTTTCCTTTAATTTCTGCAATGGTTTTTCGAGTTGTTGTGTCGAATTGTATGGAAAATATAAATTGTTTATTGTTCTTTGTGTCAGTTCTTTCGAGTCATGTCGCCAAATTTTGTAGTCGATGTGAAAAGAAAATGGAAACCGTACAAATAAATGAACAATGAGCAGTAATTGTGATAAAAAATGTATTAACGTAAGGATACAGACTTGAATTAAGATTAGTATTCCAGGAATGCGGGTTAGTATGAAGTATATGTACAAATCTCTGGAAGTGAAGTCGTAGTATACTGAGTATGTCTGCGTCGGAAGCTGACGGTTACTGCGTAATAATCATCTCGATGAATAGAGCACAGAGCTACTATATACTTCTACGCATTGACTGCTAATCACTCTCTGGACTCTCTTACTCTCCAGTTAACTCTCTGTGATAAACCGGTATTCTCCAGTATCTCATATATAGTAGTAGAATATGTATACTCTGGACGAGTCCATCTTCAGAAAAAGAGAGAAATCTGCAACAGTTTGCCTATCGGATATATTATTACTATGGTACAGCTATTACTCTTTAAAATGAAATATAAATGTGAATGTACTAATCGTATTAGTAAATATCGTATTAGTAAATATAATCGTAAATGTGCTTTCAATATAAAGGTAATCATTTCCTGTTTACCTTTTTTGGATTACAAAATCTCTCTCCATTTCCCTCTCTTTCTCTCTCTCTTTCTCTCTCTCCCTCTCTCTCTCTCTCTCTATATATATATATATATATAGCTGAGAGTGATTTAAGATCACAGATTCTTCTTCATGGTAAGGCAGTTCAAGTCTGGATGCACTCTACATTGTGTTTCTGAATAATAGGAATGCTTGTTTACTTCCTTGATAACTGTTAATCCTTGATAAATATTCGTATGAATTGCACATAAAGCAGCGCCCAAAATATTATTTTGGTAATGTATTTACTAATATTTTCAAATACAAACAAAGGGTTTTTTATGATTAAGAATTTACAAATCTGGTACAAAATATAAGAAGTGAACCAAATAGGTTGTTGTAACAGATGTGCTCACTAAGACAGATATTTGCAGCCTTTAGCCGTGAATTCGACTCCACAATTAAGTTGTCCTTCCGCTGAGCAAGCCGGGGGTGAATTGTCACGGTAATAAGTCGGCTGTGAAGAAATATCCCCTTCTATGTGAGTGTGTTTGTGTGTTATTAAGATAACTGACAATGCACTGCTGTTATGAAATTTTGTGGTATACTATTTTGCCTGCATAGATAGAGAATGTGAAACTATAAAATGATGTTTGTATTCAAGCGATTGAGTATAATCTATTAGCTATTATCAAAGATGTTTTTGTAGATTTGTCTCTTTCAATATTTATTTATTGAAACTTTTCTTATTTCTCTCTGTGCCTTGTCCTTTAAGATTTAGAAGATCCTGGCCTTCCCCGTCTCCCTATTCCTAGTGGCTCTTAGCAAACTTTTTCCGGCAACACCACGCAATGTACGTTCTCTTATCCACCGGCTCAGGCCCTTCAAATACGTTATCCGCTGCCTTCCCGTGTCTCTTTTTCTTTCTATCTTTCCTGTTAGTATCAGCTTCTCCAATTACATATTTCTTATTGTATATATATATATATAGAGCACTATGACTATTGAGCGTGTATAATAATATACACGCTAATAAATCTGCCTACTTCTACCTAGCGCCTATAGCCCAGCGGTAGAATCGCCGACTGGCGCCAATTCTGTCGGGTTTCAATCCTGGGTTAAAATGCAGTCGGAGTCTAAGCATACTGATGAGCTGTGATACAGCGAAACAGAACAGTCTGCGGATGACTATATATATATATATATATATATATATATATATATATATATATGTGTGTGTGTGTGTGTGTGTGTGTGTGTGTGTGTGTGTGTGTGTGTGTGTGCCGATAGCTGAAAATATCTGATTAATATCAAATCTTTCGTGTGTTCAATCCCGGCTTGAAGCAATTGGATATCTTGCCGTGCTGATAAAATGTTATACAGGACTGTCTGTTGATGACAATATATATATATATATATATATATATATATATATATATATATATATATATATCAAATGAGTGAGATAGGAGTAAGGTAGAAATAGAGAAGTTGTAGTCTATGAACCTGTTTTGCACCATATGACGAGGACAACATCTTCCTGAGTCTTATTCTGAAACTACTTTTGTCTGTCTATATATATATATATATATATATATATATATATATATTGAAACTCGACAAATTTGAATTTAATCAGATAATCTAAGCTATCGGTGCACGGCGGGGGAAAGCAAGATTTGAGCATCATTTAATATAAACAAACATTGTTAAAGAACGATGTATAAACAGCTGTGAATCAATAACTACCGATCAATCCATTCATGTTGCAAGAAGTAGAATAGAGTTACGCTTTGCGTCGCGCAACAAATTGTACTTATACTGATTGCATATTATTTGGCCTACACTAAAATATTATACATTGAATCTTTTTTTTTCTCTCTAGTATTGTGTTTTTTAGCGATGAAAGAAGTGAAAACAGCGTTAGGTAATTACTGTTTTAAAAGCTACCATTTCCCCAGAATGTTCAATATATGAGACATTGTGTATCGCTGTATCACAACACATGAGTGTAGATATCTGATTTCTTCCTTCCTTAGAATTGAAACTCGAGGTATTTGACATCTATTCCGGAGTTTCTACCTCTATACAATCGTTGCATGACGGAGAAAGACATATTTTAATGTGTTTTATAAGTACTATAAAGAAAAGCCAGTACCCGTAAATGTTCAATCGATGCGTAAATATGTTGTGTTTTTAAAATCTACCATTTCCCCACGTTGCTCAATCGACAGGTAAGGGCGTATATAAATTCTATTTATAAACGACTTTTTACAAATGTTCAAAATCTCTATTATATAATTGTATTGATGACTTTATAATGCAAAGTCCCACTGGTCTAATTATATTATGAGCAAACGCTAAGTAATTTAATAATCAATATATATATATATATATATATATATATATATATACCTGTGTGTGTATGTGTGAAATCCATTTCTTCCAACAGTTTTGATTTATTTTCTATTGATATTCGTATATGAGCAGATAATCTGTTTATATATATAAAAAATAATGTTCAAAATAATTCAATATATATATATATATATATATATATATATATATACAGTATGTTTATTTGCATTTGCGTGTCTGAGTAATCGAGAAATATTGTTAGAAAATTATGTGCCCTCTGACAGGATATTAATCTGCGTCCAATTGATTTGAAGCGTCTTAGTTCACGCGACCACGAAGGACTTACATTCAAGTGTTCGAAATAATACTTTTAAACACAGATTCCCCTGATTCATCAGATAATTTATATCTGCTCATTTTTTCTATCTTAATGGAAAATAATGTAAATAAATTCACTTCTTTACGAAATCCATTAGAAAATGTAATAATTCCGACATATTCTTTTAATTTATTTGTTTAAATTTTATTTTTAATGGATACTCTTCTTTGAGTAGATCCTCTATTGTTTTTAGTTTTTTTTATATTAAATTAGTATATTAAATTGTATCTTTCTTAATAATCGAGAATTATAGTTGTAAACATATATGTTGGTTCGAATCCTGCCGCGCGAAGTGTCAATCGATTGTGTAAGTGCATCGTGAATTTTACTAGATATCGAATGTTTGAAGCTGTAATATCAACATCTACAGATCAATTGATTCATATTGCAAGAAGTAGAATAGACTTAAGGTTTGCGTCGTGCAACAACTTATGCTCACGGTGACTTTATATAAGTTGGCCAATACTTATATAATAAACTTTGAATCTCTTTTTTATCCAGTATTGTATTGAATGTGTTTTTGTCACTAAGCAAACAACTTTATTTAATTTTCAAAATCTGCTCTTTCCATTCCAAATAACCTCTTTTCTATGGGCAATATTGACTTTTTTTTTAAATGTCATGGTCTTGCATGTGTTAAAACAGCTATATATACTGTAGTAATGTTCTAAAAGAATTATAGAAACCGTTTTTCTTGCTTTAAAAACTACATGACCATAATATTACAACATTAAAAAAAATCTATTGAACGCTAAGCAATTTATCAACGGTTATAATTGAAGGAAGTAGAAAATTTACAATATTTTATATCAACACGTTTTTGTAGTTCAGTTATGTTACCAAAACGCACACCCTTAATGATGATCTCAGAAGGAGATTGAAAGTATTTGGGAACATCGATAAATGCATAACAAAATTATCTGAATTATTTATCAAAGATACATTTCATTTTTTAAATTTTTCTCTTATAATAAGCAGAAGATCATCTGTGAGTATGAACGGATTTTATTGAAAATAAGCAGGCACAATGTTTGCAATTTATTTAATCTGACACCCCCCCCCACACACACACATATATATATATATATATATATATATATATATATATATATATATATATAAACAATGGTTTTTATTATAAGAGAAAAAATGATCCAATATATTCTAACTACGTGAGAACTGTTATTAATAATTTTAACGAAAACTAGGTGCATGAGATATACTGGTACATAAGAGTATTTGCGCAGATAAAGTGTTGCTCAGCAAAAAATTATAAATATTATTAAATATTAACACCAACTTCCATCTCGATCAAAAATCGATTTTATACTTTTGCACGTTTCTGTCTTTTATGTTTCGGAATAGAAAATCAAGTAAAAAATATATTTCCTTTTGCTAAAAATATGACAAGTTCTTCTCCGCAAGGCACAGTCAATAGCACGACATTCGGTGCAGCAGATGATAAAAACAGGGCGACACTGTAAAAATATATTTGCTCGTGCAATGGCAAACATATCGACATAAAAATTTCATATCGAGAGACGACGAGATTTCCATGTACTATATCTCAGTACGAAAAATAATTTGGAACAACACATTCATATTCAATCTCTTGTATGTAAGAAAAAAGAATATTTTGGAGGGGCATAAGTTATGCCGTTATGGATCTGAGAGAGATACTCGAACTTCAGGTAGAATATATTCTATATTTGGACGAAAAACATTTCGAACCGCCATCAGGTATACGGATATTGATCCGAGGCAGCTGCTTGACATTCAACTTTAATGTGTTCCATCAGAGTACGAAAAAATCTTCAGAGATACCCGTGTCACGTTGGTATGAAGACGGTTCTGTTGCGCATTATTCATGTGAAAGTTGTTTTACGACAACACAAAAATTTCATGAATGCAAAAAAAAAGCATCAGACGTATAACGATCTCAAAATCGTTTCAGTGTATTGCTGTTAAATCTTTTATATAAATTAAATCAAGCAAGTACTGAAATTTAAATAGCTGAGAAGTTTTCTCTCAAATGACAGAAAGTGGGACACTGAGATGCGTAGGCTATTGGCATTGCCAAGGACAATTAAAAAAACAGATTAGATTGCTGTGAGACAAGAATAATTCATTGCAAAGAAATGAGAGAATACTGGACTGTTACATTATACTTTATTATTTGCTTATACGGTAGCGAATGTTTGACACTTTCTTCGAAAGAGAAGGAAAGACTTAGAGCAAAAGAAATGTGGTTCTACAGAAAGATACTGAGGTTACCAAGGACCAAACGTGGGCAACGGAGAATTTTTAGAGAGAAGGGAAACGATAAGAAAATTTATATTTAACATAAAAAATATACAGCTAAATTATTGGGGCAGGTCATGAGAAAAAGGTCATGGAGAATCTGATACTTACAGGACAGAATGCAATGTATGTATGTATGTATGTATGTATGTATACCACAAATAAGCATTTTGAATGAGTGGTAAACTTTGAAAGAACAGTAGCTACTGACGCATGCGCATCGTTCATTCATCAATGAATTTGAAAATTCTCGGATACTGTTTACATTGTATATAAAGCGCTAACGACCGTCAAATAGCTCAGAGGTAGACTAGCCGAAAGTTGTGAATTTGTTCGGGTTTTAACCCTATTTAGAAAAGTCGGATGTCTAATCATTTGTTTGAACTATATTTTTGATCGATATTCATATTTAAGGAAATATTCTATTTATAATCAAATAGTATATGTATATATTTTTATATACTGAACGATAAATTTTTGTTATGAAAATATATCATTCGGCAGGGTTCGAAACTGCGACTCCAAACAAATAGATCTGGCACGTCTTGGTTCACGAATGACCAATAGTCTAAACAAAATCAAATCAAGCCTATATAAAGCAATTTTACACAAGCATATAAATATAATTTTTTCATAATAAGATTACAACAGCATATATATATATATATATATATATATATAGGAAAAACTACTGAAAAGGTGTAAGTTTAAAAATATATTTTTTGACAGTATATATATATATATATATATATATATATATATATATATATATATTTGATATTTCAGACGGGCCTCGGCCTATCATCAGAAACAAATGCTTTTACAATTTAAACTAGGAACGTTCGTCGTGAGGAGCGTCTTTTGCGAGATGTTTATATCACGTGAAAGCGATAGAGTCTTTGGATATTTTTAAAAACGTAAACCTAACTTTAATACCACTTTTAAATATTGTTTTAAAGAAAAAATATGTGTATCTAAAATAATGTTTAACTATTGAAATACTTATAAAGATTCAAAATGCCTAAGTCCCTATTTGACCCTAGCCTATATGTATTTAATTTTAAAATCCTGTATTTTTCTTTCTTTCTGCGTGAGTATGTGGAACTAAAATCAGGACACACACACACACACACACACACACACACACACACACACACACACACATATATATATATATATATGCAGAAATACTAGTTGACAAATAGTAAAACGGAATAATGTTAAACAGACATACACGCTCATAACAATGACTAAATACTACAATTTTTGTGTTTTGCAAACTTTTGTTGAAAGTAACTTTATCGAGAGTTATTCACATATTTTGGTTGAAAAACAAGATTTGAATATTGTTCTTTTCGCCGGGAATATATTTTGACGTTAATTTACATAACTGCATAATAAAATCTACAGTAAAATAAAAGTGATTTTTTCTTAATTTTTTCTCACACTATTTCTCAGTCGTTTTTATTCTTATCATTTGAACGAAATCTGACAAAACAAATAAATTCCTTTGTTTTTAATATAATGTTGGGTTCGAATGCAAATTAGCGCCTGTAAACAATTTTATGTTGAACCATGTCACGTTTCTAGAAAAGTGTTGTTCATGTCTGTATTAAACTATATTTATATGCGTTCACTCACTGATTGAGCACTCTGGAAGAGTGGGAAACTTTGAAAACAGTGGCTACTCCGGCATATACGCATCGCTCATTCAATAATGAATTAGAGCGAGCTAGCTATTGGCCGAGTGTAATGATATACTCGCTAAAAGGTCCAGCTTCTTCTCCCGGACGCTCATGTCCTAGGGGTAGAGCCACCGACTGACGCCGATTCGGTCGGGTTTCGTTCTTGGGTTAGGAAACGATCGGAGACTAACCATACTGATGAGATATGATACAGTGAAACAGATCTGTCTGCGGATGACTAGAGAGAGAGAGACATGAGTAATTATTTAGGATGACTAACTAGAGAGATTTTCTACATGATGTTTAATATAAAGCTAGTATAAAATAAAGCATACATTGCACAATAATCATAGCGTAAGTGTAATATGAACTTACAACAAAAAGGAATAACATTTTGTACACTCTCAACTTATTATTTATTAGTATATTTATGTATGTGTATGGACCTGCTGATCTATGAGCTAAACATTCAGTTTTAGAAACGAGAAACAAGATTATATACATATATGAATTTATTGCAGTGATGTCAGAATTTTTAAAACCGGCCACCAAAAATATTTGTCTAAACTGTTTGCTAATCAAAACTTACAATTCATAATCTCTTTTATGTAGCACAAATCTTGAAAAGAATATATATATATATATATATATATATATATATATATATATATATATATATATATAGGAAAGAATATTAATAAAAAGTTTTGAATTTAAAAACGTACTTTTTTAAACAGTATTTGTTTATTTTTATTGTATTTTTATATTTCAGACCGTCCTCGGTCCTTCATCAGAAACAATGCTGATTGGTTTATCGACACCACGTGATGTAAACAAAAAAGTATTCGGACGCTATCGTAAAATACGTTTCCAATTCTAATTTAAAAATCACTTGTTTCTGATGAAGGACCGAGGACGGTCTGAAATATAAAAATACAATAAAAATAAACAAATACTGTTTAAAAAAGTACGTTTTTAAATTCAAAACTTTTTATTAATATTCTTTCCTATACATATTAAGACAGTATACGTGGATGATCATCACTATATATATATATATATATATATATATATATATATGTGTGTGTGTGTGTGTGTGTGTGTGTGTGTGTGTGTGTGTGTGTGTGTGTGTGTGTGTGTGTGTGTGTGTGTGTGTGTATAATATATGTTATGTTATCATATAATATCAGTTATGTTATCATTATGTTATCATATAATATCAGTTATGTTTAGAAAAAATATATATACGCATGAGCAGTTTTGCGCTTACATGCGTGCATGTGTGAAAGATGCAATGAATAGACAGTTCGCAAAATAAGGTATAAAAATATTAACAAGTACCTACTAACATAAAAGATGCCCAAAATGTAATTACTTTTAACTGATATGTGTAACTAATAATTTCATGTAATGAATGTATGGTAATGTTACTGTCTCCAACTACCCACAGGAAAATGGAATTCGCATTTATATATATATATATATATATATATATATATATGCATGTGTGGGTGTGTGGTGTGTGTGTGCATGTATACTTATATACAAGTATACATACATATATATATATATATAAATATATATATATATATATATATATAAATATTATATGTGTGTGGGTGAGTGTGTGTGTGTGTGTGAAACGGACATAACATTATCTTACAAAAATTTTACAGAAATATAAATACGCAGTGTATGTGATAATAACATTGCGCATATATATATATATATATATATATATATATATATATATATATAATATTTTATCTCAACATATTACACATTTTAGAATCTGTCAATATTAAGTAAGAACATTCCGTGATATCCTGGATTAGGTATTATGAAATCTATTTGAATATTCCAACTGCACGCTATGTAATCATAACCTGACACTGGTGTATCTCAAATCTAAAATAATCTAAAATGAAATACATAGATTCGCGCTCAAATGATAAACAAAATGATAAAATAATGCTGACTGTAACCACAAGACTTTTCATTAATCTGTTTTCTCATTATTTTTTATAATGATTGAAGCTAGATGAAAGGAAGGAAATGCAACTGTGGACAATGCATTGACAGTTTTATCTAAAAGATACGCGTATGTTATATGTAACAATATTACTTATTACATATATGATAGAAATAAAAATATTTTCTATTAATATGCGTATGCACATACTACATATCGAATGTAAAAAATTGAATTCCAGTGTTTATCTCTGGAGGATAAATCTTTTCATGCTACAAATTTTAGTAATTATGATCCTTAATATATATAAATAAAGAATAAATCGCAGACACTATCGTCCAGAATTATCTTCACAAATCTAATCGTTTTAAGAAAGTTATTATACGAAATCCATCAGTTAGTTAAGTGTTTTATGTGATACATGCTTGCGCGATTAGGTCACCAATGAAATATAAATCACTGAGCAAAACATTTCCCGCAGTAGTATGCCATCACTTTCTTCGGTATACTGTTTCTCAACCAGTGGTATAGAATTAAATCTGTTCTGTTTGTTATTTAACACATAGCTAAAAGGAGTATAGAAGGATAAGTACATTTCCCAATGGTGTTTCGCATGAGTGAATGCAACAGAATCACATTTTTGTTTCAAGCCGATATCTACTGCACAGAAAGAATTAACATTCATATCCACAGAATTAAAATACGCAATTAATAGAACATAATTTAGCAAAAAGTAATCATCCTCTATTTTTCCGCCTCGAATCCTAAAAACATGGACAGATCTTACGAAATAAAAAAGGCTATACACCATATTCAACGGAAGCAATGTAAAAATCAATTCTAGTTTATCGGATTTAAATGACCTGAAATAATTAAACAACAGAGAAATCACTAGTACATCAAAGACACACTCGCATCCTAAATATTATTGCATTATGTATAGTCACTGGACACTAACTGCCAACAGAGAGACTTAATATGTTTAGCTACGGTGAGGTTCAAATGACACATAGAAAATATATCCTAGAATATTCTTTCAGTTTCTTCTGTCGTAGCAGCTAAAAATGCCCAGTTACTTCAGAAAAAATGCCGCATAGATAGATAGATAGATAGATAGATAGATAGATAGATAGATAGATAGATAGATACTTGGTGAAACTACAAAATATAAGAGAAACATTAAAAAAGGCTAAAATTAATGGAAGCATAATTGATATAAAAGACAAGAAATCAGTACTGAATAATATCTGCTACAAACACGATAACAACGTGCTTAACGTGTCGGAATATAAAATGCACTCATGACTCTATCAGTCAGTTAAGTGCCATATGTAGAAAACGCTTAGGCGATGATGTCTCAAAATAGACATGAATGACTGGGGAAAATATTATTTCGCAGTAACTTGCTATTAGTGTCTGCGGTAGACTTGTTGCCAGCTAAATTTAACAATGCTGACAATAATAAACCTCTCTGTTATTCTGTAGGTGTTTTAATTTTGCCTTCATAAAAAAAATATATATATCACCTGCAAAAAAAACTGGATGTCTGTTTACCAAGACTAGAAAAATTAGCTTAAATACATGTATGTCTATTTTACCTTGACCAGCAAAATAACTTAAAATCGAATTAATTTTTTTAAGGCATATTAAAATCATTTATTCTTCATCAATTAAAATAGATATAGAAATCTCTGAACATTTTAAGCACATCATGCAAAATATTCTCTGTACAACCACCATTTGCACTTGGACGTGGTCTTTGCAAATACATTTTAGCCTACCCAATAGTGATAGCAGTCAGAGGCCACAGAATTCAGATTTTTCATATTCTGCTTATACGGCTTACCCAGCCACTGCATGATCATCAGCAAGAAGAGCAACCCAAAATGCTAAATACAGGGGGGAGGTGATACTAAAATGAACAGGTATAAAAATTTATTTCCCTGAAGTGTTCCGACAGAAGACGGTGATGTTATATCTGAAATAAAATATATTCTTGATTGTAAAACACTATTTATATTTCCCGACAAAATAGCCCGGTTGCTAATTATACAGCGACTGATATAATAATAATTTAACCAGGACAGGCAAAATACCCTATACGTTATTTTTTCTATTTTCGTCATATACTCTTTCTTCTTTTTGTATGTGCCTTGTATTTTTCAATCATGGCCTTCCACGTCTCGATTGCCATGGTGGCTCTTACCACACATTCTCTTGTAACACAACGCAACCCCCGTTCTGTCATCCACCTGCTCAGTCCCTTCAAATATGTTATCCACTGTCTCTTTCTCTTTTTTCTATATCTTTTTCGCTCTATCTAGCCTGTTAGTATCAGGTTCTTCAAACCCTTCTTCTTCATTGCCTGTCCCAGGAACTTCAGTTGTCTCTTCTAGATGCTTGCTATCAATTTCCTTTTCGTTTTCATCCTTTCCAAAACATCATTATTGCTTACATTCTCGGTCATTGCTATTTGCATCATACTGCTGCAGAACAACATTTCAGTTGCTTTATGTTTTTCATTCATCTTTGAATCAGTATTCTTTGCCATATTAAAGAATTGACATCACATAGCAATCCAGTAACTCTGTTTTTTTTCCTGTCTCTTAATACCCTACTCAGCTTCTGGATACGTCATTGGTCATGCTAATTTCTCTTTAGATCAGTATGTTACACTTTCTATCCTCTATCGGAACACTTCAGGGAATTAAATTTTGTACCTGCTAGATTTTAGTACCCCCCACCTATTTTCGGTTGCTCTTTTTGCTGATAACCATCCATTCATTTTTTTTGCAGTTTATTTTATTCCTTTTTTGTGACTTTCTTCATCTACCTTCTTTAGGAGGTCTTGTAATTTCGTTTTCGTGATAATCAACACTGTATCACCTGCATACCTTATGTCGTTCAAACTGTGACCTCCGATGAAAAATACTGACATAACATCTAGAGTCCTCAGAAGATTCTCGCCGTACAAGTTGAATAGACACATCTTTGCTTACGCAATCTCCTATCTCTGTATAACTGCTGAATTCGTTACCTGTCCGTAGGCAGGCAGTTTGATTACTCTTATGTCTTTCCCATAGATGTCGAGGCTGCTGTGCATTTCCAGCAGTACATTGTAATGTATTTTGTCAAACTTCTTGTTATAATAGATAAAACATATGTACAAGTCTTTCTAGATATGCATTGTTCTCTCGGAGAGCATCCTAATCCTGAATATGGCGTGCCTTGCTCCAGTGTCTTTGACGATCCCACACTGTTCTTGCCCTATCTCTGGCCTGATTCCCCTTCTCCCTCTAATCATCAGGATTCGTACTATCAGTTTTGTAATATGGCTCATTAAGCTGATAGTTGGATGAAGTTCGCCATTGTTTGTCCCTGGCTTCGATGGCAGAGATATTAAAATGGACTCGTTTAGGTCGTCTGGTTTTACACTACTATTATAAATTTAATTTAATTTATTAATTCTGTAATTTTCTTCATTCCAAATTCTTCCAGGGCTTTCTGCAGATCTATTAAAATGTCGTCTGGAGCAGCTGTTTCGTTTCTATTCAGTTTGGCCATCACAGCTTCCAATTTCGAATTTAATATTTCTGGTCTATCATTGTCTATTCTCAGTGGCTCTTTTTGTCATGGAAAAGATCTTTTATATATTGTTCTCATCGTTGGAATATTTCCTCTTTCTCCAATATTATCGTTTCATCCTTGGATTTTATACATCCTGTTGAGAAGCAGGTTTATTGTCCTGTCAGTTCTCTTGTTTCTTTACGCATGTCTACTTTATTAGTTCTGTTCAATCTCTCTATCTCTGCACAATTTTCTTTGGGCATA
Source organism: Ascarosepion bandense (assembly GCA_037127315.1). Classification (NCBI taxonomy): domain Eukaryota; kingdom Metazoa; phylum Mollusca; class Cephalopoda; order Sepiida; family Sepiidae; genus Ascarosepion; species Ascarosepion bandense. Next base: position 24,007 of record JBBBDQ010000980.1, on the reverse strand, counting down.
TCCTCTTTAGCCTGTCTGAATTTGATCTTTATTTCCTTGTATACGTTCCTGTATTCCATTCTATGTCTTGGCATCATATTCTGTCTCCTTTACATCATGGTACGAAACTTTTCAGTCATCCACTCATGTTTTTTTTCGTTTAGTTTTTTGGGGGGGCAATATTTTTAGCTGATGTCACTAGGGCTTCCTTTAGTGATTCCATGTCGAGTTTCTTTTTCCAATTTGTTCTTCATATTTGTTTTTCACCCTGTTAATATATTCATTTTGCAGGTGGAGATCACTCTTGAGCGTGTTCTATTTCAGTCTTGATGCTGTGCTAGGCTTCTTCTTTTACCGGATATTCACCCTTAGATTGTAGATGACTGGGACGTAGTCGCTTTCACAGTTTGCATCCTGATATGTTTTGCATTGAACTATTGCGTTTCTGAATCTAATGTTTATGGTTATGTAGTCTATTTGGTTATTCTTGTCTCCTGGACTTCTCTATGTCCATAAGCGTAGTGGATGATCTTGAATCCAGGTGTTAGTTATTAATTGTTTAATTGCTGTGCACTGTTGGACCCGCTTTTCTCCTTGTCCATTTCGGATTTCTAATCCAAAGCTGCCGGTTGTCTCTCAATTCCCTCTCTTTGCCTACTTTGGCATTAATTCAGCCATTATGATTCTACTTTCTTGGCTTTTCCACTGAGCCTTGGCATTGTCTAGCATAAATTATAATTATTACATTTCTTTCTCATTGCTTAGCATTGTTGTTGCATAACCTACTATAATAGATATGTTGACGTGTCTACATCTCAGTTTAACCAAGTGGGATCTCTCTGAAAGTTGGCAGTATCATAGAACGCATTTCTTTATTTCTTTGTCTAGTGTTAAGCCTACACATTTTTCGTTATGTTTGCCCCCTGTGTATATTATCCTGTGGTTGTCGATACTGAAGTATTCATTGTTAGGCCATCTGAATTACTCATATTTTTATATTAAAAACAACTACAGAGATCTTTAACAAATGAACTTTAATAACTGTATATGCTGAGTACAAGTTGTAAAAAGAAGAATATTAAAATAATTTATACGTTTATATTTTTAAATATTTATAACTTTTTTTGGTTTTGGTTTGAGGAAAATCCGCAACATATGTATAGGGGCATTTATTTGTATATTTATACTCTGTTTTTTATTGTTGTAAGTTTCCACAATACATTTTGAGGGGCAATTCTGACGCTTTATTGTATATATACTTAATTCATAATTATAATTTTTTATCAGTATCACCCCAATCGAAGCAGTAAAGATACGAAAACTCAAGTGGCTACAGGGTGTGGCATAATTACGACATGAAACATTAATAACGTGAAGAAAGAAAAGAGAATAGTCATAGGGATATTAGGTATCGGTTAACATTGCATATAAACTTTTGCAGATTAAAACTGGCTGGAAAGCATATAACAGGAAAGGGTTTCCCGAAGCGAGATGCGCAAGAAGGGAAGCTGTTAGCATAGAATTTGCTGCTCTAACTCAACAAGCTCTAATGTAAATTGATACGATCCTGATGCCAGTTTAGAATTGCGCTTAATTTAATAAAATCTTGGTGCCAAAGAAAAGAGATCATCCGAAGAATAACCATGGATATATTAATAAAAAAAAGGAACAGACAGCAAACCTTACGACAGTGGGTAAGTGACTGAACCAAAACCGTCTGTTTTCCTTAAAAATATTTCTGATTTTATCAAGAAGCTTAAGGTAAATAGCAGCGGTACAGGACCATATGCGGTAGCAATATTATAAGCATTGATGCAAAGTAGAACTATAGATATTCTAGATAGTTTCTGCAGAAAAAAATGTCTCGCCTGATAGGGATAGCCGACTTTTTTAGTAGCTGACCTAGCACTAAAGTCAATATAGTATTGAAGTTAACGCGAGCAGGCACAATAAATGATGCGCGATGGGGTTGACATCAGTCATGCTGATGGAAGGAAGGGAAGGATCTCTCAGATGACTATTGAGAAAAACTTCAGTCATGGATGCATTGAATGTGACAAACCAACTTTTACTACATTTACTGACTATTTTGATGTCATTTTGGACATCAGTTTCCATTTTAATCTTGTCTTGCCTTAATATCAAGTTTAAAGTAAAAGATCCTGCTTCACGGTTGATACAAAGTTGAGATCTTATGCTATGCGGAACGTCGATAATTAAATTTAAAACCAGTGTAAGACCATTTATGGAGTCCTTGAAGACACCTGCGTTAGGACGAAAAGGTTCAGACAATTTCACAGTCTGATAGAAAGGACTGGATTAAGTCAGAAATATGTACACAGATACTGTAACTTATTAGACTGTAGAAAAGATTTGTATACCATACCCTGACAAAGGATTTCGTGATATCCAATGCTACAGCCTGGATCTCAATGCTTTAACAACTGCATGATAAAATCTTTCACAAATTATTGTCAGTACATCGGGAGTTGACTTGGAAAAACGAAAGGACTAGTGCTTGTCTGAGAGAAGTCCCTGCGAGGAGAAATGATGACAAATTAAACATTGATAAGAGCCTCCAGTTGTTGGCCAAAAATCGGTAGATTGCTAGTATGACGAGAATCAGAACGTTTGGCGATCTCGACAGAGTCCATAAAAACGGGAACAACTGATGATGATTTCCAGCAGGTAGGAAAAAGAAGACAAAGCGGAATTTAGAGAGAGTACGACACAGTTTAGGAATACACTTTGTACTGCGTATTACCAGTGGCCATCAGCTATTTATGATTTTTGGGTATCTACGTTAATGATGATGAGATAAATCATAGAAAAAGGTTATTTATATATATATATATATTACATACATATATATTTAAACTATTTCATGATTATTCCATAACTTATTCTATTTATTCTATTATATATTTATCCTATAATACATATATATATATATATATATATATATATATATATAGTATAGAATATATATATATATTATATTATATAAAGAATATATAAAATGAAAATAGAAACGGCTATATATATATAACCTCTTCTATGATATATATATATATATATATATATATTATATATATATATATATATATATATATATATATATATATTTGAAAACGCCCAAACCTGTCTGCATCTCTTTCACTAACATACGCGGCATCCGCACCAACTTCCCCAGCGTAGATTCTTTCCTCCATAATAACTCACCTGATATATTAGCCCTATGTGAAACTAATCTTAACCCTTCTATCCCCTCATCTGAGTTCTGCGTTCCTGGCTACCTTCCCCTCTTCAGGAAGGACTCCAATGTTCATATGCATGGGCTTGGTGTCTATGTCAGCGAACACCTTCCCTTAGCTAGGGTGTCATCTTTTGAATCCCCAGATCATTCTTTCATGTGCTTCCGCCTCTCACTTCTCAGCTCGATTAGCTATCTCTTCTTTCTGTACCGCCCTCCTTCCTCCCCTGACTGTTCGTTACTTGACATCATTTCTGACAATATTGACAAAGCCATTTCTACCCATCCCTCTGCCCATGTATTCGTGTTTGGTGACTTTAACGCCCACCACACCAAGTGGCTGAAGAACGCTGTCACTGACCCTGCTGGTGTCCACACCATGAACTTTTCAATCACCCAATCCCTTACGCAAGTAGTGGACTTCCCCACGCGTTTCTGCGACAACCCTAACGGAAGGAACTCGCTTCTAGACCTCTGCTTCACTTCCATCCCAGACTCTTGCACTACCAGACAACTCTGCCCACTTGGAAACTCTGACCACACTGTAGTGTCCGTCAATATTTCACTCCACTCCCGCCCGACCCATGAAACACAGACAAGTAGAATATCATACTGCTATCAAAGAGCAGACTGGGATTCGTTCCGAGACTTCCTCTGTGACATCCCTTGGAACAACGTTTTTAGTCTTCCCATCGAAGAATGTGCATCCGAGGTCTCCTCCTGGGTTAAGGCTGGCATTGATGCCTTCATCCCTGCTAGGAAATTCCAGCTTAAATCTCATTCGTCTCCATGGTTCTCACCCGCTTGTTCGGCTGCCATTGCCCACCGGAATCATTTCTTCCGACTTTATTGTAACTATGCGTCGGAACAAAACAGGCGCCTTTTCACTTCAGCTCGTAATAAGTGTAAAAGGGTACTTAACGAAGCTAAGATGTTGTTTGCTGCCAGAATGAAGCAACGCATAGCATGCTCTAAATTCGGCTCTAAAGACTACTGGCGACTCTGTAAAAGAGTACTTAACAAGAGCAAGTCCACAATACCCCCGCTAATCAACAAATTTGAGGTCCTCACCTCCCCAGCAGATAAGGCTGAATGTTTTGCCCGCAGATTCTCGAACAATTCGAGTCTGGACTCGTCTGGAGTTTTTACACCCGACTTCTCACCTAGAACCGAGGCACAACTGAATGATGTCCACATTACACCTTCGCTTGTCTCTAAGATAATCTTAAAACTTGACCCTCACAAAGCGAGCGGTGGTGACGGAATCCCAACCATAGTCTTAAAGAAATGTGCTCCTGAACTCTCTTCTATCCTTTCTAAGCTCTACAACCTCTGCCTATCTGCTTTCCCGCCTGTTGGAAATCTTCCTCTATAGTTCCTATATTTAAAAACACTGGAGAACCCTCTGACCCTGCAAATTACCGCCCTATCAGCCTTCTTCCGATCTTTGGCAAAGTGTTCGAAGCCATTATCAACGCCGAGGTGGTTCAGCATCTCACAGCACACAGGCTCCTCTCGGACAAGCAATATGGTTTCCGCTTCACCAGGTCTACTGCTGATATGCTAACGACCATCACCGAGTACATATACCAGGCACTCGACAGGAATGGCGAAGCTCGAACCGTTGCATTGGATATATCTAAGGCGTTCGACAGAGTTTGGCATGCTGGTCTTCTATGTAAACTGCGGAGCTATGGTATAACTGGACATTTGTTTGAACTAATCCAGTCATTCCTCTCTAACCGCACAATGAAAGTGGTATTAAACGGACATGCCTCTCAGAACTACCATACAAACGCAGGTGTCCCCCAAGGCTCCATCTTAGGTCCTACACTCTTCCTGATATATATTAATGATCTCCCTGATTCCATAAGAACCCAAATAGGTTTGTACGCCGATGACACCACAGTTTACTCTCGCCTCCAACAAAAATCTGGTGTAGGCGTCAAAGCTAAACTTGCAGCCGAGATTGAAAAAGACCTCCAATCCATATTGGACTGGGGTAAGAAATGGCTAGTAAATTTTAATGCTTCTAAAACGAAGCTACTGTCAATTAACCATCATCGACAATCTCACCTACCTCCCATTAGCATGGACCAGGCTTGCCTCCCAGAGAGTAAAACACTACGCCTCCTTGGTCTCACACTTTCAGCGGACCTCAAATGGAATGACTATATCGAATCCATTGCTAAATCCGCTGCTATGAAAGTCGGTTCTCTGTGTAGGGCCCGGAAGTTTTTTCCGTCTAAATCTATCCTGCACATTTACAAATCTAACATCCGCCCGTGCATTGAATACTGCTGCCATATCTGGTCGGGTGCCCCTGCTGTTCTCCTCGGGCTTCTCGATAAGGTTCAGAGGAGGGTCTGTAATGTGATAGATACCGACTTGGCAGACCACCTGCAGTCTCTCTCCCACCGGCGAGACGTGGCTTCGCTGTGTCTCTTCTATAAATACTTTCACGGCTTCTGCTCCGATGAACTTAGATCACTGGTGCCCCCTAAATACGAATTTGCACGAGATACTAGATTAGCAACTAGATCCCACCCTTTTACAGTGAAATCCATAAAATGCAGCCGTAACTTCTACTCCAACAGTTTCTTTCCTCGCACTTCCCGACTGTGGAATTCTCTTCCAAACGATTGCTTCCCCGACGGCTACAATCTCCAGGAGTTTAAATGTAAGGTCAATAGACACCTCCTAACACACTAACTTGCTCCCATTCTATCAAACACTCTTCACATCTGCCCGACACTCATCCTCGCTATCCTTACTCATCTATCACCTTTTTCCTGACATTCCCTATGTCTATCCACTCCTTCTCTTTACCTTACCCTATGTAGCCCCATGCGCAATAGTGGCAGTGGAATGCCTTGCTTGGGGTGAGATGATTAAAAAAAAAAAAAATATATATATATATATTGCTCAACAGAGACTCAGTACATTTGGATATTGATAAGGTTGGATCATATCTTGAAAATAAGAATATATCTCTTTCCTTGCGTATATTATGCTTTTGATAAGTAATTGATTGTCGTTCATTTTATTTTAATTGTTATTCATTTTTGTTGCATATTTCCTATTTATTTCAATAACAAATACGGATGAAATCTTAATAATATTCTAATATCTTAAATATGTTTTTAGATATATTTCTAATTCACGTAAGTATTTTGTAAGTACATATACCTATGGCTATATATCATACAAGCAAAGAACTCAGTCAATGCTGTTAGACATTTTTTGCGACCACAGGTATCCTTACATCTGATCATCTACATCCCAAGACGGCAACCCCCTTTTCTTGACAATTATGTGTCAGGCGCAGGAGAACAGAAAAACATCTTTTATGTTTTAATCGAAGCCAAAATTCTATTTTATTGAATTAAGTTACTCTTGTGTTTCAAAATAGTATAGTGTAATTTTGGCAAATCTCTTAAAAGAAATGTCAATGTTATTTTATTTTAGCGCATCTTAGACTAAAGATCGTCCATTACAACCTCACACACACACTCACAAACACACACACACACACACACACACACACACATATATATATATATATATATATATATATATATATATATATATATATATGTATATATATTATAATAATATGTAAATATACATTTTTCTACACATCAGTCCGGTAGCACGACTCTAAATTTCATGCGCAACGCAATCCTCAGGCGCAGAATATCACTTTTTTAATATGTTGACATATATTACTTTGCAGCAATTGTCAAATCACATATGTAAAAACAAATACGTACAGAGAGATGGATATCTAGATATCATACTTTTATATGAGTCGAACAAATAATATCTTATTTTTTTAATCAAAGCCAAGGATCGTGTTCACTAATGTTATTTTCAAATTCTTTGTTTCTTTTAATTTAGTCAAACCGGACTCAAATTCAAACGATGAATATCAATAAATAATCGCATGGCTCCCATCAAGTTCCCGTTGTACGATCGAATTATCTCACTGATCATATCAATTAATATCTACCTGCTACTTCTTGTACATCGTTTTTGTGGGAATTTTCACTAGAGAAAATGGACGATCATGGCTTTTCCATCTTTTTTGGTCTTAAACTTTGTCTTTTTCTATACTTCGCAAACCCTGATACTTCATCTACTGCCACAATTTCGTGAGTATTTGGATAAGCATAGCCTTTATGCATTCGATATATACACTGAAACTCAAATTCTACATGCCTTTTCTTCTCCACAAACATTTCGAAATCTTGTCTTTATTTAAAATAATATCTGCCTACTTAAATTAGCAATTAGTAACATTCTACCCACTTTAAACAAAAATTTATCTGATACCATCTAACTGCTAAGGGTGTATACATACAAAATCAATTGTCATTATGTATATGCAGCCAAACATGAATTTACAAAGTAAGAGAAATAATAATAATTAAAGCAGAAATTTATGTCTTTTATAATATAGTGTGTCTTAATAAATATACCTAAACAAAAAATTTCTTAAAACTCAAAAAATTAAAGTTTAATCGAAAATTTTCAAATACTCTATCCAGATTTGTTTCCATGGAAGAAAGAACACCACGAAGAAATTTTAGTGTAAAGCCTCGTTGCAATTTTTTGGATTAGGTTGACATCTTGACATCTTGTTTCTTTCCAACTAGATTTGATATTTAAAGACGAAATAGTCACAAAAGCCAGAATATGGGGATTATTTTGATTGGCTGAAGAGGGAAATATTGAGGTTGATTCAAATCTGCTTCAGAGGCTATCATCGCTGATGGAATATCTGTGGTGTATTGACAGGACAAAATCTACATACCTTCCTTTCAAACACTGCTATAAACACCAGAAATAATCCATAACCTTATAATTTATTGCGCATGCGTGTCCGAATTAAAGGTTAATTTCGGCAAAGTTGCTAAAGGATGCATTATACTTCAGATCTGTTAACATAGCAACGTTACTTATACATTTTATCCGGCCACGTACATGGTTTTGCGGAAGAAACAGAACCTACAATTTTGATACTCCAGACAAAAAGAAATAAATAAACAATACACGGACCACAAGAAAAAGACAGAGAAAATATATTCCTATAATAATTACTTTGAATTGCATTTCGTATACACATAAATGAATATTAAACCATGTTCTTTTCCATACATATGGTGCTTTAATCTCATTTAGTCTTTCGACATGCATCTTTTATATATAACTTAATGCATGTCGAAAGAACGACAATTAAAATAGAATGAAACCTCATATATATATATATATATATATATATATATATATATATATCGATTTTATTATGCATTCTTTCACTTTATCTTTAAGAAAACTTTATATCCTCTATTCAAATATCATTACACGTTAACAGATATAATTAAATATTTGATGGACAAAAAATTCGTTTCTACTGATGTTTTTTTTAATTTTCTTGGGAATGTTTACTCGATAAAATGGTCCATAAAATCTACTTTAACATTTCGACATCGAGTAAACACATTTTCTCCCATGGATGGTGCACGAAATGCGCCTCTTTTCTAAAATACAGAATTGCTGTATCTACAAAATGATGTACATGCTGCATAGTGTTCGCGTTTTTAGGATATCGATACTTAGCCTCAGCGTAAGAAAACATTTCTTGATGCAGATATTATACTTTCCTGAAGACAACATTTTTCGATTGCGAAAGTGAGTTTCAACTGATGAAGTGTTTCGATTTTGATTCTAAGTCTCAGACTAATACAACGTTTCTCGGAAGTGATTCTGAAATTTAGATTAAGACATTTCTGGATTTTGATATTTTTGCTTACTGAAGGACTCATTTCTCGATAGCGATTCTTAATCTCAAATTAAGTCTTATGTTATGTTTGATTCTTAGTCTCAGCTTAAGACAACATATATCAAAATAAATTATTAAACTTAGGTGCAAACATTTTTTGCTACTGATAATATTGCACACAAGAAATCAACATTTCCCGACAGCGGTTTATTGTCTTAATTAACGACGTTTCGATTTCAGTTCTTCGTCTCAGCTTGAGACAGTTCTTTCTTGTGACTCTTAATATCTCTTTAGACTAAATTTCTCGAGAGAGATTTTTAGACAGCTGAAGGAATTTCCCAATAAGGATTCTTACCTTCATATTAAGGCAAGCTTTCTCGATATCGATTTTTACATCCAACTTCAGACTACATTTCTTGCTACAGATTCTTAAGACCATATTTCTCGAAAATTCTTTATAGCGATATTTACTATTTCTCTAGAGTGATTATTATCCTCAACTTAAAACAACATTTCCTGTTGGTTGTTTTAGTCAAATTTAATATATGATTTATCCATAGTTTTTCTTAACCTCTTTTTAAGGCAACATTTCACGTTAGCTATTCGTACCGTCTGCATGAGAATCATTTCTCGATATACGACCTCTCACTATTTAAATGATTTACCTTTTTTTTCTTATATAATTTGTACGTTTGACCACCTGTAATAATGTGTTGTTCTATTTTTTACTTCTCATTAGAGACTGAGATAGTTCATAGCTTTGAATAAACAGCCCTGCCTGTGATGATATCCCAAATGGTTTGCTTTCATTGCCAATATTCATGTTGCTGTAGCTGTACAAACAAATCTACGTATTTATTACTGCATATAAATTCCTATTTTCTTGTGCCTACGTAGATATCCATCGCATTTCAATAATTGAAAACCTGTCACAGAATGATTTATATAGTTTTCAGACGTTTATATATTCCCATATTTGCACACTCTTTTTTCTCAAATTTTTGTCTATTTCAATCGAACGATCTTCAGTTGTTCTTTTTGCTGCAATGATCGAAACTTAAATATTATTCGAGTGCCTCGCCTTCAGGTAGCACACTGGTCTCGTACTCCTTGAAGTTTTGGCTGATGTTATAAGTTCTCTGTTGTGAGATATTATTTGCCTTAATTTCGTCCATTTAACTCACGAATATTATGAAGATCGTAATCTGGAAAAAACATGGCATACACTTTGGAACCGATAGAAAGTGCATTAATATAGTTAAAGTTCAATAATATATTAACCAAAAATAAATGCATATAAAAATTGATAGATTTTCAAACAATTAAAAAAAAACGATCTAATAATATTGAATGCATTTCTTGGCCAGCTACTACGATTGTTGTGCAAGACAATATTTCTCTCCCTAACCTATTTTACATATTCATATGTCTATCATTTCTATGCTTAGCATATTTCTGTCACATAATATCGGGCCCTGCTGTTTACCTTGAGTTCCTTGATAAATTTGAAAAACAAGAATTAGCAATATTATTTTACCTGACTTGGCTTCAGTCACTCTCCACCGTATTTCTATAAATACATTATTGATAATTGTTATTAAGAGCTCATACCTATGCTACGTAGAACCTTCGAATATAATCGTAGTACGACTCTGGTATGGAAATCCCATCATCTTACAGTTGATGTGACTGCAAGTTCTTTGACAACTACTTATTTCTTGAAATTTTTGCTTGCGGTTTCCCTTCCGGTTGGATCCATGTCAGTTAACATTAAACTGCAAAAAGGTAAATGCTATGTAAATCAGTATATAATTTACTACTGATTTATCTTTCCTTTTTCTCTCTCATTATTAATATTTCTGTTTCTAACGAGTGAGCCTTTGCTGTCAAAATGACGTTAATATATGATACCTTTATAAATGACGAAACACATACATTGTTGTACCTCTTATTAATTATCTTGCATTAAGATATATATATAACAAAGGAGAAGAGTGAAATGCTTAAATATATATATATATATGTGTGTGTGTGTTTGTGTGTGTGTGTATACAAATATACATATATATATTTACACATATATATGTATTTGCATATATATTTGCATATATATATATATACGTATATATATATATATATATATATATATATATATATATACGTATATATATATATATATATATATATATATATATGCATATAAATATGTTTCATAAAAATGAAAAACAATGTATTATCTTTATGTTTTATATAATGTTTCATATGTCTTTTTATTTTTTACTTTTTGGCCTCAAATTATAAAAAACAGAATTTAGAGTATTTCAATTATACTTTAGCCAGCACCAAGAATCAATTTTGTTTTAGTTGCATATGAACATGTGTAAAGTTTATGCATATAAAGTCTTGTGTTTTTTTCATTCCAGACACGGTAAGCGCATTGTTACCGTGTTCATATTTGATGATATTAACTGTAGGATTTCTCTTTTTTATTAGTAATGCCTCCAATAATTTTAATCATCGTTGTCATGTGGATGAAGCTATTATGTATGTATCATCAACGAAGACAGCACGCTTACTTCTTTGAAGATCTCGATGTGTGTTTGAATTAGATCGCGTGGATTTGTTGTGGGAATTGGTGCAAGATCATTTTACTCGCCAATGTTTTTTGTAGTATATCCAATGTAATTGTTCACGGACTTGGATATTTAAAGGATATATTACTTCGAGTGGCATATAAATTTGTAAACAGCACTTGTAATCTGCAGTTTAGATTTTGCAGGTGAAATTTTATTATTAATAATGAGGTTGGTACATTTGAATTTTTATTATAGACAAATTATTTTTTCCTGCAAAGTGGTCGGTGTTGCGAATATATATATATAATCGATATTTTAGAATATATTTTCCTTCTGGTTTTAAAATTACCTGCAAGGAAACAAACAGGCTTATAACAATAGATCTTTAGAAAACGTCAAAAGAAAAATCTCCCTTTTTTGCTATCATTTTTCTAATGTAAGTTATTCTTTCTTAAATAGAGAGTTGATTTTTTGTTTAAACAATTGAAAATGATAGCTATTTTAGATTTTTGCCCTTGTGTAAAGACATTAGACAACATCTCGCTATTGTCTCCTCTTTTCTCTTACGATTTCTGAAGCTGAGAAAAGAACCAAATGAATTTTATGTTGTTATTGATATAACGTTCTGTTTAACCTATCGTCGAGAAAATATATTCACTGAATTACTTCCTTTTAAATGAAATAGACCATTCAGAGGGAACAAACTTTGTCAATAAATGAACAAATTACCTCTAATAAAAATATCAGACTATTATGCAAACACAAATATAGAACTACAAAAGAAATTCACATTAGGTAGTAATTTGTTCATCGCCTTGACGAGTAAAATTATGGACATACTACTGTATATATGTTATCATTTACTGACTTTTTACTACGGCTTAAAATTTACCACATACGTAATGCATAAATTATTATTTCAAATATATACAGTTGCTATGTATTTTCATATTGCAGATAAGATATTCCTTATTAGCTTATGACCTGATAATAAAAAGCGTATATTAAATTTCATATACTAATTAAGTCATATAAACTATTTTGTATTTTGAACGATAAAATAGAAAATAATCACAAATCCGATAATATATATAATTTATCAAATGACAAATGATTTCTATGAGGTTCTTCCATATATTCGTTAGTTTTATATTTTTTGCGCATGATCACGAAAAGTAATCTTTCGTGACATTTTTTTTTTTGCTTCTTCGTAACTCTGGTCATCCTGTGATACTATTGTCTGACGTTATTAAAATTTTATTTCAGAAAAGACACCCCTTTGAGATGGTTCTCATCAAACTAAACAGGTTGGTGAGAACGCGGAGAGGATGTGAATTCGAAGTTTAAATTTTGTTGAATCGAGAAAACCATTTCGGTACCATTTTGACGGTAATGAAGTCATCTCGTACACAGCACAAATGTCTCCAGCAGGTTTGGCAGCTTTGTGACGTTGATTAAAATGAAACAGAATATGTCGAACATGCTCTCTCTTGTGTCATTGACATTCCATCTCAAAGGGGTGTCTAATCTGAAATGAGATTTCAGAAATGCTAGACGAAAATTTTACATGATGTCCATAGTTACTTAGATGCAAAAATTATCCAGGAAGATTATTTTTCGGAAGAATCGCAAAACAACAGATGAACGAATATATGCAATAAGTTAATATCAGAATCTATATCTACTGTGGAAATTGAAAGTATTTGAAACGTACATCTATAATCTACAGCAAGTATCTGTTTTGACATGTTTTGACGTTTCGACATGTAATATTTGGTCATATAGTTTGGACATATCTAAGTATATACATACTAATAAAATATTCTTGTTCTTCCTATATGAATCTGCAGCGTACATACGAAATAATTTAGTATTTCAAATCTATACAGTCATTAAGTTCTATAATACTTCAGTTATAATATTCAATGACTTTTTTATCTGCTTATAAAAATCATATCTTTTATAAAATAGTTTTGCCCCAAGAAAAACATTACTGAAAATGGCGTCATTGGGTAAAAGAAATAGAGAAAAACAGGTTACATGGGATACCGAAAAAGAATAAAATTTAGGGAAATATCTGAAATTGAGTGAGCTAGAAAATGGCAATCGATGTTGCATTTAAATTTTTGGAGATTGTAGTTATCATTGATGCAAGTATACAAAAGAAAATACCACAGACAGGAGATGCGAGAAAATAAACACTAGAATATAAAGTGCTGTTACATTTGACTATTTCGACGGTAAGAGATTAGGGCCTTGATGGCAATCTATTTTCATGAGTAGATTCATGTCGAAGGAACACCAATAAAGAAGCTTCTCAGAGCAGAAACCGCAGTAATATTGGTAGAAAAGATAGAGTGAACAGACATCACGTCAGTGAGACTGTGACTGAAAGCAAGCTGCCAAGTCAGACCGTTTACGTTGCAGGTCTTGCTTTGGATTTTGTATAGAACCTCGAGATGAATAGCAGAAGCTCTGTGACACTATCTCCCGCGGGGATGCTGTCTTTTATTGGTTTAATACAGTGGAGAGAGAGGAATTAATATTAGTAGTATTATTGTATGTGCTTTATTGTAATTCGCGATGTGAGCATATGTAAAAAAACGATATAATACTATCAAATACTTGTAAAAGGGTATAGGAAAAATTAATTATTTTAATACTATAATATACATGTAAAATTTGGGGAATAGAAAAATTAACTATTTTGGGGAAAGAAAAGGGAAAATATAATTTTTCTTCTTTCGTGTTCGATGCGGATATTTTTTGGTAAAGCTAAAATTTTAGTCGCCAAAACAAAGTGTCAGAGTTGGTTTTGATGGGGTCAGACGGGGCTAAAATCTATCAACAGATATCTCCTGAGAACAGAAATCTGTGGGAAATTGCAAGAGTCTGAATATGATGTGAGCTGGCGATATCTAATTCATGGAGCTAACCCCTTCCGCAAATCGAGTGGGCGGAAATGTTTTCATGGGCCGAGGGCTTCGAGTCGGTCAAACCCCCTGAGAGCATTGGGGATGGTTATAAAAGTCCGGACTCGGCGAGAAAAATCAGCGTTTTTTTTTGTTGTTGTTGTTAGCAGCTGTAAGAAGCTGTGATTTTGTTTTAAGTTGGCTAAGTAGCTATCAACTGGGGAGCCATGACCCACAGCTTGTCGCCTACCATAGAACTTATGACTAAAGAGTTAATTTCGAATGAAGCCGGCGCCGTGTAACTTAAAGAGTTAATTTGGAAAAATGCGCCTTCGATATGAATCCCGAAAGAACGTCACTGCTTTTTTTTTTTTTTAAATCACGGGAGAACCGAAAATTCTGATTCCACGTTCGCTCTACTTCGGCAAATTCCGTTCAACTCCGATAAACTCCGATAAGGTCCCGACAGGACTTTGTTATTTTAGAAGTTGCATAGAGAATTGACAGCCCTGATTATAGAGAATATGTGAAAAGACTTTAACGAAAATTTAATGAATACGTGAAATGGCCTTAACGAGAATTGAAGAGTTCTGTTATTTTAATGAAACTTAGAAAACAGATTCTTATTTTGAATAATATTTTGAAAATTGGAAACTCTGAGATTTTGAAAACAAGCTCTCTGTCTCTGTCTCTGTCTCTGTCTCTCTCTCTCTCTCTCTCTCTGTTCAAAACCAACATTCCAACAACTGTATTATCTGCTCCTGTGAAGAAAAAAAAAGTAAAACATTATTTTTTTTATATATAAAGACATTCTTCGTAAATCTCCAGGTGTGTTCCACCCTGTTCATTTATTTTATTTAATTCTATATTGGTGCCGTATTATCTTTTTAAACCACAAGTGTGCACCAGTGTCCGGACTGGTTCTAAAAGGCGACTACTAAAATTGCACGACGCGTGCTGTATGATAAATTCACAACGTGGAATAGTGGATCATTGTTGCAAGAGACGTCTGGTAAACCAGCTTTTGTGACGACATCATCGTACGAGATAACCACAACTAGCAACAGCGAGCGAACCAACCGGCCAGCCGGGTGGTAGTGTCACAACTGGGATCGTCACGACTCTTCCACGAGAACGAGCGTCACATTAGACGAGCGGCCAAGAGCATAAGGCGTCAGGATTAGTGCCGTCTCGACCAGGATCTCACCCGAGGTTTGCTGGGCAAACGTGTCACAAGCAACAGACAAGACTTAGCAATAGTATTCAATGCACGGTCGAATCTACATTTATAAATATGCTAGATGTATTTTGATGATAAAAATTTTCTGACGAGAAATATTTTCTGATGATAAAAAAATTTTTCTTACCTATACGGAGAATATATATTGTTACAACAATCTGTTGACAATCACACGCAACACGGTCATTGCTCTACTCAAATCATGGTGTTGTGGGTGATATCATGGCTGATAGAGACGTAGATATTCGGCTCTATATCTGGGTGTCTTTCTTTTTATAAAGGAGATATCAACCGAAGAAAGACTGCCAACCAAGGCTCAAGATGACTCCTAAAGAATTTTATCAGTTTATTTTCATTCACAAAGCTTCAATCAAACTGTGGTACATCTTTCAGACACTCCTGAAATCGTGGGATCGCACGTACAGTCCGATAATTTAAAGAATTCATATTCCTGGCAAATGAATCAAGAGGAGATTCAAACCAGGACATCATGTTAGAAAGCTATCATTCTAACCACCAGGCTATGCGCCCATATATGATATATAATTAAAGGTCATCAACGCGTAGTGTGATATTATGCAACTCAAACCTGAAGTAATGACCTCATATAAAACAGCAGAAAAATACAAAGAAACTTTGATGAAATGAACATCATTAAAAAAATACATGATGAAAGCCACCTATGAAAATGAATCATCAAATGGAAAATCATTAAAAAAAGGCCTAAGACAAGAGCATACTAAATATTAATAATATCATAATGGGATAAAAAATAAGAAGAAAATAACATATGTTATTAATAATTTTCTTCTTGTTGCAACGTTGCATATTCTTATTTAGCCTCGCTTCAATTTCGCTCGGAATATAAATGCAATTTTTACATGGATTAAAATATTTTCTCCATCGTTCTTCATTAATAATACAAGACAGCTGCTGAGAATAATGACGAAGATTAATTATTAAAACGAATCAGAAAAATAAAAATACAGACATTAGTACTAAGGACGATTTAATTAGTTTAGAAGTAACAGTTTCATATTGTGTTATACTTCATTTAAATTTCTCATAGTAAATATCTTGTCTCAGCTGTTGGACTGTGTTAAATATTCAACTTTCTTATATGAAGGGTTTATAATAATTATTTTATTAGCATTCATACATCACAAAAATGCAAAATAGAACGAGATTAAAATAACACTACACCCCCAAAAAATGCAAAGATGTGCAAGTAACGTTGTAAAATATATTAAAATAGACAAAAATAAATCTGAAATAATATGAAAGATATAGCAACTAACACTGCTTGTGTAAAGATCTGGCATAAAGAAAAGGAAGAAACTTTTATATAAAGAACTATCAGTATAGCCCCGGGTTGGTCGGGTGTAATGAAAGATTATAACTAATCCATGGTCCTGGAGCTCAGACACTTTGCACGTTGGCATGAAAGACTAAAAAGCAATAGTTGTTTCCAGTCAAAGAGTAACCATAGATTGAATGTAAAATAAATGGATGTAAGCCAGATTTTGATGTCAAATAAGTTTTTCGTTGCAAACTGAATTTTGAATGCTAAATAGGTCCTCTTAGCAAATGGTAACATGGCTGAGACTAAAAACTGCAATTTTACATATTTAGAGCAAAACTAGAAGTAAATAACAAACTGAAGGGCTGAATACCTGATTTTGATCAGACATGATAGGATATCGGGGTTTCGATTTCCACTATGGGAGTCAAATAAGTCATCCAAGGATAAACTAACTTAAGTCCAGGAAAGCTTATCGTAACCATCTGGGGTAAAATTTAGAGAAAATGAGCTATATTGATAGCTGAATATCGGTTTTTGATCATATTTCATGGAATATCGGGGATGCCGATTCCGATATTGAGGACAATTAGTCGTCTGAGTACATCTATTTGATACGAGAAAATAATTTTACCAAGTTAAAGCAAATCCTGCACCAATAAAAAGGCTGAAATCCCGATTTTGATCAGATCTGATCGGATATTGGGGAATCGATTTCGGATATCGGAGCGGGGACCGGAAAAATATATAGCCTAAATCCTAATGCTTAAAGAATATTTGTGTTAAATTTACTGAGAATGAGATAAAAATTGTGAATTTGTATAAAGGACATACAGAAAGACTAAGAGACAGCTAGACAGACACACACACACAAACATCTTGCCTTTTATATATCTATAGATAATATAGAATATAACAGAAATAAAAACAAAAATATACAATAATATTTGGATAAAAATGTACCATGTTATCCACCGATGACGTTGATGATAAAATAACAATCTTTGCGATAAGTTCTCATGTTATCAGTGTACTAAAAATGATAATAATATCTGAATGGGACAACAAAAATCTAATACATACAAAAGCAGACCTGATATTAACATTGTTTTCTTCAAGATGCAACTCTTTATTTTATTTGTCCATGCATCATATTTTCTTTAAAAATTACGAAAATTGCTAGCTTTGCCAACTTATTTGTTATTACTTGATCAGCATCTGCGTTGCATGTCATCTGCTGAAAAGAATATTGAAGATGAACAATGAAGGAAAATTAGAAAAGAAATAAAAATTCAAAAACTAATAATAGTATTGATTTGAATCATTTATACGTAACATTTTCAAAATAAGTAAATCTCTTAATAAGTTAAAGTTTACGGCTACACCACGTTGAAAAAAACATTCTGGATCAATCACTGTGGTTAAGCAACGTCAAGCAGTTCAATAAGATGGCTGACTGCTCCAGAATCCCAGATGCTGTAGTTTTTCATGTGATAATGTAATGAATAATGGCCCAGAATTGTTGATAGCAGAGCCGAGTTTCAATTTCAGGTGTGTTTGCTAATTGCAAATATCATTGAGAATGGTATAAATCCTATTCTCTCCTAACGTTTAATGAGTAAGATATATCAATATTTTCTCATTGTCTAACAAATGCTTGCAGCCTAAACTTTTATGGATTTCAATAAACTTCAAACCTATTATAAGACGTAAAATGAATCATTGAATTGAAATTAATATTTAAATGTAATTCCTGTTGCTTTCAATTTTTGCTAGCGTTCGATAAGTCTGCATTCAAATTTCTGAGATGAAGCATTTAAAATTAATAATATTGTTTTAAAAAACATATTACCTGAAGCTAAGCAAAACCCTCCATTAAGGCGCAGGTGTGCGTTACTGACTGCCTAATACCTTCGACCTTGTTCCACACCTAAGCTTTGCTTAGAAAGGTTACTACTGCGCAGGGGTGGGAGGAGATTCACAGCAGGAAGAAAGGGGATGATGAACAACGGGTGAATGGATGAAATTCAGGGAAATCTCGCATTTAAACTTTTTGATGTTGTAGCCCTCTGAAAAGCAAGAACACAGTAAGTAGTTTCACCGGCGTGAAGTGCAAAAGTAAAACTGTAAGAGTAGAAGAGGCGGATGCATTTAATTATTTTAAAGATAAAAGGGCGAGATGTTGATGCCAATCTAATCTTCTTCGTCTTCTTCCTCTTATTTTATTCTTATTTTCTGTGCCATGTCCTTTCAGGGCAAAGGCGATCATCGCTTCCCACGTCACCATATCCCTGGTGATTTAGGAGTATTTATCTCAACGCTATAATCAGACATGGTTATAGATAATAGATGTGAGAACTAGAAATTTTTTAAAAATTGCGTTGAAATAAATCTGATATAAAGATTTATAAATAAAGATGAAGGCATATAAAACAAAATATATCGAATTTTCGAAACATGCAGGATGTTTTAAAATAGAAAGCAACTACGATTTTAAAACTATGAAAGCAACAATTTGTTGCGGCAAAACTGTGACCGTAAAAAGTTACCAGTTAATGACAAGCTAAAATACAACAGGAACAGAATAAAAAAAACATTAGTAAAAAATAAATGAAACAAATTTCTACTGATACCACTGAAGCCAAAAGAAAAAAAATCAATGATGTAAAAGCTCCAGACAAAGGTACACGAAATTCTAATAATAATAGTATAACAATAGGTTAAAATAGGAATAAAATATATGACATTATAAGAATTTTTTGTTTGTTGTGATTATGCTTATTTTTATACGGCTGTGCACTGATTTGGTATTGATTTCATATGGTCATTGCAATTGCAGGACATACGCTGTGAGGTATAATTAACATGCATTGTTCCCGGAACAGACAGAGTGAATAGTTAGCATATTGAGATGATATTCGAATTGTAACAAGAATCCTCATAATAGAGAGACAAGAGTTACTTTTATGTAATTCTGAAAGCAAATGATATCTATACATATAGTGATTTTTCCCAATCATCTCTTATATCCATCATGAACGAAATGTTCATGGGAAATTAATGCATGACATAAAATTAAAAATAAATTATATATTGTGTAATCCTCTGATATTATACTGTATAACTAGCAAAATATTGGGTTGCGTAGAAAATTGTATAAAGTAGTGAAACGACATAAGAATACATAATAAATGGAAATAAATTAAAAATATTTTTAGGCTAAAGTAAAAATGTTGAGCTTTTTTCTATATGTCATAATCTTTCAATACGTAGGCGTTCTAAATTGCGACTTTTGCAGCTCGTAAAAAGGTTTTTCATTTTTCTATCTCTCCTAATATATATTAAGACTGCCATTTACAAAGTATCGTTATTTTTGTTACTGTTTACATTCCTCTCTAAATTTTACACTTTCGATTATTTGAAATGTCTAATTTTCCAAGTCCATTTCGTATTATATGCATTATTCTCCAATTTTGATTAAAAGTTTAAGTAACATTTTTGTATATATTTTCCTTCGTTATTATCGAGATTCTCATTCAATGGGATTCTTAACAATCTTCTGTAGAACCAGATCTCTGCTGCTTATATTTATTATTTGTAGATGTTTATCCCATATTAATTGCCATACCAGTAGTTCATATGACACTACGGTTCAGCACACTATTCTTAGATTCGAAACAAAATGCTTCTGCTTCTTTTTAGAATTTAAAAGGGAAATTTTGCACTTGGTATACCAACAAAGATGAAGAAAATTGATTCCATTATATATACTTTCTAATTACTATTTTTGTATCTCTCTATATAAATATATTTGAAAATATCACACACAAAAACACAGACACACAAACACACAAACTTGCACGAATTAAAAATAGAGGTGAGAAATAAAACAGTTAACACCTGACGAATGTTTTCTTGAGAGTCTATCTAAGAAACTCTGATTAAATCAGATGAATGAAACATCATTCAGAAATTATTTAAATGAAAACAATTGGAATATATATATATATATATATATATATATATATATATATATATATATATATATATATATATATCCTATGTCTAAGGCACGGCACGGATTTCAAGCGTTATGCAATCATCAGGTGACAGTTGAATAGATCTAAATTTAAGGTCAGTCGATGTTCAGAGAAAATAAACCCTATAATATCAAGATACTATTTTTTAATGATAAAATTAAAACTATAATTATTCTAAGGTTACATACAGATAATAATTTAATATTTAAATTTAAAAAAATATTCAAAATATAAAATGCAGGGAGAAAAACTCAACGGAGTGTAAATCAAAAACGTAAAAATTCAAATATTAAAATATTACTGGCAGATAAAAAAATAAATTCTTAAATTTAATAAAATAAAATCAAAATCAAAATATAAATTAAGAAGAATAAATTAGAATTAAAATTACATTTTTCCTTTTAGTTGAAAATGAAGACAAAATTGTCCCAAATTATGTAATTTTTTATTATGCTGTTTCTAAGCTTTTGGCTTTGACGAGCCATTTTCAAATAGGTTACCCTATACAGAATATCTAAAAATATAATTAGACCAAATTGGATGTAGAAGCAGTATTCAAAGCATGGGCAATGGTGTACTTATAAATATTTAATATAGGTTCTGACAAGAAAATTTTTCTATCTCGACACGGAGAATTTTTCATAGCTGCAGACATAGAAATTGATTCAATAGATATTTCCCATTTTATCTCGAAAGTAAAATATTCCACATTCCTAGAGATTGTCATCAGCCACACTTGATGGATATGACATTGGTTCTCTCCGACGAATTATGAAAAGAAATTTTGCAATTTGACAAAATTATTATATATCAATTGTGAGATAAGCTGACAATTTTATCGTAAGTATCAGACTTAGTATTAAAACAGCCGTATACTGTTGTATTATCAGCATAGAAGACGAATTGAAAACTGGGGACATCAAGATGATTATTATTTTTTTTTTTTTAATCATTTCACCCCGAGCAAGGCAGAAATGCCACTGATGTGCAGGGGGTTACATAAATGTAGAAAGATTAATTAGAAAAGAGTGAGGAGTACAAGCTAGTTAGAAAGGAACAAGAGAAAGCTGAGAAAGTAGGTGCAATGCCAGATACATGGGCGGAGAGAAAGTGAAGATTATACAGGGGAGGGGAGAGAGCTAGAGTCCAGTGGTTAGTAGGTGAGTATTAACTTTGCATTTAAATTTCTGGAGGTCGTAGCCGTCAGGAAAGCAAGAATACGGGAGTGGGTTCCACAGGCGGGAAGTGCGGGAGAGGAAGCTGCAGGAGTAGAATTGTCGTCTGCATTTGGCTAACCTGACTGTGTATGGGTGGGACCCAGTTGCCAGTCATGTTGCACGGGTAAACACCTGTTGAGGAGGCATCAGTGACTTAAGCTCATCCGAGCAGAAGCCATGAAAGTATTTATAGAAGAGACAGAGGGAGGCCACATTTCGACGATGGGAAAATGGCTGCAGTCGAGTCGCCAGATCAGTACCTATCACATTACAGACTCTCCTTTGGAGCTTGTCAAGAACACTGAGGAGAACGGCAGGGGCACCTGACCATAAATGGCAGCAGTACTCCATGCACGGACGGATGATTGACTTGTATATATGCAGGATGGATTCAGGTGGAAAAAACATCCTGGAACGACATAGTGACCCAATCTTCTTAGCAGTAGATTTTGCTATGGATTCAATATAGTGGTTCTATTTGAGGTCTGAGGACAGGGTAAGTCCTAGGAGGCGTAGTGTATTACTCTCCGGGAGAATCATCTGGTCCATGCTTATGGGAAGCAGAAGAGGTTGCCTGTAATGGTTGACAGACAACAGCTTGGTCTTAGAGGAATTGAAGTTGACAAGCCACTTCTTGCCCCAGTTCACCACAGAGTGTAGATCCCGCTCAAGGTCAGCAGCGAGATTATGTCTGTCCGCCACGACAGTTTTCTTACTGGAGCGGGAGTCGTTGATGAAAATAAGGAAGAGCGTTGGGCCCAGGATAGAGCCTTGTGGGACACCAGCATTCGTGCTGTAGGACGAAGAGGCACGCCCATTCAGAACGACCTTGATTTTGCGGTTATTTCAGAAAGATTGGATTAGGTCAAGCAGGCGACCGGTAATACCATAACCGCGTAGTTTGCATAGGAGGCCATGGTGCCAAACCCTGTCGAAAGCCTTGGAGATGTCCAGAGCAACCGCGCGAGCCTCGTCAGACACATCAAGGGCCTGTAGCATGTACTCCGTTACAGTTGTTAGCAGGTCGGCTGTGGACCTGTCAAATCGGTATCCATATTGCCTGTCGGAGAACAGTTTAGAAAAAAATTAGGTCCAAATGTAGAGCCCTGTCGAATACCTACATTTATGGAGAGTCGCCATTTTAGTTAACTTATATATGGCACTCTGATTATAAAGAGTGAACTAATTAAGTCATTCGACCATAAATACAAGGTGACCCATTAAGCAGGAGCCATACATATTGTAATAAATCCTACAAGGATCTAGTTATTTCAAAAATCTTTATGAATTTGCACTTCATTCTATAAAAGCATTATCAAAAGGTTTTAGTTACATTATATGATCATTCTAAAATATACTTCAAATAAGACTTTAATTATTGGAGGTAAATTTGTAAACCTCGCGCAGATTTTTCAATTACTAAGACACATTGGCCTTCGGGTATTTTACGGATTTTTTGCTTTAATTGCTCCTTTCAATTCACCAATCGCTTGCGGATTGTTTTTCTGAATATAATCAGTGAAGTACTCCCACAAATAGTAATCTATGGGTGGGGTTTTTAAATGTTAGATGTGTGGTGCACACTCAACGTCATTCCTCCTGCTGAAACGTCATTTCTGAAATCGCTTTCTCAGCCAGGCTAGGGAGATATTTTATTGGTGATGGATGGCACCGTCCTGCTGGTACCGCTCACCTCGATTTATCT